>VZRX01000524.1:74776-117889 GCA_013398075.1 Notiomystis cincta | reverse complement strand
TTTTTTTTTTTTTTTTGCTGAAGTACATAACATTATACAACAGTGTTAGAACTGGATAGCCAGTCTTTAATAAATCAATTACAGTATCTGACATCTGAAATGTACATTGAAAATCTTTGTTCTTTTAACAATTAAACAATATCAGCGCATAGATTGTGTCACCCAGAAATGGATCCCTTTAAGTGATTTGTGCTTTTTTTTTTCTTCTTTTATTTTTCTTTTTCTTTGACATTGCAAACTCTGTAATGAAAATGCCACAGTTTTGGCAGTGAACAACCAGAGGAATCCTCCGCTTGATTTATTTTAAATAAACAGTGATAAATAGCTCTTTTTCTCTGTACAGAAATATTGGCTTCAAAAAGTCAGTGTATTGTACTCAGTAGAGCATGTAGAGTAATGCTACACCTTAAAAATTGGCTTTTTAGTTAGTGATGTTAAAAAATGCAAGCCTGTTTCTGGTTTGCTGCAATTGTTTCTATGTACCATAGGACTGTATTGCACAAAAAAAAAGTTTTTAAATACAGATATAATTTATGTTATTGGATTAAATATTGCAACAACTAAGTGGTAAGTGAAGCAGTTTTACCTTGCACATGCAGTGTGAGGATACACAAGGAGACTGTTCATAAAACTACTAATACATCATTGCAATCTTGACTGCAGTAGGGTGAAAGGAGTGTGAAACAAATGTATTTTGGCAAATCCATTGTTCCCCTCCCACGCCATCTTGAGCAAGGAGGACCTTGGTAAAAATGTAGACAGAGACCATAATATGCATTTGTTTTCTTCACAGTAGCCTGAGTAGTGCTAAACTGTAGTTCTCCAGGAACCCAGCTCCAGATGTTATTAAACTACTTTTCTTCCATCCCACCCACCCAAAAAAAAAAAAAAATCAAGTTATTTTGTTTGAAAATTAAAATTAAGTTTCAGAAGTAGAGCCTGTAATACTTTCAACAAGAGACTTATAAATCTGAGAGTTCAAAAATCTTGGAAAAGAGTCTCTGTGCATCAAGGTGTATATCTGGAGCTGGGCATCTTCATACATGTGAGGGCTGGGGTCCAACAAGTTTCTGTTGATCACTTCTCTCACCCGGGAATCAAGACTAACCTGAAGAAGATGAGCACAGGATAATAAAACAGTAACACTGGAAAAGCTGTAATATGTATCTTTATTTCTCAGGGCTCCACTGAACTTGCTGAGTTTATCAGTAATTCCAGTAATGCTCTGTGCTCCTTTCAGAACCATCACACAATTACTGTGTAATGCACCGAGACCATCCACTCTATTTCAGTTTTGACTTGGTCTTTGCATCCATCTGAAGATCTGTGCAATGAAATGCAGCTGTATAGCAGATTAAATGCACTGCAACTGCAGTTTTCCAAAATACATTATTTTACCTTAAAAAGTAATTTGTATGTATTTAAAATTATTTCTCTGAAATGAATGTTGAGTTACCCTCATTCAGAGACCTGCAGGGTTTTTTCTGAACATTTATGGTTAAACCTTTGGAAGATTTCTATTGATCATTCTTACCTGGCTGCCCCAGAGATTTTTTTTTCTGTTTTTTTTTTTCAGGCACTACACTTGTTCTTTACAAATTACCCAGGATTTTTACTATTTTTATTGTGTTAATCTCCCCATTAATATTAACTATTTCAGATTTGTTCTTCTTTTCAGGACTCTTTAACATCTGGTAATTTATACTTTCAGGAGATCATATATCCATATTGAAATTGTTAGCAAGTTTCACTTTTAGCTTCTCATTTACTTACCATTTGTGATGAACTCCTGTGCCTAGGCAGAAAAGGACATAATATGTTTGGGATGAATGCCCAGATGATTTTAGAATATCCTTTAGAAATTTGAGTGAATGTACAGTTTATCCACAAAATGCTTTAAAACCTAGTAAATTAATGCATTCTGGATTAAATGAAATGGCAGTAGCAGCAAAGCCCACTGGGACCAGCAAGGGTTTACTGAGCTAAGGAGAAAAGGGCTAAAATCCTGAGCAGAGAAGTGCCAAGCAGAGATCATTTAAGATACTCAAGTTGCAATCTGACTGTACTGCTCTGCAATGGTGCAAAGATATTTGTGCTGTCTGAAGGATTGACTTCACCCTGGAAAGCTCCATGTGTTAAGATACCTTGCTACATGAAGCATGGTAACCAAGATGAAAATTCCAAATACGTCTGGACGTGTGAGCCTGTGTGAGCTTTCAAACATGGTGACGCAGTGTCTTGGAAATACACTGGTGTGGTGTGGTATAGTATGGTACAGTGCTGACAAGTTTCATTCTGTCTTCAGTACCAGCTGTAGAATCTGGCATTTTTGGTTTGTTGGCATATTGGGGTGCGCTACTGACAGAGCAGACAAGCTCTTTCTCCTCCAGTATTTGCTGTCACTTGGTTATCAGTCACAAGGCACAGCTATGAGAGGCCAGTGGGGCTGCCCAGCTGGTGAGTGTGGGCAGGAGCACAGTGCTATGGTAGTTCTGAGTGGCAGTGTTGCAGCCAGGTGTCTTCAGAATGTGTTTGAATAGATTTCAAGCCCTGAGCATTGCATTTCTGCAGTACAGAATGGACACACTAAGATTTAAGCAATTCTCCCTCTGACACACAGGCACACACGTTTGTATCAACAAAAACAGTTTGTGCAGCTAATTGGTTCCTCAATATAAAACACAATAGCTAGGATAAAAAAACCCTCAAATTTGGCAGGATAGTGGGATTTTGAGCCACTGAGCATCATAAAAGTTAATTGCACTTAGAGAATACAAAACCCAAAATTAATTTTGGAACTGTTAATTTGCATTGTACTTTTTCAGTGACTCACTAAAGCCAGATGGCAAAACTAGTTGGAATTACTAAAGGTATTTTCTTACTAAACAGATGAATACAAAGTATCTGTTTAGAACACTAAGACCTTCTGTCTCAATAACTTCTTTACTGAACAAGTCACACTAAATATTTCAGCTCTTATGCCAAAAGGTAACATCTGGAATGGGATGCCTGGATAAACAAGAATTTTTCAGTTCCCATGTTGTTCTAATGCATTGCAAACAGTTCTTGTTTGCCTCCTAAGACTTCCAGTATGGGCAGGAGCAACTGGATTGATGGGAACTGTACGCATCCAGTGCACCAAGTTTGTGAGTAGCTTTGTCAAACTCTAAGTCAAATAATGCTTGGTTAGTGTTTGAATTTTAAATGCTGATTGGTCTTAGCTTGAAAAGACAATTGAGCATTCATCACATACCTATCTGGTAAAAATATCATATTGGAAGAAAAACTTATTATTTGCTTGCTGTATTGGCAATTGTATTTCACTCCAAAGCAAGATACTATGGCACAAGAGAAGATAATGGAGCTATAAATCACTTCTGGCTTCATTCATATGAATGAAGTTGCAAATTATTACTGAATGCAGTGAAGAAGTAAAATGTAGGAAGCGAGGTCCACAGTGAGCATAAATTAGCATAACACCATTGAGTAAGAATTCAAATGCAATGCACAAAGACAAGGCAAAGAAGATAAAGGTACATGATGTAGCCTAAGAAAAACTCTTCTATAGTGCTTATATATCTCTGTATTACAAAATGTGGTTTGATAGGGCTGCTTTTTCTTTATTACAGGTGAAGATAATTTCAAAATTTGCCTATTTCAGTTAAAGGGTTGAATAAAATCTTATATAATTTCCTAGTTATTATGCGTTTCATTAGATAAAATGGCATCTTTATTCTTGGACTCTCACATAGGAATACCCAGCAGAAATTCAGATTTTCTCCCAGACAGCTGTAGCTGCAGATAAATCTATAATGATGCTGATTTAAATTCCTTAATTTTGGTGCTTTTTCTCCAGAAATCCATTTGCATTACTTCCTCTCTCTGTCAGACATGTAGCATTACTAAAGAGGCAAACCTATTTCTCAGCCTTCTCTTACAAGAGTTTCTTGAGCCTTACAGAGAACAAGGATATGTTGTGGCTGGTAATGCTAAATGGTCCAGTGCCTGCATCTCTACTGTTTCTGTCCCTCCCTTTCCTGAGTCTCTCCTACTAAGACTTTCATCTGACAGACTTTCAGACCCTCCCCTGGCAGTTTCTGCTCTGGGATAACAGAAAATGCAAATGCAACATTTACAGCTTTACCTCTTTTGGTGATAGTATAGAAATGTAATCTTCATATATAAGTCTTGCTTTTTCTTCAATAACTTTCTTGTTCTGTTCCTTCTTTAGATCTTCACATGCAAGCCAGAAAAGCAGGTTCTCCTCACTATACTCCGTTCTAAGAAACTCTCTGAAAAGGTTCCTCCCAGCTGGTGTTTTCATCATCTTGTCAAAATTCTGAGCCCAAGACAAAATTTCATCTGCAGTAGGGTTTTGGCTGCAAAAGCAAATATCATTACAAATATGCTTCTATTTTTGTAACAGTGTTTTCATACATTCATCCAAAAATTCTCCTTTCAACTGCACTTTAGTCCAAAGTGAAAACTGGAAGCAACAAGGCTTCAGCAGCGAGAGGGGAATTTTGTTTGCTCTTCACTTGTTCATTCATTATCCCAATTGCCCATTAAATGTGTTTAATATTATGAGACATCCACTTGACTTTTTACTAGTTTTCTGCTAGTGTTCTTAGCCATGTGGCTCAAAGACAAAATCCCATAACAGCACTGAATTCCTGCCTCTGCAGTTAAAGGAGATGTGATTCCAGGAAGCTGGAAATAGACTCTCTTTCATGAAGAGTTTTGATGACACCTGATGTCCCTGACTGCCTCTGATGGTGATTGTACATGATTTGGTTTAGGAAGAACAAGATAAACAAAAGGTTCTTGGCAGCTAAAAGCATACTAATGAGGTCCAACAAAGTAGTAATTCAGAGAGATTTTAAATTAGCATATTTCTCTGTGCTTGTACCTAAGGGTTGCTAAGCTTCCCTCTGTTTCATGCTATTGACCTGAATGATGATCTTTTGGCATGAGATGTGATGGATTTTTCTGGCAAACTGGAAAGAGAAGAAATGGGGAAAAGTCCTTATTCCATTTCCTGAAGGAAACTATTTGTGGCTTTTACCAGTGGATGCACTGGTAAGTGATCAGAAGACTTACTGGCATCAGTAATCCATTAATGTACCAATGAATAGCTTAAGAAAGTAATTCTCCAAATTACTTAACAACAATTAAATATAGTTTCAAACTTAATTTTGAGCACTCAGCCTCTCCTTCCTGATCCAACACAAGAGCTTTACAACTGTTGTCATTAGCTTCTGTGTAACCATGATGCACAATAAGTGACTCTTGTCTATATAATTTTTGTTCAAGTCAATTTATCAATCCTACTCTGCATGCAAGGCAGACTGGATGATGGGAAGCTATTTGTGATAAATCACAAAGTGTTTAATGTTTCAACTATTCTGCAAAGTTATTGTAAATGGAATGAAAAAGTTTAAACACAATTTTAAGGTGAAGAGTCCTCTCAGGACTTTGCACTCTCCACTGAGGAGACTGCAAAGAGCCTGCTGAGGTGGATGGGGCTGACAAACAACCTGGGCTCTCTTGTTGTCTGTTGGGAAGCTCTCTTCACTGTAGTATTTTGTAGAAATTTATGTTATTGTCTTCTCATAAAAGACCATGATTAGCAATAAAGGCAATGAGTTGTTTGGGTTGTTTTTACCATCATATATGTCCTTTAAAGTTTTGATTTCCTTTTTATGTGATTAGAGAACTCAGGGGCCCTGATAGGTTAGCATTTTTCCCTACACAATGAGCATAGGCCTGAGCTTTAGACAGAAGTATAAGCTCAGACTTTCAGTGTGTTTAACCCAGTTTGCAAGGTATATGTTTTTGGTTAATTCCAGTGAAACCATAGTTCAAGCTCTTTTATGAAAGGTAGCCATGTTAAAAATCTGGTCATGAAGTACACTTGTGATCATTAGTTTTTCTTCTTGTCTGGATAGGCAGGAAAAAATGCTCTCACAGGTAGCAGAGGCTTCTTACCCAGACCCACATATGGAACCATCCATGTACCTTCCAGTCCTCCCCATGGTTCTTCTCCACAAGTAAGAAACTGTAAATAAGCCTGACTTACAAACGTCTCTGCTGTCATTTCATTGTCAGGACAGATTTTATTTCCTTTTGTATAGAATTTTTTGGAGGAAAAGCAATTAAGAGGACTTTCCCAAAGAATTAAACCCAAACCAATTCTCAGTATTAGTTAAAGACAAAAGACTCATTACACAACAGGTTGACCAACTTACCATTCTTCTATGACTTGGATACTCTCCAGTTTGGTCGTATGTGTTGGCCTTCCTGCATTGTCTCCTCTATCTTCATTCCTAACAGTGAGGCTGCAATGTAGTACAACACTTTATTTTGTCTAGAGAAAGTTAATTTAAAACAATGACTATAGTAATGCAAGCTTTTAAAAGATACAGACTTATATAGGGTATAATTTTTCACCCTTGCCTCTAAAATTTTGGAGAAAATTTTTTATAATGACTTTTCCCCTAAATTCTGATGAATATTAATTTACAGTTGCTATTAGCACATGCAGTTTTTTAGAAGCTCATAGTTTATTCACTGAAAGATGGGCAAATACTTAGAGGTCACTTTTGGAGTGATTTCACTTGGTTTAACTGAGAATACTTGCAACAGTATGAGTATGGGGAATATGAATATCTGAAGTGGATATTGATGGGACTTTGATGCCCCACCAGTTCTGGATACTTTTTCAGTCTTTACAAATGTTCCCTTTTCTCTCTCCAAGATACAGTGGCAGTAGATGGCTCAGATACAGAACCTAGCATGTGGCAGCTCCTTATGATTTCCTCTTCTGACCTAAATTTGTTTTCCATTCCAAAAAGTAAAACATACTGGCCTCTGAATAGAAAGGCATTCATTACCCTTATATTACCACAAGCAAGGAAAATAAATACTTCTTTATGCAAGACTGTTTTTAATGTTTATTTTTTGCTTCTTTTTTGAGCTGATAACTAGAATCACTTATTTTTTTCTGCAAATATCTTTTTAATCAGATTTGCTGTAGTGGTAAAGACTTCCTCTGTGTTTGTTCTCTGTGAATGTTCTGGAACATGGTATTGCCAGCAAACCCAGAATTCCTGATAATTACTGAAATAAAGTATGTTTTGAGTGACATAGATATCCATATGGAAAACCTGGTTTTGATAAATAAGCCTAAGAAGTGGAATGTAGTAAGGAGATGGAAATTTCCTTTCATGAGGTGTTCCCTATGTGTCCAGTTGAGAGAAAACAAGCAACCAAGCAAAAAAATCCCCCTTCCAAGCTCAAGAGCTTGTATTTTGGATATCAAGTATTCACCATACAATGATGCTGTCAGTCACTCTAAGTATTGCTACAAAAATATGTTTGTAGCATAAAGCTTCTCCCTCCCCCACTAATCTGAATAACTCCTGCTCACCTCTAAGAAGAAATCCCAGCTCTGAGACATCTTTAGTACAAATAATCTTTCTTTGTAGATTCTCTGCATTTATGAGTTTCTTCAACACTTTTTTCCAGCATTTGGCAGAGCTAATAGGTATTCTGAAATACTCTTCTGCAAACTGGAAGTTTAAGCTCCCAGGTAAAGCAGAGCACATATTAAGACTTAAACATTACAAAGACGTACACTTGCAAACGAAGCTCTTTGATACTGGTTGCTCCTTCACTTACCTGCCAAGACCTTAGTTCAGGCCCTTGGTCCTGCTTCCCCTGTTACAGCGTAGGAATGCAGCTCCAGTGCTGCTAAGGTTGTTAGGGTGTCATCAACTGCTGCAGGAGAAACAACACATCCTGAACTCTGGGGTTGGCAGGTAAAAAGCCTTTCCGTCTCCTCTGACCTGTTGTTCGTCAGTCTACAGAGGGAGCACCCAGGAAAGACAGAAAGGAGTTCCATATATAGGAGAAGGAAAGAAAAGGGACCATCCACTTTCTTTCTGTCTTGTAATCTTTAAGTCCACACATGTAACTGCTTAGGGTCACCTTGCATCTGGCCAGAGCACAAAGCTGGAGTGAGGGAGAAGCAGGGAAGGCACAAAGCTCTCTCTCCCTCCCTCCTCCTTCCCTCCTTTGCAGTCCATTGGTAGAGCAGCATTTGTCTTCTCTGCTGGGTGCAGAGAGCAGAGTGTCCTTTGGTTCCATGGAAGAATAACACCATGGAAGGAGGAAACTGCTTGTGTAGGTTGTGAATACAATAGGATGTTCATTTGAGTCTGTCTAAAAGAGAATGAAGCTGCCTGTTTCCCTTTCTCCATCACATGAGCAGAAACTAAGCTCTACTGAGCTAATTTACTTGTCAGGCACTAGGCATTCAAGGTTTGGATGCAGAGTCTTACTGGAAGTAGCTAGTGACTCATCTGAGAGCAGTCAGTATACACTGCTAATTTAATTTGTTGTCTGGGATCAAATACTGTTTGTTTTGCTCATGCAAAATCTCTGCTAGACTTGGGAGAACCATCGTTGATGAAGGGGAAACAATGGATAGTGAAGTAGTGAGTGGTGAATAAGAGAAATAGGAGTAGGAACAAGAAGGTCATGTTGACTTTATTGCAATGTTTTTTTATCAAAGGAATAACTAATAGAAGTATGCACTTTGATTTCCTTAAAAAATTACAAAACCAAACCAGAAAACCTCAATAAAACATTCAGACTGTGAGCCCAGAACATAGTATTCCACTTCTCTGGTATCTATACCATAGTGACAATGCAAGGTACACACTTGGCCCTGATTCTTTCATCTCATCATTCATAACTGGAATTTAATGGCTGAAGTTAGGCAGGGCTGCAAAATAGAGAACATTCCAAAGAAAGAAGTGTCATACTGGGTTGGAACACGTTTGGGTATTGCATTTAAAACTGTGATACATTTGTAATGCATCTTGGCCTAAATTCTGCATTTCATTTCCTGTGACAAAACTAGCACTACATTTCAACTTTTATTTATCTACATCTGTCAAAGCTAGAGTTCCATCAGATATATTACTTTTGATATGTTTTTCCTGTGAATAAAACCATAATTTTTATACTGAAGTACATTCAATTCAGGCATGTTCTGTTTTCATTCAAGGAACTTGTTCATGATCTCTTAGAAAAAGAATTAAATGTTTAAGCATTTGTGACTGCAAAGCTAGCTTGAAAGCAGCCTTTCAGTAACTGATCACAATAACAGATTGCTACCTTTTAACTTGAAATGACAACACTGCACTGCTCTTTCCTGTGTTGCTATCTTCAGCTGGAAACACCCTATCTGTTCACATTTCTCTGTGGAATCCAAGCAGGTCGCAGCAGCAAAGGTGTCCTGCATACCTGGAGCTGATGTCCTTGATATATCAATCCAGCATTGAAGCTAGCTGATTGTGTCAGAAGGATTATGCTGTATAGTGTAATACTAAACAGACTAAAAGTAACAGGCTAAAGATTAGTAAAATTATCTTAGTTAAGGCTTTAAGAAAAGGAAATTGCTGATACACCTTATCAAAAAGTACTTAAATGAAAGGGAGGTGTACTAGAGACACATCTGATGCAAACTAACATCTTTGGTACTATTATTATTTATTAGTAGGAATACACCCAGAATATATCTTTAAAATGCAAAAATCCTGCATGCTACTATCTTTTTCATTTTTGATTGCAGTTCAATCTGATCAGACTGTCTTCAATATTGTGGTTCAACAGTCAGTCACTGAAAAATCAGTTGTTTGCACAGTTCTATTCAGAAGCTTGCTCCTAAATGCTGAGGCATGCTCTGCTAGATGTCAGAGGTAGATGTGGTCCCAATATCCCATATGCTGTATGATAATGGAAAAGGCAACTATACTGGGATTATTTAATTTCTTTTATGAAACCTGATTTAATTTATGACTCAAAATCATTTTGTCACCTCGTGTTTTTCTGACAGCTGGAATATTTAAGCTTGATGTCACTGAATACACAGTCAGGACTGTGTTTGTTTATGCACAGAGGAGAATTATGATTTTGCTACACTTTGCAAAGCAATAATAATGAAAAATAACTGCAATATTATTGCAGATCCATTCATAAAGAACAATGCAGCTCTTGCTTCTATTAAAGTTAGGAAAAGAATTCACTTCTTTGTTACAGTAGGTGAATAATATCCAGAATGAATATTCTGAGAAAAGTTAGGCCTAGAATAATTATTTTTATGAAGAGATGATGCCTCATCCTAGACATTTTCATAGGCTCAGATAAACTTGCAGTATATCCTTCAGGCCCCTGAGTGTATTAGACAGAAAGGGGATCGACCTCTTATCTGACCTCTGAGTTTATGTCCTTGTAAAAATACCAAGGCAGACTAAAGCTCTACAGCTCTTCTAATAACAACAGTATATTCAAAATGTCAGCCAAATCTGTGGTAATAAATGAATTCTAGAGTGGAGGCTTGCATGGATGCCTGGAGGCCTGCAAGGTGAACATAAGTGATGTGTAGAAAACTTGTTATTCCCATATGTCTGCCTTGGAAGACTGTGAGAGACTTTGAAGGGGAATAGTGGTCAAAAGCCTATGGAATCATTTGCTTTAACTGATCAGAATCTGGTCTTAACTCAGTCAGCAAAGTATAATCTTTTTTACAAATAAGAAATAGATCAAAAAAATGTGAAAGTTTTTTTTGTCATTAGTGTCATTCATAGTTCTTTAACAAGATAATGACTTACAGCTCTTCACTGAATTCAATAAAGAAATGTAGGATGTAAAATTTTATATTGAAAACAAGTTAGAAATTTAATGAAAAATAGCTACATCCTAGTCTGAGTAAAAAATTAATTGTCTTGTGCTTAAAAGTAAATGATGAGATTGTTTTTAGCAGACTAACATAGGAAAGCAGCCTGCTGGGGGAAAGCCAACAAATACCATAAGGCTATAATCAGCCTACTTGGCAGTGTCCACTGAAACTATAAACTCCTTTCAAAAAGTCCAGGTACCTGTGGTGCTAAGTTTTCTGAGTGCCAGAGTTACACTTGCCTTAGGTGATAAGATGGTGCAAGAGGCATGTATGATCCAAATTGTTTTTAAGAGAAAAAAACAAACAAGCATTGACTCCAGCTTGGACTCAGCTGTTAAAGAGTGGAAAAAATACGTGTTTGCAAGTTGAATTTATCAACTTTTATCATCTGATTTTGTGAGTCTTACCTCATGTAACTAAAAATTTTTACAAACAATTTTTTTTTTTTAATAACTCAAGTATTTCCAAGTTAACCATCCTGGGATTTTGTATTACAGCTAAAACTCCTCCAGTATTTCCAAGCATCAGGTGAGGGATAGAATGTGGAGTCACAAACCTGCCAGCTCTTTGTTCAGCTTACAGTGTGGTCTCATTGTTTTAGCCTGTAACTATAAAAGCTGCAGTAATAACTGACCTGGGTTTTTTTCTCATAGAAAAAAATAAAGCTAAAATTAAATAAGCTATTTGTCTCTTCCAATGCTTTGTCTCTTCCAATGGCTAGAAAACCTACAATTTTTTCCTTTCCAATTTTGCTTGGTTGTATTTTCCCCCTTGATTCAGTTTGTTATGTTGTAATGTTGTAGTTCATAATTTCCCCCCTTTTTCATCTCTGTTTGAAGAGCATACAGCTGAGAAACAGTGTGTAACAGACAGTTGGGCACTTCTATGTGCCATGAATGTGCTTTCAATGAAAAAGCTTAGGATCCTCTGCTCAGGATCCAGTAATATAAAATGCAGGCAGGCTGGCTCCCATATGCTCATTCCTGCATACCATAAATCCTGTGGGCCAAGTGTAAGTGCAAGATGTAAATTTTTCTGGATTTTTGCTACCCAGGATGGATGCAGAAGGTGTTTCACAGGCCCTTCCACCAGGGGTTTATGGAGAATGCAGCTGAATGGAACTGATTCTGTGTTTTGCACAGATTTGACAGTTAAAATTAATTTTCTTCTGAATTGAGTTTCTAACAAAATAGTGTTTGTGGAAAAGCTTAATGACATTTCATAATTGCTTTTGATAGTTTTAAAAACAATTATCATTATAATTTACAATTCAATAATCAGTTGTCTTTGTTTTATTCATTGTTAGTTACCATTATTCTAACTATTCTTTTGTGAGTAATTCTAGTATGTAATAAAAGAATGGATTTAAATGAAATATAGTGCTTAACTTTAAGAAGGTCTTTAGAAAAATTACTTTCTGTCATAGCAGATTTCTTTTCCAGTAGGCTTTCTGATTACAAGAAAATAGATTTTTTATTAAGAAAACAGCTCATCAGGAAATCCAGCAGCTATAACTCATGATATATGGAGTATGTGTTAGAGACTCATCTCTCAGGGTCCTGAAAACAGCATCTCCATTTTTCACTAAGAATCGTGTTTATTCTAAGAGCTATGGAGAGAAATGTGAAGAACAATGCCTTACAGCGTTAAATCCCAAAGCACAGCAAAACCTGCTTGTGTCTTTTGTATTTGAAGTATCCTTGCTTCCCTGAAACAGTCTTGAGATTTCTAGAAGAGCAGCATTGACAGTGTGGCTGTGGAGTGTGTGGACACAGGAACAGAGATGTAGTCAAAACCCCTTGTCAAAACACGTGGGTATCTTGGCCAATTCACTGCCTTGTTTCTGACACCAGTGCTGTAGCAATCCAGGGTGACTGAAAGAATCACTGCCCATCCTCCCGTCTTTGGTCTTTAGTGCTGCTTTGCAATGCTATTTCAAGTTTTCTGGGTAAAGGAACAGCTTTTAACCCTTTGAAATATTTAGAAGTTCAGAAGGAAATACACTTTAAAATACTACAGATGAATAGGGTCGTACCTTTCTTCCGTGTGAAAACTTAGACTAACTTCTGTGAATTCTTTTGTTCAAAGGCTTATGATAAGGCCAGATCATCTATGTTGAGAGCTGTGAACCTTCCCATGAAAAATAAGTAACTTCTCTGTTGATTTAGATTGTATTTTTCTTCCATACTTTGAATGGGGGGGAGAGTGGGTTCAATTTCTTACTGGTTGTCAGTTGTTGTACTTTCTTAATATTGTGCAGCATTCAGCCTAATTGGACAAAAGTCAATACAGCTTCAACTATAAACCATAAAAGAAAAAGGAGATTGGTGGAAATCACTGTTTAAGATATCTGGAGCACCTCAGGCTATTAAGGTCTAGTCAGTTAAGATGTTTAGCTCTGTCCTGATAACGTTATGTTGTGCTATTCCTCAGTTTGAGTAGAAGCAGAATTGAACCCAAATGATTTGCTGCTTAAGAGTATAATCATCCCTTTGTTAATGGGAAATCTTGACCAAGATTTTGGAGTTTATGTAGGATCATTATATAAGGCTATTAAATTGCATCCCACATGGCACCGTGAAGGTAGATCATCGTTACTGAAATATGAGTGCTAAGCTGAAGTAAGTCATAGAGGGATGTGCTCAGTAAAGCAAGTACTTAAAAAGTACTTAAAAATCTGCAGTGTTTCACTCTCTTGCCTTTCCTGCATATTTAATGTTTTAAAATGGAATAGATATAAAATCTGGTAACCTTTTTTTCTTCAAAAGGTACATTCAGATTAACAGTCTCTCTCTAAAGCTACGAGTTATATTTTCCTTAATGTATTTTCCATCCGAGTTGAAATTAGTGTACGTTTGGCAGACAAATTGTCAAATTTGCCCAAACTACATTTTCCTTTTGGACCCCATGAAAAATTTGAAAGCAAAGCCTTATAGAATTAAAAATCCACACATCAATACATATTCCATCATAGATTCATATTTGCAATGTGATCTTTGATGTAATTTTTATATTGATTCTTTTGTCTTAGAAAACGTTCAGAAGTGTATTGGTAATGGAAAAACCCACCTGCTGGAAAACCCTTGATAAAAGGAATGTTCTCCTAAAATACTCATTAAAAAAACCAGAAATGTTTTGCAAACATTTAAGATCTGAGTTTCAGTCTTAAAAGTGAGTTCAGTGCACTGAGTTCAGTGTTCCCTGATGCTGAGAGGGAACTTCCTGTGTTACAGCTTGTTTTCCTTGCCTCTGGTGTCCTGTTACTGGGCACCATTGAAAACACCCTGGCTCCATCTTCTTTGTTCACTCACTTCAGGATCCTTGTGAGCCTTCTCTTCTCCAGGTGGAACCATGCCAGGTGTCTCAGCCTTTCCTCATAGGAGAGGTGCTCCAGTCCTTTTATCATTTTAGAGGCTCTTTGCTGGAATCTCCAGTATACCCAGGACTCTTGCAGTGAAGAGCCCAGAACTGGATATAGTGCACCAGGTGTGGCCGGTGGTGCCACAAACAACATATTGAAAAAGAGACTGCAATTGAGGAATATTTTTGGGGGTTACTTAAAAAATGCAATTATATTTACATTTCAGGATGACTTCAGAGTGAAGGAGATAACTGTTCTCAAGGTCAATGCAGATTAAATGGTATGTGAAAGAAGACTGGCCCTTTTAATGGACAGCCTTGCTGAATGTGTTGTTTTCTTCCTCTGCTCTTGTGTGACTGATTTAATCTACCTACCTGCAGATATTGCAGCTCAGCAGGAGCTCAAAGGCAGATGGAAACTACCAGTGTGCACTGTACTTGAACTTCTGAAATAAAGGACAATATCTCCCTCAAATTTAGACTAGCATGGAGCAAAAATTGTAACTGTGCAAGAGAGGAAAGAACTAGTGATTTCAAGCAATCTGGCTTTCCTAAACTTTTTTACTTACAATGTTTTGCTCTTCGGAAAATCTGTAAGAAAATATACTTTCTGCTGGATTTTACCTTAAAGAGACTATATTACTTTAAATAATGATAGGCACAACAGAAGTAATTAAAACTTTTGTAAACTTTTAGTCCTTTCTAGGATATTTTTTTGGAGATTTTTGTTCTCATATGTGGAATGTAATTTCTGTACTGGTAAGAAACCCAAGGCTTGCCAAAGTTTGCTTACCAATGATTTCTAGTGGAGTTACTCTGGCTTTCTTCCATTACTTTAGAGATGGTTTCTGCTTTAGGCAATATTCAACTCAAGGATCTATTTCTTTTGTCAGGTCACCCAACAGAATGCTAGTCTGGCTGTCAGCTCCATTCCTTCCTTCAGAATAATATTACCATTCATATTCCATCTTGTATGATGGATACATTTAATTACTAGACAATCTGCAGTGTCCTTACTCCTGGCTACAGCTATTTTGCAAGCAATTCCTTCATATATTTGAGACAATTAAAAGTGACAGTTCTGTAGTGTTCAAAAGAATGGAAACTGTAGCCCTTGAAAGGGTAGCTAGATGAATAAAAGCCCTCCAAATCACTAGCAAGCAAGCCTAATGGTCTCAATTAATCCTGATAAATGAGCCTAGTCTCAGTTTCTGTAGTGGCTTTTTCTTTATTGTTCTTGATTTTCAGATATTAAAGTAAGAGCAACAGTAAAGAATTGAGCTTAAATAGGGTCACTACTTTGGTGATATAGATAGATTCAATAGATTTAGATGTAGTTTCCAAATGGGAAGGGATCCCTAGAAACATTCATATTAAATTCACATTTTTCTTTTCATAAGGTGTTGCAAAGTAATCCACTTAAAGAGCTTTAAGAAATTTCAAGGGTAGTTCCTACTATGATGTTTATGAACACCATATTTTGTGAAATTAGCTCAGACTAAACTAGTTTGCACTTATCCACATCAGAGTCAAGGAAGATGGGGGATCTCCACTTAACACTCTTTCAGAGAACAAACAGGATTAAGACCCTCCATGCCAGTCTGTGTATATTACAGACTCCTGTTTTGTTGGTGCTGGTTTCCAAATTTTGTTAGACAAGACCCTCAGCTGGGAAGCACTTTCAGCATTTCAGAACTGAAATTACCCATTCCTCCATAGTGGGTGCTCAACATCTGCCAGTATCAGGCCCTCACCCAGGTATTTCAGAAGAACCAGAGCTGCCATCTAGACAAATATATGTGCTATGGAATTATTAAGGGTGACTAGACAAGACTGATATCTTCTCTGTCTTTGACTCACATAATGAATGTCTGACCCACTTTTCTAGTGAGAGGATCTCCATCTAATAAGTTCTACCTACTAGGGGTCCAGACTCATTTCCATGAAATATTTTCATTTTTTTCTTTAAAGTGCTAGACATTTATTCCTGTTTTAACTGACATTTTAAACCGATTTGGAATTATGCATGGTTAAAAAATAAACCCATGCAAGATGGAAAATATGCTGCTGACAGATTTTAGTAGCCTGATTTTTTTCCCTTTTGGTTTGGAACTACAAGCTGCATTTATTCTTGCATATAAAATGGTCTGGGGGAGTCCTGAGGTTGACTGGCACCACACAGCCCCAGTGTACTAAAGCCCATACCCAAAACAGGGTTTCTGCACCTGCCACAGGCCATTGGCTGAGAGTGCACTTTGGCACTGGCCAAATCTCTGCCAGGGAGTTAACACTTGCTAACAATTTACTGTACAGGCTGGCTGTAGCCCATGTTAGACCCTGGCCTTGCTTAGTTTACTGGTATAGACACTGTGTTTAATTTGGATAAGGGTGTTTGGTTATTGTTTTTGCATGTTGAATATTAACATTTTTATTATTCCACAATGAATAAAGTTCAGAGGGTTTGCAAGGGCACTTTGGCACCTTTAAAATGTCACCATATATCAACATGCCTTACTTCAGCTTATATTTTGATCTCAGACCCATTGTGACCTTTCACGCACTTCTCCGTTTATGTGGTTTTTCATGGACTTCTGAGTTAATGCATCTTTGTGTAAATATCTAATTGCAAATTTGTCATAAGAAACCAAAACCAGTCCAAACCCTCTCAGGGGAGATTTCAAAGGCTCCAAACTCCTAATATCTGAAAATCACAGCATAAGCTGGACTCAGGCATTCTCAGCACTCCTGACTTCTTTTTTCTTTTCTCCACAGCAAGTCAAGCTGTGCTCTGGTGACAGAAAATCTGTCATGACATTATGAATCTTCCTCCTGCCACTGTTCCACAGACACCAAGCTGAATAGCATTTTGGCAGAGGCAGGTGGGAAATGGATGTGAGGGGTGAGGGAGAGCCAAGATGCTGATGCTCTGATGCTGATCTCTTAAACAACCTCAGAGGAGACATCAAGCTGCTTCTCACCAGTGGAAGTGATTCTGCCTCTGCTCTCTCTCCCTCCAGTCTCCTCAAGAGCAGCTGTCCCTGAATACACTCTTGTGTGCTGTGCCAGGACAGACTCAAGATCATTTTCTAAAGTTAACTAGATTTAGTCTGCTATCTCCTTCTAAGAAGCTACTGTTGGTATCTTTTGCACCACTGAATTAGAATGAGCCTTGTGTAATCCCAAATCCCCTCTGAGCACATATTTATTCTTCAATTTAGAAGAATTGCAGTACTGGTTCTTTTTGTCTGTAATTTTCCTTACAGAAATGTTTGCTTGAAATAGGACTATTTTCTGCAGTTACACTGATCAGGGGTTTGTATCTTAGTAGTACTACACACAAAGGAATCTGCATTTCATTTGTGAATCTTCAGAAACATTTATTTAAAATTTGCTAATCTATTATGTTTACAATCTACTCATTCTCTAACCTGCTTGTGTTACCACAGATGGGGAAAAATGTCAGTAAACACATGAGTCTCCATCTGTTCCTCAAAATGAAATGAACTTTCAAAGTTTAAATTATTAAGAATAAAATCCTGATACTAGGAAATCTTGGCACAGAGAGCCCAGGGCTGGTTTTGATGTTAATGAGGAGTCTACCACTGGCTTGTGATGAAAGTTAACAGACCAGCTGCATAAGGAGCTGTTGCTCCACTCTTCACATTAGACTTTTATTTTTATTATTTTATTATAGGGAGAAAAAAGTTTACCTCATACCGTTGAAAATAGAAACATCTATCTGTTTTCATGGACTTAGACTCAGTTTACAGTGTTAAAGGTTTTTCCAAACCAGAGTTCTTGGTTGGAAATTAATTTAGAATTATTTATATATGCTGAACATCTGTGTAGCCTCTTGTGTATCTTTGTGCTTCCACCATGATTTCATGGTAGACCGGCAGCGTCTTAGTGATTACCCCTTTGCACCGCTTGCCAGAATAAATGCAGTGTGTAGCTTACAGCTTTCTCCTAGAGAAGGACATGATTTTAATTTACTTTGCATGTCCCAGAAAGCAGTGGCCTGCATCAAATCTACTTCTTGGCAAATTTCCTGTGGAAACTCCTTTCTGCTGTGAGAGCTGGTGGCTCACTGTCCCTGCCCCTATTCCAAGGCTGTGCAAGAGCTTTGTGCTCTCACAGGAATTTGGAGGTAGGTGGCAGGAGGCTGAGAAGAAGAAAGGAAGAAGACAAAAAGTGGTGCATGAGTTTGTATTAAGGGATTTCTTAGCTGCTTTTTGACGAGGGGAGGTGAGATATATTTGATTAATTTAGAAGAGGATTCCACAGTGACTAAGGCAGGTTCTTATGAGATTCAATAGGTTAACTTTAAACTTCCTGTAGTTGTTTTTACATTTTTGTTTTCTGTAGATTTTATTTCTAAAGTCTTTTTGATTTGCCAGTAACATCTTGTTTTCCTGCATTCACATCTTACTCTCTAGAAGCAGATGCAGGAAAAATTATAGACTTATAGTTGGGAGCAGTTAGCATATCTGCGAGCCCACCTACCTTTACACCTTGTGGCAAAGAAATGTGCCCCCCTCTTTTGAAAAGGTAGCATTTCACATCTGCTCCACAGGGAGGTGCAAGAAGTGGTCAAAGCTGCCTTTACTTGCCAGTTCTGGAGCTTTGGGATAAGCTGTGTATTGAATCATATGAGGTAAATTTGTGGTCTGGCTCAAGGAGAGAGCAGACTTCCAGGAATTATGAGGCTAACACTGACAATCTGGCCCAGTGTCACAGAAGGGTACAAGCCCAGAGGTTGGCCAGTCAGGCTGTGTTGCCCTAGGAGAGTTGTGTAAACAAGCATGCACAGAGCCACCTGTCCCCAGCCTGCCCTAAGGGCCTAAACTTCCATAAATTTCCAGCAAAATCACTTCCCCTGTCTTAATTGTAAAGGAGAAAGAGCTTATTAAATTTTATACTTATTAGGAAGACATGCTTCCCTGCTCTGATTTTTTTTTCAGTTTAGAGATCATCCTTTTTTTTGCTTTAAAGGGAAAAGAAATGCTTTACTTGGATAGTATTTAATAAGTACTGTTAACTTTCAGAAGTATGAAAAAAACCCAACTTGACAAGCTATTTATTTTTAGTGTGTATTCTGATTATTTTTCCAAATGCTGAGAATTTAATTCTTTTAAGTATCTCAGGGAACATTGAGAGGTCCATTTCTGAGGACTAGGTATTTAAGTCCCCAGTCCACAGTGACCCCATGGTGCATTCCATCGACAACAGAATGTCTGCCAGCTTTCTCTCATGGCCTCAGCACTGACGATATGTGGATTTAAAGACAAGGTGATTTAAGACTGATTTTCATTAATATCATGGTCAGTAGCTTGTGTGACAAGCCAGATAATGGATTTTATCCAATCTAAATACTGCTCATCAAAGAAAGCACCAGTGCTGCCCATTGGACTCTGATAATCAGAGGATATTGTCCCACAGTTGGAGAAAGCATGAGTTCCTAAGCCTACTCTCCCTCAGAATAAATTATTCTCCAGGAAAGAGATGGAACGTTTTCGTCTTTGACCTCTGCAATAGCAAGTGGTAAGAATGTAAGGGTGTTCTGGGATATTTTAAAGTATAAAAAGGCTCAGATTGGAACATCTTTTCCCATTAAATATTTTTTAAAATATCACCTTCTATTTCAGTAAAATAGAGTACAGCAGCCTGCACTTCTGTATTCTGCCCTAGAGTAAAAAAATTCCTGATTAATTTTTCCATATTTGCTTTTTCACAGATGTGATGTTTTGAAAAGGTAAAACAGAGGATCAGGTACATCTGTTTAAGATGTGTTGTCCTATTGTTCAGGGAGGTAAAGAAATATTAAAATCAAAAGCCAAAATATATTTTTCAAAATCAGTTTTGTTTCAAAGATAAAGATTTTCTTTTCTCGCCAGAGGCTTTAACAAAATCCTAGAGCCTGGGTGACTTTTTGGTACCAGCCCACCTCTAGTCTGCTCCTAGTCTAAAAGTTCTGCTGCAGACAGGCATGGGAAGAAGAACATAGGTTTTGACATACTTATAATATGTGTGGATATAATTTATTGCATTAAATTGTTTGGTTTTCTAATTTCCATCCTTTCTTTGCTCCTCTGTCCTTCAAACTTTCTACCACAGTTAAATAAAATAAAGCAGCCATGACTGTAGCCCCCAGAGATTATCTTGTAAAGCCTTGACACAATTTTTTGATAGCAAACTAACATTGAATATGCCAGGAAAATGTTATTCTTCTCAAACTACTAGAGAGGTGGGAAGTGCAAAAAAAAAAAAAAAAGGGGGTTTTTTTTTTTTTTTTCATTTAAGAGCACACTGTTTGTTAGGAGGAGGATAACATTGAACCTCATAGAGAACAAATATTAATACAATTTAAAATTGTTCTTAGAACTGTTTCTGCCATTTCGTATTCATGGCACAAATGACAGAAATATTTTCTTGCAGGCCCAAGTAGACTGAAAAGCTCTTGCAAGGAAAACGTCCCCTTTAATAGAGGAAATGTTTGTGTAGCAAAGCCGTCAGGAAGAAGTTTCAAAGTAACTCACAGCACTCATAGACAAGTTATAAGAACTGAGGAGAGAGGTTTCTTGCCAAGAGAAACTCGTTTGCTGCCAAGATGGCAAATACCCTATCTTCCCTGGAATCTCTTGTGTGTGGGAAACTCTCTTCCACGAGTCTTCAGCAGTTTTAATGGTTACAATTTTAGGTAAAGGTCTTTCAGCTCACTCACTTCAATGGAGTTACAAGTGAAGCTAAGTGATCACCTTCACTTATCCCCTGGGAGCCTTTTCATGTCCCCCAGACTGCTGGACTGCTAAGGTCTCTTGAGGGATAGATGTCAGATGCCTTCTGAGCCTTCTGTGTATAGTAAAAGGAGGCAGATTATCAGGCATCAGAGTCTCCCACAGTTTTCAAATTCACTGAAGAGGACATAAAAAGATATGACTCCTGATCTGGATAGGGGAAAAGGAGGAAGCAAAATAAAATTGGCAAAAAAGCCAACTTCCATGTTCTAGTGCCTGAAGAGATTTTTGGAAGAATGTAATTTACAAGTGTTTGCAAGAGAACAACTAATTTCATGTCTACTCAAGAAGCTGGAGTAATGGATTTCTAAATTAAGTTGTGGAGGTGAAATAGCAGGCTTACTCCTTTTACCTCGCCAAGCTGAGCTCAAAACTACAAAGTCACGGCTCTAAGTACTAAATGGGCAACTCTCTGGAAAAATGTAATTAAGGAAGTTATGGACTGTCATGTTAGAAGACTTACTGTAAATTTTGCAAGTCTCAGGCTACCCAAGTCATTGAAATTACACCTCATAAGGAAGCACATTCTTCTGTCCTCTGTTGGAATGGAGCTTTGCAGAAGCTTAAGATATGGGGTAATTCAGTTCAGGACCATATGTAGGTGACTGGTACTTATCTGTTAGCTGCTTTAATTAGGCAGCCTTCCTGAAATGAGTGCCTAAGGTCTATGTCTGGTCAGTGAAGAGAGGAAGGTCAAGCTTTTCCTGTTGGGAACTTCAGAAGATCTTTATTTTTTTCCACTGAGGAGGACTAGTGTTTTCTTCACTACTTGTACTCAGAAACCAGTTCAGAACTTAAACTAGTTGGGCAATGTCATAAGCATACCTATTAAAATAAAACAGCCATTTTAATAACCCTGTTAATTTCCATTCTTTTTCAATCTGAGCAAACCTTGGTAATAAGTCTTGCTTTGTCCCTGTAAACAGAGCAATTTACTGTCCTGACAATTATCAGTGCCAATAGATGTACGGAGTCTGGCTGGGATGGAGTTAATTTTCTTTATAGGAATCCTTATGGTGCTGTGTTTTGGCTTTTTAATCAAAACAGTGTTGATAACACATTAATGTTATAGCTGCTGCTGAGCAGTCAGTGCATAGCATCAAGGATTTCTCCGTTTCTCACATTGCCTCGTCAGTGAGCAGGCTGGATGTGCACAAGAAGCTGTGAGGGGACACAGCTGGGACAGCTGATCACAACTCACCAAAGGGATATTCCATACCATTTGACATTGTGATCAGCAATAAAAGCTGCAGAAGAAAAAGGAAGGATGGAGGTTGAGAGTTGTAGCATCTGTTTTCCCAAGTCACCGTAACATGTGAGGGAGCCTGGCTTTCCTGGACATGGCTGAACTGATGGGGAGCTGTGAATGAATTTTTTGTTTTGCCATACTTGTGCACACAGCTTTTCTTTATCAATTAAACTCTTTATCTCAATGAAAGAGTTTTGTTGCTTTCACTTTTCTGATTCTTTTCTCCATCTTGCTGGTGAGGAGTGAGTTACAGGGCTGAGCTACCTACAAGGATTATCCCATAACAATAGAGAAGTCCTCCAAATAGTTGTTATTTTTAAGAAAGAATTATTAGAGAAAAACAACAACAAAAAGGTTTGTAATAAGACGTACTGAATAATTTCTCAGTCTAAGTTTTAGCTCTTAACAAGTCTCCATTAGGCAAGATACTATTTCCCCCAGTAAAGGTGTGAATATTTGCCTATGCTGTTGTGAAAACAGAAGACTTAATGCCTATTCTGAATTTAACAGGGGGTAGAACAGAAGAAAACAAGCATCACATGATTCACAAAAGATACTTTCAGAATTCTAATGATTTATTTTGGATATATGAACTATTGAACTAACTCTTTGAACAGGAAAAAGGGAAAATTTTTACTAAAATCTGCCCATTCTCCCCCCATTTCTGTGAATGGTGAAGAAGTTGAGGCAATAAGAGGTTAGTGATGTAAGAGCTATCATCAGTCACACACAGGTGGAAAAAAGAGAGAAAATTCTATTCTTCATAGAACATTGCCTTCCTCATTAATGAATACAGCAACATTTCCAGACAGGTATCTCTTGAGAAATTCATGTTACTCAAATATAAAAACCTGTGCAACTAGAGAAAGCATATAATTACATTAGGTCCAGAGAACCTCTTACCTAGAGAACCTAGAGAATTAATTAGCTAGAATCCCCTATATAGGAAAGAATAATAAAGTTATTTACTTTTTAAAAATTATTATTATATTTGTAATTTTTCAGTGTAGACAACTGAGGCAAGAAGACTTATCTGTACTCTTCCCAGACAGTTCTGATCTCTAAAACAAATTTGGTAACACAATCTGTTACTTAATTATAACTGAAATTCTGAAACATTTCATACTGCGTTTTTCAAAGTCTTTCTGCTAATGGAATTTCCACTACAGAATCATGGAAGATAAAGCTGGTAAATACTTACTACATCACTTTTTCTGTCTTTTTGATTTTAGCAAAAAGGAGTAACTATTCCTTTGATCACTTATTTGACTTAATCTTGAAAACTAGCTAACAGGATTTCTCCATGCTCAGTCTAATCTACTTTGCAAAAAAAAAGCCCAACCTCAAGTCCAGAAAAACCCTGAAAGACAGTAAAAACAATTGCTAGAGCAGCTGAAGGTACAGCCTATGTTTTAAATCAATACTTACTCTAATTTAGGTTTAATATGCATAAGCTGTTTACATATAAAATGGTAGTGCCTTCTAAGGACTGGAAGCACTCCAAGAGTCACAAGAGCTTCAAAATAGAGTTTCATTGTCATATTTAAGTTTTCTTGAGTTGCAGCATGCTTAAAAAATTAAATCAGTTGTCATTAAGTTTTAGAAATTAGACTGATATTTTATTATATACTATTGATATTACATGAATACTATTTACATTATATGAATACTATTCATATTCTAGTATGCAAGGCAAAAGCCAACCCTAGCTGTACATGCACAATGATGGGCTTTATTTTCATTCAGGAAAGAGATGTTGTATTCAGGATGGATAATTCCATGAAAACATCATCTCTGAGGTTGTTAAAATTAAGCAGAGTGCTGGGAATTAGTAACAAAACTTGAGAGCAAAGACAAAACATGGTTCACCCATGTCTTGACCACTAAAGCAGATCTAGTCACACATCTCAGACAGGAAATATTAGAATAGGAAAGGTACATAGAGAGACACAAAGGTAGGTGAGTATATAGGACAGATAAGGATAAATCATGGTCTGGGTCAGTTTCTGTGTCACAGAGATTAAAATAGAGAAGACTGTAGAAGAAAAAACAGCTGAAGGGAGATATGAGAGAGCTCTGTAAAATCTTGACCATCCTGGGAACAATTAGTCACTGTTCCTCACAAAAGAACAAGGAAGCATCAAATGAAATTAGTTTCTAGTAGGTTAACACTAATAAAAGGGAGTAATACTTCATGGAGTGCACAGGCCCATTACAGAATTTATTGCTAGAGGAAACCCTGGATTGCCAAAAGTTCAGATGAGTTCAGGAAGTTGCTTCAGAAAATGGCTTGAAAAATTAAGGAAAGAAAATTTCACCAAGGTCTGTAAACCACACAGAAATGAACTCTGGGCCAGGAAACCCCAAGTTGCAGATTGACAGTAGTTGTGAGGTGTTTTACTGTGGGTAGGTTGAGGAGGTGCACATCTACTTGTTTTACCCTTTCCTGGTGGTATCTGACAAAGGTCCCTTCCTGAAATAGGATACTGAAGTAAATGAATCTCTGGCCTGTAACAGTATAGCTGATATTATGCCCTTGTCCAGAGCAGAGAGAAAAGTGACAAAAGACCTTCTCTTTACTTCCTTTTTAATACACTTTCACCTATTTCTCAACATGGATTGAACATATTGCAAAGTAACTAGGTAAAACATGAGCTCTGGCTCATCCTTGCTCCAAATATACTTTGCCTTCAGGTGAAAATGGAAATAACAGCCAAGGCAGGTCTACTCTGCTACTGCCTCTAGGATGTGGCAGTATCTTGGAAAAAATCCTGTCCCATTTGGTACTCAGTGCATATATATTGGTATGTATTTTTAAATATACTGAAGCAAATAGCCTCAGATTTTAGACTGGGGCCAGATGACTGTTGAAGTGAAAATAACACAGATACACAGAGGAATGGTCACTCCAAAAAACCTGAACTGTCTGGTTAATATGATGCACAGGCTCTGAACAGTACTGCATGTCATTTACCTTATATTTCAATACTATGTTCATAAAAATAAGAAATAAAGACCTGAGCATCTCAAGACACTGAGAATTTAAAGCTATTTCTGAAACTGATTCTAAATCTTTGACTTTACCAGTGAACTCTTTGTTGAGGAAGGGACAAGCAGCCACTAAAATTATGCCACTCCATGTAAAAGATAAAGTGGAATTTAAGGCTCATGTTTTCAGATTAACAGAAATTATATTATAACAGGACACTGCATATTCACATTTATGACCATCTCCCTTTTATTCTCCTGAATGCAGAGAACTGCACTATCGAAAGCAGAAGCAGAAATAAAATGTTTTGAATGCAAGCTATAAAATATTCATAATTGAGTCTCTCACTCACAAATACAAGTTTTACAACTAAAATTTCCTCATTTAATGATGGCTTAAGTAGGGTAAATATAGCTTGAATTTACTATTCTTTCCTCTTCCCCATCACAAGATGTTCAACCAAATCAGGGAATATTTCAATCAAATTTTTAAGTGAAAAGTTAAATTGTGCCTCCTCTCCCAGAAGTTAACATGTTCCCAGTGCTTTCCATTCTCATCATTTACCTGTGGTGGATATGGAAGCAAATATACTACAGGACATACCATGAACAGCTGCAGCAACAGCACCAACAAAAGCAACATGTGTTGTTGGGCCTTTGGTTTCCAGGTGCTTGAGACACAGCTGATGTTCCTTCATTTTGTGACTGCTGCCTCTTTCTCATTTCAGCTACTTCAGTGCCCAAGTGGCTATAAGAACACAGACATAAGAGATGTACAGAATTACTACAGCTGTCAAAAATTACATTCACATTTCTACAGCAATGTCTGATGCAACTTCTTCTCACAGCTCATGGCAACAAAAGCACGAGGCCATCAACTGAGCCAGCCAGGACACGGTTCCATGGTGCTAAAAGCAGTTTCCAGAACACCACATCTCAGTGACACATTTATGCCCCTGTGCCACTGAATCACTCCCACTCTTACTGCTGTGGCTGGACTCAAAGGGCTGTTTATTATCAGTGCTTTTAACAGCAAGCCACACAGCTTGTGCAGCACTTGGGAGAGACTGGCTTGTTCCTTACCATAGGACTATCACAGCTCTTCCCATTGTACTACAAATACAGCAGGATGGTTATTCACCTTAAACATGAGTTGGAAACTGACTTTTTTTACTTTTTGACTTCTTTAGTCTACACTGGACCAATGAAATTGATGTAAGTGATGTAATATAAAGGGAAGCTGTCTGGTGAGAGCCAAGATTTTTATATCTCATAACTGAGAGGCTTGCTACTTAAGAGTTATTCTTGGTAAATAAAATGAATAATAAATACGTATTTATAAAATACTTTTCCACCTCTGAGACCATTTTCTGTTTATGTATCTTCTTTGCTCATTGCCAGATCTTCCTAGGTCTTATTAGGCCAAGATTTTTTTCCTCCCAGTGACTTAAAATATGCAGCTGAAAGTAGTATACCATGCATTATCTAGTTTTCAAAAGAAGTGAAACATTTATTGCTAAGTTACAGTATCTAGGAGAGTTTAGATGTCAGGGTCCTTCTAATGGCTCACATCTTTGTGCAACAACTATAAGTTTCCCAGAGTAATGGCTAGTATAAACACATAAATTAGAATTAATTTAGTACTTTTGCCTTTGAAAAAGTACTAATAGATTACTGTGGGGAGGAGCCTGGTTTAAAACAGAAACGGGTAGAGATGGCCTGGTGTGAGCAGCATGCACTGTATTCCACACTCCCAGGGCATCCTGCTACAGACAGGAGTGCTGGGGAAAGGCAAAATCTCATTGATTTGCCACCCAGATACACCATGCACAGACAAACAAGAAATGTGCCACTTCTTCTACATGCACACAAGCAGCAGCTGTGAGAGTTTTCATTGACATGGTTGCTAAAACTCTCGAGGTTTTTATTCTGCAATAGTGTCCTTCTAGACAGATTACACACAACCACACACAGCAAGGACACTAAGCTTCAGAACTCAAACTCATGCTCTAAAACTCAAGGTTGGTGGTTATTTCAGCTTCTTGCATAGCTACCTTATCCACGTGTACAGTCACGGAGTAGAATCAAGTAATTTCTGAAGTGTTCGGTCAAATCAAACAGTTTGATTGAACCATTTAATTATCCATGGTAGGTGCACCTGCTTATGCTATTGATACTATTTGTGGTTTATAGCTGCTCTTGAAAATTAAAATTACATGCAAAGAAAACCCATACCTTTTTTTTTTTCATGTCAAATGCAAACCTCTGCTGCTAACAAAGGATGCTCCAGCATAACTGGATAATTGCACATATTTTTACAATAGATAGGAAGGAAGGAAAATTGTTGAAGCATAATATGTAGCTCAGAGAGTAAGTGACAGTATGAAGTCTCTTTCTCCAAATTACTGTGCAGAACTTCTGCTGACTGTGCATGATGCAGTTAAATTATTTCATAGATAGCTGTGTCATGCTGTGAATCGGTATTTTCTTCAGCAAGTGCAATGACTATGGTTAAAGGAATTAAAGCCAGATATTTTCAAATGGAATGTTTGTTTCTTTTAAGTAAGATAGTGATTCTAGAAATATTTATACAACAAAAAACCCAAACCCACAATTTATTAGTTTCAGAAACCAGTAAGTTACCCATACTTAGGCATTTGTTGGGCTGTAATCCCATTTATTCCACCTGTGTACCTGAAGTCAAGCATTTTTGTTACAATTTTAGCTGTATATAAAAAATGTACTAAGGCTAGAATATGTGCACTATAAATAAAGGGGACAGGATGAAGGTTATTCATTCAGAAATGATGATGACAGTTGGTGACTGCTGTAGTTTCACAAAAACTTCACCACACCATGAGGTGGTGCTGCCACTGAAATAAATATCACTCTCACTTTTCTCCTGACAGTACAGCTGACAGTCACTTATTCCCTCACCTGTATGTGCTGGCAGTAGTATTTGTACAGGTACCTGGTGAATCTAGTAAAAGAGTAGGCATGATTTAAATTTAATCCAGAGGACAAGGAAAAAATAGGTTTAACTTGCTTCAAGTGACTTTCTCATTTACCTCAGGAAGATGTGAGTACTTGGAGCAAGGGAGAAAACTGAATATCAGGCAGGCAAGGAGAATGTGGGGACCACTTTCTTCCATTGCTGCTCACACTGTCAGCAAGTGATGGTGAAATGGGTGGGAACTGTGCAGCTGCAGAAAGGTGATCTCTGCAACTTCAGTTCCAAACACGCAGAATACAGCAGAGAGGGACGGTCAGAAGTGGGGTTTCACAGGAATGGTTCACACTTTTAATCCTTCCCAGCAACCTCAAGCACTGAAAATTCTCCAGCATTCATCTTTTGGTATGGACTACCTTGGCCAACTGTTTCAGAGGTTTGCAAGTCTGGCAGGACACAGAGTTGTGAGGAAATAACACTCTCCACTGTAGAGCGTTTCAGGAGAAATGGCTTCCTCCAAGGTTGCTTGGAGCCAGTCTAGCCAGTCTTTAGAGCAGAGCTGCTTGCTTTTCTATGCTCTAACTGCTCTGGGGTGTGGGGAGACACATAACCCATCACCTTTCTGGCCATGCATTAGTTGGAGAAGGAAGAGGGCAGTTCTTGATTGCAGGTACTGTTATATATTTATTTATTTATTTAGGCTGTATTTGAAAAGAAAAAGAAACAGATAAAGGAAAGAAAAGAATTGTAGAGTCATATTATCATAGAATGGCCTGGGTTGGAACGGACCTTCAAGATCGTCTAGTTCCAATCTCCCTGCCATGAGCAGGGACACCTTTCATTGGTTGCTCAATGACCTTGAACATGGCCTTGAATACTGCTTGGGATGGTGCACCCACAACTTCTCTTGGCAACATTTTCCAATGCCTCACCACTCTCATAGTAAAAAATTTTTTTCCTAAGGAAGGAAGAAAGGAAGAAAGAGTGAGCAACATCCTCAAATCTGTCTGTACATCCCAGGAGATAATGGCCCTAGCACAATAAAGCATTAATTGCAATGCCAGCAACGTGCTGCAATGGGGTATATTTTGAAATGGATTGTAAACACAGATACTATACAGTGGGATTATGCTTAGTTTCCAAATATAACAGGGAAAGATCTTACTGGCACAGTGGGAAAAAGTTACACTTAATCCATTTCAGATCCTGTCCTTTCTGCAGCTGACATTGGTGTTCACTCTGAACCTTGCTGTGTCTCACGGTACAAAGAAAGTGATTTTGCTTGGCATGACTGATGCACTGATCAATAAAAGCATGAGGCTGAAACCTCAAGCAATAGGACAGTGTTCTCAGTGAATATATGAAGTGTTTGCTACACTGGCTTAAAACACTGGCTGAAGTCAAACTCATCACCCTGTTCTTCTGTTTGTGTTACTTTTTCTTGGAGAGCTTCTGAGCTGAAGTCTGTAAGAAATATGAAAACCCACCCTGTGATGCAAAACTATTAAGTTTACTGATGATGTAGTTGGATGGATGGAAACTTTAGTTTCATTCTTATTTTGGTTGGATTTCATGTTTCATGTTTTATTTGCAAATACCAGATGTCATCTACGCAAAACAGTAATTGATTCCATTAGATTATTTAGCATGCAGAAGCAGGAATATCTTAATTCTTGGCTATATTTAGAGACTGAGTAGACAGAGGGTTTATATTTGGTGCCTTGATCCAAGGCACAAAAATGAAATTTAAACTCTTTGGTTCAGCAAGTCACTCTGATGAGATGAACAATTTTTCTGAACTGAAGTGTGAAATTTAGCATATAGTTGTGAAGGACTAGAATGTTGTGAACTGATTCTGAGTAGACCTTCTAGAATAATAGTACAAACAGTACACACTGTCTCCAAGATCTCAGTTTCCCTTTTATCTTTTTCAACATTTTCACTCTTCCTGAGACTCTCTAGCTTGGCAAAAGTGATGGTGAAGAAGTGGATGATGGCCTTTTGTCCGATGGAATGGTTTTTCTCCTTGGTACGCTATGTATGATCTCTCAGATCATCATGTCACAGGTATCAATTTCTTCTGTTAGTTTTGCATCTGGTTCTTTGCCTCCATTTGGTGGCATGGTTTACTAACAGTGTTTTGCTTTCCATTTGTACTGATAGGAAATAGGAATAGTATTCCAGCTTGTTTGACTGACTCATTCTCTTGGGGGTGGATAGGTATTATGGGCCTTTGAGCAATTCCATAATCATGGAGGACTTCATTTTGCAGAACATCTGCTGTCCCTACTCTGTAGCTGAGGAAAGGAACCCAAGGGTACAGCAACTGTTTATTATAGCAGTTATGAGACAGGTGGCTCTTATAAGCTGCAGAGTAAGAAAGTCTGTGCAACCTTGTGTGTATCTTCAGTCTTGCAGAGCTGGAAGATTGTGAATACTAAAAAGCCTTAGAAAGTTGGAATAAGGTTTCCTATTAGTTTTGGAACCAATGGCACAAGGATCTATTTCTGTTTTTAGATAGTGTAATTACCACTTATTCCACTGGGTTCCCAGGAGTAATTATTACAGAAATCCCCTTGTGCTCCGAGCACTGTCTTGGGAAGAGTGCTCAAAAGAAATAACTGATGGAAGAATCACTTGGTTTATTACATTTATACCTGGGAAGCCCTATTGAATACAGACTACAGTCCGTTCAAATTCCACAGAGTACCTCTAGAAAATGAAAAGAAGGCAATTTCTGAATCATTGCACCTCCCTGACTCTCCACCTCCTGTAGGATTTGTGCTAAGTTTTAGACAGATTTTAAAGTGTTTCCCCCAGAGATTCCCAAGGTATTGGACATGGCAAAAAACATAGGCTGCATTATTTCAATCATTTAATTTGATGTCTCTCTTCTGATGAAGATATTTTTTAAAAATATTTTTCCCCTGGCCTCAAAAGGCTGTCATTACAGTCCTGCAATTTTTTGAACTTTTGGCACAGTCTCATCTGGCCCCCTTTGCTTGTTTTGGAGCCTTCCCTTGCACATGACCCTCCTGTAATAATTTCTGTCCCACTCTTAGCACTGTGAAGGCATTCCCTGGAGCAGCTCATGCTCTATGAAATCAGAGAAAAATCTTGAAACTTCACAGGGGATTGGGAAGAGTTTCTTTCCTATCTTCTGGAACCATTATCTAACAGCTGTTTTGAAAGAGAAAGATCATATAAAGGTGAGGATAAACACGCACCGTTTTATACAGCAAGGAAGTGGCATTTTGTCTTTTGTTGCAGGTAGGACACATAATGGCTTAGATTTCAGGACAAAATTGAATCAGCTAGAGCAATCTGTCCTTTTTCAAACTTTGCAATAGGCAAGAAGGATCACCTTGCAAAAGAAAGGTGCAGTCAATGACTTATGGATAGAGGGTGATTTACTCTGCAAGGCAAGAAACTTAGCCCTTAAAATATCCTTTTTTTGTGATCTGTCACATCAGTTCTCCTGCATTGCTTTACTTCTTTTGACTTTGACAATAAAGGGCCAAAACCTCAATTGTGTAGTTTATATAAATTCATACCTTTTATCAGCTTATTTCAGACCCAGATGTGACTCTATCAATCTCTTAACCATACTTGTTTTCACTGTCTTTACTGGCATTCACTTGATTCCTAACAAGGATTGCTTGTAAATTTAGGGATTTTGAAAGCCTTCAAAAACCTAAGTATTAAGGTAGACAATATCCATTTAAGACCCCATCCAGGTTACACTTTAAGAACCAAAATGTACACTGAGGAAAGCTTTGTATCCTGTGGATTCAATACTTCACACTTTCATTTTAAATTTCCCAAATATTTGGAAAATCTCAATGGAAATATTTGGAAATCTCAAATATTTGGAAAATCTCTGTTCTCAAAGAACAGTTATGTTAACACTTGCTTAAACTTTTTTAATGAGTTGTTTGGAGATAATTGGATGACCTTTACAAGATTTTGATTTGTTGCTTGTGTTTTAGTTTCATAAAGTAGCCAGTAGGAGAGTGACAGAGATACCCTGAAATATTATTGCTTCTTTTTTTCCTCCAATAGTCTTTTTTTTTTTCAGTAGTCAGTCAATTTTTAATGCATAGACCACTTTTTAACTTGAAACACTACGAAAAAACCCTCAGGGAATGCTGCAATGTGACACATCTAATGATCGCTGATATGCTATTTGTTTTAAATCTTATGTGATATGCTACCTGTTTTAAATCCATAGGGTTTTTTAAGAACAGACATTCTAGAGTGGCAGAACCATGCAATGCAGTCTGCATTCAGCTGCCAGTTAAATAATATCACTGATGCATATGCTGCACTTGCAATGCAAAGACAGCCCTGACACGACATCGATTTTTTATTTGTGCTGCCTTCATTCACCTGGAGGAATGTTTTAAAGGTACCACAAGCTAAATGAAGACAGACCACAGGATTTTACCGGATGTCTCTGAGCTACAAAGATTTCCACACACCCCTTGCAATGCTAAGTGAGTAGCAAAATCAAGACAGCAGAACCACAGGCACCCTTTTGAGTGCTGCTGACCACTCGACAGCCATCATACAGCAATGGCATTCATACAACTCACTATTCACAAGAGAAACCTCGACACGAGTACATTCTCTTTTTGCTACTAAATCCTGAAAGTCATTCAGTACTTCACAAATAAATTCATACAAAGTAATGCAGAAGAAGAAGTCTACCAGAAGAAGTACAATTGAGTTATCTTGGGCTTCATTAACTTACTTCAATCTATCCATAGTCTTTTACAGAACTAGAAGAAGCTATTAACAACAATGAAATCTTAACTACACTTTAATTGATATTGCATCAACATAGAAAGTTTTTAATGCTTGCATTTTTAAGAATTTGTATTTTGTAAGGCAAGATCAATGCACAAGAAAATTTCTAAAAACTATTCTGGTTAACAGTAGTCATGTCAGAATGTGAATTATAACTCCAAAATCTAAGAGATTTGCTTTTCTGGGTTCCTCAAAAGATTTCTTTTGCACCAAGTCTTAGTTCAAAGAAATTATGAAAAGTAAGAGGGTCGGAATCAAGACAGAAGTTGATCCACGAATTTTTAACTAGAACTTCATATTGAATACCCACCCTATGCTGATGTGCCATACAGGCCAGTGCACAGATTCTTGTGTTCTACGTGATGAGTTCAGCCAAGAAAGGGCATGCAAAAATGAAGCTTTTAATTTTAAAAGTCTGGCTACCTATATCACCACTGATTTTAAAGCTGATAGCCCCATACTGATTACCAAGGTAGCAGAACCATGAAGGGAATTTCTTTCTCTTAAGTAGCTTGCAGTGCCCAAGACACTGCACAGCCCCCATGATATCATCCTTCTTGGATAAATGGCAGGCCACCTTTTGGTAGTAACTTCTGGAATCATAGGTTTTGAATACTTGCTGTCTGAACCAACAAGTTATTGCGCCTACTGACTTTTGCTTTTGGGAAACTGAGGACTTGAGTGTCGACAGCAAAATATCTTGCTCTTCTATCTTGCCTTCTCAGGGCTTGCTGTGAAAGGCTTTAGAAAGAGTCCTACATCTCCAGATCAAAAGACCTGACAGGAGAAAGATGTCTATATGGCAGTAGTAGACCACGTGTCTGCTATGCAAATATTCATTTAAATTGAAACTCTGCAATTTGGCTGAGCACTATGAAATCCTTTTCTTTTCTACAGTAATATTCTTTTTATGACTTTACCAGACATCTTTTGTACTCATAAAGGATGCCTGAAATTTCTTTTTATTATTTTATGATGAACTTGGTACCCTGAAGAAGCCTTGTTTAAATCCTTGCATCATCAAGTAGATATGCATTTGTTCTTCTGAATCAGACATTACTGTTCAGTAACAAAACATTAAACATGACAGTAATGCATTATTGAAAAGTTTGAGAAGGCTGCATGTGGTTTTTAAGGAGCTGCACTAAAATTATGATTAAGAGCATTTTACAGTCTTTAGGAACATTTTATAAAAGCAAAATGTAAAACTCATCAGGAAACCTTTTATTTATTTCTCAGTGTATTGTTTTTATTCATGTGTTTGAAAAACATCTAAGAATCCTGTTTTGCACGGCATCTATATACCTATTCATTATAGCTAGCATGTCTTCCACTGACTTACACACATGAAGCCAGTACACTTTAGAAAGCTGAGAAGATAATTTCCTTACAGTAGGGAAATACAGACCTTGATATATTGCTGAAAAATGTTTTTTAAAAGTCTCTGACATTCCTCATAAAGAGGACACTAAGAAGACACTTGAGAACCCAAAGAGCTTTAATTTATGCATTAGCATTGTAATTTCTAAATAAGTTTTCCTGTGCTCAAAGCTATTTCTCTGTATAAAAAGCTGTCATTTGGGGATTATATGAACTGCAAAGATTCCGTACAAATTTCAACAGAAATTTAAGAAAAAAGTCATAGGCATAGCACAAGAATTTGTAGCCAATATAAACTAAACAGATCTGCAGGTGCAATCCAAGTATCAAAGAAGCTTTATTGTTGGTGAACTACTTTTTCTGAAGACCATTCCAGAAAATTTTCATCTTCAGAAATGGCAGCATTTAATCAAATAAGTGCACATAACTTTCATTTACGATGCACGTGCCACTAAGGGCTGAAGGACAAAGGAAAGGATTAGGAAAATTGTTTTAGTGTGAGAAGAGCTTTTCTGAAACCACATTGGACACAGTTCTAGTCTCTGAAATGACAGAATCTACATTTTCACTGTAAGACTTGCATCTTCTACTTCAAAGGCCTTTTACTTTATCAATTTCCTTTTCAAAATGCAAGTCGCAAATTTGAACAGAAGGAGCTTCATAAAGGCCTCCTGACTATAGGCTTTTTGAAATAACTTGATATTTGGGAGTCATGCTGGTTCTAGTTACACTAACTCTGTGTTCCAGCCCTGCTTTCCTCAGCCACCCTCAAAAGGAAAAAGAATAAAATAAAACAAAACAATAAGTATAAACAAAATTAAGAGATTAGTATGGTGTAAAGAAGGTATTTGGTTAACATGGTATAACTGAGAGGTAGAGGAGCAGAAGGTGGCATGAAGTAGAAATAGCCTTAAAGTCTTTCTGATGGTTTGGAACAGTGGGAGAAGGTGAATGCAAACACCACATTTATGTGGTCAAATATATAAAAATTCCACCTAGATCTCATGGAAAAGACAAGCCATGCCCCAAGCCTAACACATCTCTGTGCAGTGGAAGCACTGGTCTAGGCCCTGAAGCTGCTTGCATCCAAGGTTCTCTGGCAGCAGAAGAAAACCACCATAGGGTTTTTAAAAATGATGACATTGTGCTCCTCAAGCTTTGATTTGTACTCACCTGCAACAACCCAGGGCAGTGGTACAGGATGCACCATTCTGCCTCCTGATTTGCACCAGTGTCCTAGCTCAGTTCCTTTTCCATGGCCTCTTCCCTCATTCTTTACCTGGCTGAGGTGTCTGCCAGCTCTGCTGTGAAACATAACCTGCAGAGCAATATAGGAGGCAGATGTGTGTCTCATTCTGCTGCAGCAAGGCTCACTACAACTCACTAGGCAGTACAGAAAATAAAAACAGATTTGTGGAGAAAAAAACAAAATCAGACTTCCAGGTAAAATCCGCTTGGCATTATAAGAGCATTCTAGAACTTACTGTCTTTTCAGTGAGAGAAAGCAAGTTTCCTTTCTCTTGTCCTTGTTTTATCCCTTCTCTTGCTGGAAGGATTCCCATGCAGAAAGCTGCAGCCTCCTTTGTGTACCTCATCACCTGAGCATCTGCCTCAGCTGCCTGAATCCTCACTAGTCTTGTTTGTTAGCTTGCCTGGAAGAGTTTCCTCTGAGCTACTCACTGGTGAGCTCTTGTAGCAGTCTCCCTCCCCTAAACATAGAGGTATGATGTGAGTGTGAAGCAAAAGGCCATAAAGTCTAAAGTATACACAAAATACCTAACAGTCTAAGTGGTATCTCCCAGTTCATAGAAATTCCCAAAATACCACACCGAGGCAGGGGGCTTGAGATGTTCTGAAACTACTGTGGAAAAATATTTAGCATGCTGTATGTTGGAGGGGATGTATGGAGGTTCGGAGAAAGAAAACAAAACCAATTATTTCTTCTACTCTCTTTTCTCTTCCCATGGTCATTTTTTAATGTGTTAGTTTGAAAATATAAAATGCCAACCATCCCAGTAAAAAAATTTTTTATAGCAAGCTGTGCATGTATTTTCATATTCACCAACAATAAAGAAAAAAATATGTCTTCCTGCAGAATCTGACAGTTACTGCAGTATGGAAAACTTAATATTAAAAAACAATATAAGAGTTTTTATTCTTTTTTTTTTCCCTTCTTTTTTTACCCTATCAAGCATGTGAGTTATTTTTTCTATAATTTCTAAAAATGCTAAAAAAAAAATAGAAAGATAGAAAGAATCCATCACCTTTCTCAGAAAGGATATTTTATTTTGGAGGACAAACAACAATAGTAAGTGATATTCCAGAATTTAATTTGTTCCCCTTGTTCTTTCTATGATGTTTACTTGAAGCAATATGTGCCTAGGGAAGGCTGTGGTGCTACTGCATTTTTTCAAAGCTTAAGAAGAAAAAAAGAATTGCAAATTATTTGATGACCAGAAAAGAGCAAAATACATCCAAACACGGAAAACCTTTTGAATACCACTTATAAGTGAATTACAAAACAGTCTTACATAAAAGGTCTACTTTTAACACTTTGGATTTATAAAGTTTAAAGAATGGAACTAAAAATTACTCTCCCATAACAGGAAGTTCATGATTTTTCATAATCCGACCCTATTTATTAAACCAACGTAAAAAAAAAAAATCTGCTAAACCACAAATGAATCCAAACATGCTGTGAAAACTTAAACCCTTCAAAATCGCTGGACTCATGCGGATTTTGTACGAAAGTTTCCCTTCTTTAGTCAGATCCATACATTTGGAAGCTCTCTGCTCTTATGCTGAGCAGTAGCACAGATTTGCAATCTATATTGCAAAAACTACCTATGTTACTGCACAGCAAGGCATTAAAGGAGCTCTTCCACCACAGTAGGCAATGAGATAAATTGAATTGACTTAACTTAAAAAAATAGACTTTTGAAGGTCAGCAGATGAGACCTCTTGAAACACTGCTGTCATTTGACTGAATGGAGCTTGATGTGAATGTCTGGTCTAGGCCCCCTCCTCCCATAAAAGCCCTGCTCACTGGCAGTACAGCCTGATGTCCTTGTTTACTGCTACACTGATGACAGATTCCACTAGGGAAGTTCAGAGGCATCCTTTTATCCAATGTTTCATAATGTAAACAACAAAAAAACCCCATACAGAGCTTTGCAGAAAAACAAATACATCCTCTAGCCAGTGAAATATACTTAGGTAGAGGAATTTTGCTGAATTTTAGAAAAATTCTTTCTATAATGATAAGAGGACAAGGTAATGTTTTAATTTAAAAGAACTGTGCAAGAGGTCTGGGAAGCCTGTTGACTGTATGTAACACAGCATTAAATATTAAATCAATTAAAAATATTACATTTAAATAGATTAAAAAAAAACTATGGACTTGGCAGATCTGGCCCATCCAGATATCTGCAACTCCACCTTCCCCACAATTTGTCCTCTCCCAGATATTCAGCTGTGATTTTCTCCACAGAAGCTTTAGTAGGACCTCTCTCCTTTACTTGGTTGTTGGATTTTTTTCCAGGCACTTGGCTTAATCTTCTGCCTTTGAGATTGTCTTTGAAAGTGTGAACTGTCATTTGGTTGAAATTGAATTGATATACAAGAAATCAGTGGAGAGAGAGAGGCAGATGCAGCAAGGTCTCACAAGGATCATCTGCTTGGGAAACTGACATGAAAAGTCAGAAAGGAGATGAATGGTGAAGAACTTTGAGCAGTACAGCCTGGCTGGATAGCCCACCACTAAAAATATATTTCTAATTCTGTAATGTATTTCCAGCCACAACTGTGATCCAGGAGCTACCTTCAGGCATCGAGGCAATTGTTGGAAAAGGGTGTGGAAGGAGAATAGTGCTCACTTTGTAGCCCAGCTACACTGAGTTTAGCAGAGCTAGACCACTCTGTGGTTTTATTTCCATGTGTCAGGAGTTATTTAGGCTAGATTCAGTCCTGTCAACTGTGCACTTTCATCATGTGCTTTGGGAGCTTGTTTCTACAAGCTATGCAATTAAACTAGAAAATATGGTGGAAGCTACCAAGCTTTTCAGCAGGCTAAGGAGGAACCTTAATATTAGAAATCACCTAAATCTCTTTTTCAAAAAGGCAAAAATTCTTTTTTTTTTTGAGTCCCATAAGACAAAAATTCAGCGCATTCCATCTGAAGGGCCTTATCTAGCTCTCATTTCAGGTCAAAATTCTTGTATCCTGCTTCAAATTGCCTCAGCTGATTTTTTTGAGTCAAAATGACTGAGTATGTTGTTCTATACTATTTATATGTAATATGGAATCAGTTGCTTTAAAATTTCTACCATAGCAATTTCTAGTATCTTTTCTTCTAAACCCCTTTACACTAAAAAAATAATGAAGTTTTTGTTGAATGAGCAAACTGGAAATTAGGGCACTGTGGCAAGCAGAGCTTGTTATGGACTAAGACATATCTTTACTGTTATGAAAAATACAACATGTTCTGTATGATAGGACTTTCAAAAACATCCATGTTATTGTAGTACTTTTTGTACTGAATCAGCTCTTAAAAATTCTCTAATTTGAAGCAAAGTGAAGATGAGGCTTTCACTCTGAAGAAGGTGACATCTCTGAAGATACTCTAAAAATCTAAAGTATAAAAGATTTTAGAGACAGAACTTATAAAAAATCAATAAATCACAGAAAACTGCATGAAATTAGTTTTATTTACTCCAAAGCTATCTGTGTTTTAAATATAGACATAAGGTTGTTTCATAGTAGTGGTTTCTAAGGTTTCATGATGTGGATCAGAGATTCCTCTGACACTGCAGCTTTTTCACAAAGCAAGAAACATTACATTTGCTACAGCTAAATAAATCCTTATCCTTTGAGACAAAAGATGAATATTTAACACAACTGTGCAGCCTCAGAGTTCTACTTTAAGTCCTTCCTTGTTGATATCTGAATGGTGTGCAACTAAGTGCAATGACAAGTAAGAACAGAGACTTCAGAGGGGGACATTAAACACAGTATTTCTCAATAGAGAGACCACTGCTTTGTTTCAAGAGCTCTCAAACTAAATTGTTCTTCCCTGTTATGTTTTGTATTTGACTCATGCCTCTTGCAAAGTGTTGGTACATTCAGTGAATGCACAACTGAAAGAACAAAACTCAGCAGTTCTTCCCAGCACACTTGACACAAGTCAGAATGCCTAATGCCACTCTGCCAGTCCTTGCTAGTTCTAATACACATCTCTTGGAGTGGCTTCATGCCACACTACAGGCAGGTAGAACAAAAAAATCCCAGTGGAGCTGCTCAGTTATGCTTGGAGACAACTGATGGAGAAGAATGTCCCTGTGCTGTAGAGAGGAGCTCACAGACATGGAACAAAGGAGGCTGATACAGCAGGCACACGTGGCACCCACAGAGCATGTGGAGGGCAAAGGTCTCTGGACTACCATTCCACTGGAGGCCACCTGAAGCCTCTTCTGAAGGGAGAAGAGCTCACAGACAAAAAGAAAAGATATAATAGATATTAGCCCTAAAAGGAATACTTCCCCCAGCAGTACTGCAGGTTTTAGTTGCCTCTTCTGCTTGCTATCTGGCTGTCCTCTTGTGGGGGAAAAATCACCACAACTCTGTTTTTGGTTACTTGTTACCATCTACTGCTTTTCTGTCTGAAATACTGTCAGCACTTCCAGCACAGTACTACCTGTGCATCAGCATTCAACGTTGGACAACTGAGCATTCCATATACCTGCAGTTAATAATCCATTCATCTTTTATTTCAGGGCTGTCTTGGACTGTAATGAAGCATTCTTCTGCTCATCGCATTTCCTAAAATTTGCAGAGTCATCCCAAGGGCAAATTCCAACAAAGTTCCTTCAGTTTTTCCACACTGCCCAAGCATATTTACATTGTTTGTGGGGTGCTGCCCATGGTGGACTTTGACTTCTGAATGCCATTCTACTCTAGGTCTATTTCTAAATGTATTTTATTTATGTCCTCATTTTCCACAATGCCAAAGTCCTGTTTATCATTCAAAACTTCAGGCAGAGGCCTTTCCCTTGCCTAATAAACATATTGATGAGTCAATTACAGATGTTTCAGTAAGCCAAGGGATTTGTCTCAAATTGCAGTCCTAGTGGGGTTTTGTATCTAAATGCACCTTCCCCAAATTACCTTTGAAATCTAGGCCAGTCCTTAACTCCATTATTACTTGCATGTAATACCTTGTTATAAAATTTATTGTTTCTGGGGCTCATTTTTGTGCATTGTTCCTAGTTTGAGCATAGCATAGGCCATTAACCATCTCTACCAGAGTTGTTAAAAATAACACAACCCAACAGATTCTTTGGTACCATCTACTTTTGGAAACATAATGCTCCTGCCCACCTTCCTTTTCAAACAGCACTGACTCTTATCAAAATAAAAGAATATCTAAAACTTCTCTATTAGCCTTTCCCATTTCCAGACTTCCAGCTCTCAGTGGAGGATGACCTGCTCCTTTCTCCCCCTAAGCCTGGGGTGACAGTTTCCATTACTGCTTTGTCATCTCTGGACTGGTGCCTGGCTGAGGTCAACATCCCTTCCGAGGTCCCTCTGTGTCCTCCCTCCTCCAAACCCAACACGTGGCTCCATCCCTGCATCCAGCCCATGAAAGGATGCTGTTCATAAAGGGAACTGCAGGAATAAGGTCCCCCAGAATGGGCTGAGACAGCTCTACAAGCAACTGCAGGAGGCAGGAACCTGATATCCCAAGGGAGATTTTTTTTCCTATTTTTATGTAAATATTATAAAAAATCATGTAAATACATCTGCCACCCTTCCCTCCTATGTCAAGACAGTGCTTTCAGTCACAGACAGGAAGTGGTTAAAGGCATGTTGCCAGGCAGTTCTTTTAAAGTTGATTAATCATTACACATAATCTGAATCAAGTTCATGGAAATTATGAGAACCTGGAAGATGTGTACTCCATTAGTAACGTGCTCTGACAGGAAAGCTAATTCAGCTGAACCAAAAAATGGCTTATGAAAAATTATCCATGTTGTTGGACACTCTTGCTCATGTTCTTTGAACTCACCAGGCATCTTAGTTGTGATTTATTTATCTATCCATAAACTTCCAAGTAACCTGCTCTATCCTGAAACACCTGTGAATTACTCAATAATATTCACAACTCTGACTGCACATTTTTAGTTAGTGTTGATGATCACAGCAGATATTAGGAAAACTTTTTAAGAGATACTTCAGTTATATATTTCAAAAATTTCAAAAGATTCTGCAGAAGCCAACAGTTGTGTTTGCTGCAAATTACTGAAAAACGTGTAATGTTATCCTGCCAAGGACAAATCAAAGTTTAAACCCCTGTCACTGCTGGGAGACAGAATTTTTGCAACACTACAGATTTCCAGTGGTGTGGTACTGGTGGAAGGATTTTGCTGGTTATGTTCTAAGTTTCTGGATGGTGGGTTTCTCCCCTGTCCCTGCCTCCTCTCAGATTCGTTCAGTTCAACATCAGCCTACTTCTGTCACTGATGCCATGATTCATCAATTTCCCAAATGCTGGGAGCATTTGCTAGATTTATCTCCTCTGATGCACTACTTTTCCCTCGCTGCCTAAACCCCCCAAAGCAGCACTGAAGTCTCATTACTGGAAGTGCCTCATAGGGAACAGCAGGTAGAGAAGATCTTGGTGCAATGGAAAGGTGCTATTCTGCCAGTAATGCCTGAAATACTTTGACTGGAGTTGTTATAATCAAAGGCCAGAAGCTTTACAAAGTTATTTCAATTATCTGAAATGAACACAAATATTTAATTAAGGCAGATTACCATTGGATTGAAATTCTAATTTTTGTGCAAGTTCATTTATGTTATAGAGCCAGAAGAGATGCTCAAAAAGTCCATTGCCACTTCTATCGGCTTTGTGTTCTTTTCAAATTCAAATTAATCCAGAAGAATAATTTTACTGGATTGAGTCCTTCCCTATTCTCATCACTCATTTTAATTGCCTGTATTGAAACTATTATTTGTATTAATGAATTGACACTTTAGTGGCAGAAGGCCAAATTCTGATCTTCTTGTTTAATGGCAAATGCAACTACTCTGTTGAGTCTCTTGTAGACTTGTTCTTCCTTCACAGAGGTGAGGTGAGCCTGGGTGTTCTTGCACTAATCAGGAGTGCCACCCACTTTGGCACTTCTAATGATTCCAGCTCTGTCTCCACCTACTTCTGTCCCAGCACTTCAAGACTGCAGACTTCATCTCATTGCCCATTGAGGCTGAGCAAGTCATCTGTTATAAACTCAGTACATCCACGGCTTTGATGTCAGCACAGCCTATGCAAATGGCCATAACTTTTGCTGCTGTGGCTGAAAGAACAACCTCTGCCATTACACTAGAACACTGAGTATCTTCTATCTTTTTGTTTTATTGTTCCCTAAAATTCACACTGAGGAGTAGCTGCTGGAGTGAAACCAGGTACCCAGGTCTCTCTGTTGTTTTTTCAGTTCTGCTCTGAAATTACACATGGTGCACACCTTCTCAAGGAGAGACTGTTTTCTTTTAGATGAAGAATTATTCACCAGAGATTCCCAGCATAATTTATTCAAACTCTCTTGAAACATATCGATTAGGATGCTCAAAGTGAGTGATTTGTGGCAGTGAATAAATCCCCCCCTGGGGAACAAAGGTGTCTGCTGAAGATGAGACTTGGAAAGTATCCCAAGGCATTCTCAAGTGCACAAGAAAAAGATTAATTATATCTGCCCCCCAAATGTCTGTGGCTAGAAAGATGGGATTGCACAGGGAGACTGTAATCACTATTCTCCTTCTGTACTCTAGAAGAATAAAGAAG
>VZRX01000524.1:49288-74746 GCA_013398075.1 Notiomystis cincta | reverse complement strand
CTAAAAAAAAAAAAAAAAAAAAAAAAAAAAAAAAAAAAAACCAGAAAAAGAGGATTTGATTTGGAGGAATAAAAAGGTTTGAAATCTCCCCAGCATCTCATTTCCTCTCCTTAGGAATGCAGGAATTCCAACTCATCCTACATGTTCCCAACTCTTTTGATACTGTTCTTATGATTGCACTTTTCCCACCTCCACAGGTAGAGCTCCTGCTGCAAGTACCACTGCTGTCTGTGGCAGAGCACCTTAGCACTGCCCCTGCTCAAGGCAGCAAAGAACAACACCATTTTTTTTCTTGAAAATTCAGCCTAAAACTGGGGAGATGCTTTACAAGCAGGGCTACTTTTTAATTGGCAAGGTAATTATTCTATTAAGGTATTTCAAGAGGAACAGGAAGCTCCTCAACTCTGTTCATGTAGGGAGTTTTCTGCAGCCCTGGAATCAGCAGAACATAAAGTTTTTATTGGGCATCACTGTCACAAAGGCTATTCCACGGAGTAAAGGAAAATCTAGATTTTAATCTTTTTTTCATAAAAAAGAGATACTGATGACACCCATCTCCTGTGAAATTTCAACTTTTTACTCCTGGCACTGTGCATCTTGATATACTACCTCCTGTAGAGGTGTGCAGATGCTTTCCAAGGCAGGGAAATAGCCAGGGCATTAAGCAATCCAGTTTGGCCAGGCTAGTTCCCCTTGCAGTCACAGCAAACAAAATCAGTAACTCTTTCTGCTCACTATGAGATTTTTCTGGGAAAGAATTTGCTTGATATAATTTTTATGCCCTCACTCCCCAGCTTTCTTTTCTTCTTAGGTTTATACAGATATCATGTTTCTTTTGCACAGTGCCAACTTCTAGCCAATTCCCATATCGATCTAGTAAGGGTATGGTCAGGAATTTTTCAATTAAATATCTATTAGAAAAAACTACAATTGTCAAAATCAAAACTGACTGCTGAAACCAATGGTTTTTACAGATAGTACCTTAAAAAAATATTTTAGAGCAAGGTTGGAAGTTGCCAAAATATCACACTGAAATGGTTTAATTAGTTTTGTTTTGTATCAATGAAGAGCAGTTTTTCATTTAAAGAAATGTTTTGTTCAAAATTAATCAATTTATATTGCAAATTGAAATAAAGGAATAACAAAACCTTGTTTTAATTAGTCCAACCTAATACCTACATTTTCCCCTTTAGGAAGGGTGTTTATGCTCAAGACTTTTTTTCACTATTCAGGGCAAAAACAGTTTTGAAAATATTAATATGCTCATGGGGCAGGCCAAATCTTTCTCTCTTTAGACTGGAATTATTCAGGACTCTGTGTCAACACATTCCTAGAGATGCCATCAAGTGAAAAGTAGAATACAAAATGTTTATGATAATATACATTTCCTGCTTGCCTATAAACCACTAATTTTCTAGATGTAAAAGTTTCATTCTCCTCTGGAATCCAATTTATTTTGTTTTCAAGCTGTTGTGCTGAAAACACCCTGTGTGCTTCCACATGAATAGTGAAAATGGCTGTAATATGACTAAAAACAGGCAAACAATTCAGAGGAGAAAGCAGAGCTCAAGCTATAGAATTCACAAATTCTTGGTTAAGAAAAAAAGCCAAACCAATACTTAGTAAATACACTGAGAATTTTTCTTGTACCCAAATCCATATTTGCTTGTGTTTTATGCTGTAAATAAATACCTTAATTTTGTCTCTAATCAACTGATTGCTACTGATTCAGTTGGGCATACCTGGTTATTTTACAGGAGAAAAGTGTTCCCCCATAGCAAGCTTAGTATTTATCTTAGAATGAATACTAATGAAAGCTTTTTAGGTTATCAAAGCTTTTCTACTTAATAAAACAATTATCCTTGAATGGCAATAGTATATATAAAGGCAAATATAAGGCAGATAGAAGCAAACCAGTTATTCTGAGTATCTCGAAATTAGAAAAAATAGACAACATTTAGAACTTTTTGACAATGTAATCTCTTCTGTTACAGATATTTAGGCTACGTCTTCAAATTAGCTCAATTCCTTTTGAGTACACCAGTAGACAAGTAGATGACTGAACTGAAGGAATGAGACACTTTGGGCATAATGGAGAGAAAAAGCTAGAGCTTTATACAATCAAGTAGTATCAAATAGTCAAGAAGTATGCAGAGAAATATAATATTATAATAATATAATACCTGATGTATTATAATAATTACAATATCTGATGTTTATGGTAAATCTGTGCAAAAAGAAATCTTCTTTGTGATAACAAGAATTACTCCTCTTTATGCATAAAGCATTGAAGTGACAACAATCACATTTACTGCACGTTATGACAAGATATTTAGTCCTGATTGCACCTCAGCAGTTGAAATGGGTGAAAGGTTTCATGTCTGGACAACAGAATGGATCAGGGATGCAAAACTGAGTGATACAAAGTGACTTGTGTCTGAAAAGTTCAGGTTCAAAGATTATGAAATTACCCCGGTACTTCTTTGAGAAGGCAGAAATCTGTTATTTGCATAGCTTTTTTTCTAGTGTTGTTGAACCATAAATACATCCAGGAATTATTAAGCATCACTTACCATCCCTTTACTTATAAACTGGAAAAGCTATATAAACTAGTATTTTCAAATGAGAAAGTGAACAGTGAGCAAAAGTTTTACATGAGCAGTTGGAGAAGAGGTATAATTTAAAGAGCAGCTGTAGTGTAGCTCAAAGAATAATCATTTCAACCGGTGACCCAATAAAGCTGCCCAGATGTATTTCTGGTTTAACTCCATCTTAGCCATTGCAAAGACCCATTTTGGTAAGAAAACAGTTTTATGCACTTGCACAGAATTTCCATCAGATTCCAAACACATGAGATATGCACCAGTTTCCCAAATACCCTAGAAGGAAGCAGTTTTAGTTTCCTGTAACTGTCCATCTAAACATAAAAGCAAGTGTATAAGGTTTTGGTAGGATATTTTGCAGAGTTATACAGGAAATCACCAAGTAAGTATTCAGAACACAAGGTTTTTTGAATGCCCCAAAGGTCCCCAGATAGAACTGAATATATTTCATATTGGATACAAATAAAATTTTGGTGGTTTTTTCCCTCTTTTCTTCTCTTTATATGGTCAGGTGAATGAGGAACAAAGTTCTTAAAACAGAATGGCAATTTTACTTGCATTTTTTACACCCATGAAGAATGAGGAAATGGTATAGGACTCAGATTTTTTACTTACTTTCTTGCCAGTCAAGAAGGTTGATAATGAGATACCAAGCTGCTTTAGAAGAAGGAGAAGCAAAGTGGTTGCTTCTACCAAAAGCCAAGCACTAGCTTAGATACACTGTGTCTCCTAAACGAGTCAGGGTCACTCCTGTTTACTCCCTGCTCTTGCTCAAGAGGATGACACATGCTCTGATGCAGAGGTTTGCAGATGCTTCCCTTGTTTTCCTTAACAAAAACCAGTTCTGTCTCAGCTTTTTCAGGTCCCTTTCTCTGTTCTCTGTCCTCTCCTGTTATCCAGTGAGTGCCTATGCTTCAGTCACAGAGAGATCTACTGGGAGGCTCTAGTGAGCAGCTCACAGCCATTTGGCAAAAAGAAAGGTGGTTTATGCTTTACCACGTCAGGAAACTGATTTGAGTCAATGAGGTTCAGCAGCCATGCAGTCACAACAGACTGACCTCAGATTTCTGGAATAATCTCAGTCTGGTGTCCTGCTGAAGCCTTTCTGCTAGTTTAGCTACAGAAGTCCATTAGTTCAAGTGAGTTTATGAAGGATGAGCTGCAGAGAACAATACTCAGTTCAAGAGAACAACACTTTGTTCTTCAGCACCGTGTCGTATTTGGTCCCCAAAATGGTATGAAAGAGATTCAGAGTTTTCCATGGTCTACACCATTGCACACTTGAACATTTTCTTCAGTGACAGCTGACATTAGTTACCCTGTGGGCACACTTGCAGTTTACATGGGTTACTTCAGTATGCTTCCTTTGGGAGAGGTTGAAAGATGATGTTTAAAATAAACCTGAACACCAAAACTCCAACCCCAAGTCCAGCAACATACTTCACATACCAGAGTTTCTTGAAAAGATGAACTTCTTTAAATATGGAGTCGCTAATCCATAATTTCCCAACTATTTTATACTAACCCAGATGCAAGCTGAACTCCAAGTCTCCATCAGATACAGAGGCTATTTTTTATCAAACAGGGCCAACGAATTACTTTGTTGGTGTGATGTTCAAGACATAAATGAAAGAAAATCAGAAACTGCAATAGATGGAGAAATTGAAGTAATATATAAACAGTTAATAATTCTTTAGACATGCTTGGCAAATTTTCCTGGTAAGAATGCTATCACTTTGGAAGATAATTTAATAGGCAGAGAAGACAGGAAAACCAGTTTGCTTCTAATGGCATTGCTATGGTGTAATGGGGCTGAGATGGCTATATTCAAGACAGATGCTATTATTTCTTCTAGTTTTACCATAAGTGACACTATGATAATTCCAAAATCAAGCCTGAAAGCCCATTAAAAACATTTTGCTGGCTTGACTCATAACAAAATTTTGAGTCCTGATGAATGGAGAAGCTTTCAGAACACTCAGACTGATGATCCCTAGCTTTTACAACAAAGTGCAAGGCAAACTTTGCGGTCTAGTGACATGCTTTTATCACTCTTTCTCTCTTAATGGTGTGTCCTTTTCCATCTAAGTTATTGTAGCAATGGATAGAAATGTTGCTTCCCCATTTATTAATTTATTCCCATTTCTGTGCATTTGTGTCACTTTCATAGAGCCTTTAAAAACTTGGTCAGTCTGCTTGTTAGACTCGCACAAAGATGCTTGCATGCTTTTTAATTGAAGAAATAAGTTCTGAACTCCTGGTGCAATCCTTATAATTAAAGTTTAATTTAGCATAAAAATCCCTCTCACTTATTGCACTTTGGTTTTAGCAGTGTTCTCTGCTGTTGCATTCCCCTAACAGACCACATAGTTCTTTATTTGATTTTTCTTTCAGTGTTCATCTTCACTGCTCTCTCATATCCTAAAATTTGTAAGTGTATAAGCAAGACACTACTTCTGGGGAAAAAAAATATCCAAAAGCACAGAGTTAATGCTTATGTTAACTAAATAGCAGATCTGGTTATGGAGATGTGGACACTTGCTCAGTTTTTCCAACCCTACACAGAAGGCAGAAGGACAATCTGCTATGATTCACATCTGGCAGTGTCTCAGTAGATAAGCCAGAGGCATTTTAAGAGCAAGTGTTCAGATTCCACTAAAGAACATAAACATCAAACTTTCTAGAACAGCTGCCCACTCACAACTTTAACAAACAGGTAACAAAGGAAGTTCCACTTTTGCCCAAGTCAGGCACCGTACCACATTGATCAGAGACAGTCTGGAGACAAACTGGAGAGGAAAGAAGATGCAGTAGCTGAAGACTATCCTAGAATTTAAGAAACCTGACTAAATTGTTGTTTATTGTCTTTAGTAAGGTACTTCTTCCCATGGGAATTGGATACTAGAGGTTGTGAAATCACATATTTCAGGTATTCTCACAAAACATAATTTTTCCATTTCATGAATCATATATGGTTTAAAAATCTTTCCAGGTTTGAAGTGAGTGGCTGCAGACTTCTCACTTGTGTGTAGGTTGCATCAAAGGGGATGTAGCTGTTAGCAGATACAAAGCTAACAGGGGAGGCAAGACATGTAGGTGTAAGTACCTTTTCTGCTCATCATGAACTTAAACCTTGCTTTCTAAAACCAGGTGGAAGAATCAGTGACTGACAATGAGGAGGAAGGAGTTTTTCTTTTTTACTAGATAGTCAAAAAGTAGAGCTTGGACTTGAGCAAAAGATGTTTAAGATTCTGAAGCACTTGGACAAGATGATAATGACAAATACAAAGGAAATGTAAATGGCAAGAGAAAAACTTGTAAAAATTCACTATTAGCATTACTCTAAGCTGCTGTGTGGGAGGCACAACAGTGTACCTGTCTGCATTAAGGAAGCCCTGTCTGGAATTACCAAAACTGATGTGCACTATTTGTTTCAGTCCCACAATCACTTTTAAACAACAGCTTTTATCTCCCACATATGACTCCTGTCATACTGATAATTTCATGGACTAGGGGAACATTCTCTTTTTCTCTTCCACAGGTCTCTGGAACCAGGGACTGACAGATAATTCAGAAATGTTCAGTGGAGTTTCCTAAATCCATCCACACTCTGCTTCCATCAGCACAGGTCCTGACTCCAGGAAGTGGTTTCCTTACAGTTTTGTTTGATGTTCTCATGGCACTTGAAAGATTAAAAACAAATGGTATTTTTTTTTAATGAAAGCAAAAATTCCAAAACTGTCTGACACAACTCCCAGAAGAGTTCATCTTTGCCCTGACCAAAAGCTGTGTTAGATGAAATGCTTAGAAAAGGTCTGCCTTCAGTGCACTCAGCATCTGGGTTTGGTATCTTCACCCAGGTGAAGTTTAAGGAGACTTGATTATAGTATATCCAGGAAACAGAAAAGAGAAAGAATCTATGGGATAACAGGCTTAGGATAACCACAGAGCTGCCAAACTTCTATGCAAGGATAAACACCTTTTAGGATATCCAGTTCTTTGAAGAGAACTCAGCAGGCTGTCTGTTCTAAGCAACATTTACTGTAGGTTTAGTCTTTGTCCCATGTAGGCACCTAGACTGTACTGATTTTAGTGTGCACCCTAATTACATTTTTCTATTTGTTTGAACAACATTTGGTAAGTTGATGACTTTTTTTAGCTTTTGATTCAGGTATTTATTATAACTGAGTCCTCTTGCATATGATCATACTTTTTGTAAGATAAAAAATATTAAACACAAGCATATCCCTGAAAGCTAAAACTGGAGCCCAGTAAATAGAACACTAGAAGAAAAAAAAAAAAAAAAAAAACCTCACAGTTTACGTGTGCACTTTTCCCAAAAAGAGGAAATAAGAAAGCCAGTGAGATGCTCCCTCTGCTTCTGGTGTGCACTGTTTGGAGAGCTGGATTCCCCAATGCTGTCACCACTCAAACCAGACAGCTCTGGGTGCAGACAGCCTGTGAGCCATTTGCTTTTAGAGTTGTTTTTGTGGGGTTTGGGGGTGTGGGGGGGTGTATTTTTGTAGGATTTTTGTTGGGTTTGTATTTTTTTTCCCTCTCATAGAAGAGAACAGCCCTGTGTAATGTACCTGGGCATCTGCAATACTTTGACAACATGAAACATCTCAGAATGAATTCCCAAAAGCAGCATGCCAAGCATGAGGCTCCTTGGCAACTTTGGTCAAATTGAGTTCAAGCATCAGTCCTTTGACTCCTGCTTTCTGGTTGATATTTTTCTACCATGTGGTAACACAAACCAAGTAGTTTTGTGCCAGAGAACTAACTCTGTAAAAGCAAATGATTAGCTGTCCAGTGGATTAACTCTCCTCATTGATTCCCTGCAGTCACTTACATGTGGCAGGGAGAGAGGGACAGCAGTTCTGGCTTAGACTGGCATAAAATGGAGCGAAGGATTGGTGACCAAGAGAGTGCTTTGCCCTTGTTCCCAGGATGGAGAAAACCAGCCTGGACTGCAGAATGACTGAGATTTGCAGCTATGGCCCTCACCTAGATTTAGGACCCTGAGTCATTCCTTAAAAAAAAAACGCATTATGGACTAGAATATGCTTTGTAAAATGAGATGGTGGATGTGCTTTCTTACTTTTATTCAATATTGCAAAGATTAAATAATGTGGCTCCCACACTCTTTAGTGCTTGGAACAAGGCAGAAATCAAGGTGTTCCTACTCCCCAGTGGTTTTATGGTGGGGAGGGGAAGGTCTGAATTCCTTCAGCTTCATATTGGATGAACCCAGGTGTAGCACACCCTGGCTGAAGCTAACCTTCCTCCTTTGTTTTATGAAAGAAAAATTGATAAAATGTCAAGAGTTTTGTTGAGGGCAGGAGGGCTGAAATAATCACAAGCTTTACATCCGAGCAGCCTCCTTCCCTGGCTGTGTTTCGGAATGACAGTTAATTTGTGTCCAGTGTTTTGTGATGAGTTCAGCCCTTCTAGAAAATGAGAAGTACACTCTCAGCGTGTCTCCTGGACCAAGCTCCCCTGAGATCTCTGGCAGACAACATGTCCTGCTGAGAGCTGGTTGTGACCTAGTTAGCAGGAAGCAGTTTCAAGCATGAGTAACAGGCACTCAATGCACTTGGCTGGGGAAATTTGGGTACCTAAGGATGAGAGGGGAATGGGATAGTGTGTGTTAGATACTCAGAGTCCTCTTAGAGGACTGAAAGCCAGCCAAGTCCAAGTTTGGATGCCTAGTATCTGTAGCAGTTTGGGGTCGAGGTGCATACAGCAGCTACTGTCATCCCAGTAAAGAAGATAAATTCCTCCTTGTCTACCTCTATGCTAGGCCAGTTCCTCCTATGCACCCCACCCTGGAAGGCTGCAAGGAAGAAGGAGCTAAAGAAAATGTTTCAATTAAGAGAAATATTTTAATCGCATGTTTTAATTCTCATCTCAGCCCAGTGCTTTCCTCAAGAAAATGACTCTACCCTCTGAATTACAGAGTTCTTAGATTTGATCCCTGAATGTATATTTATGGCATTACTGAAATGACTACTTTCTGTTTACCAGAGGACACCAGTGGTGCCAGTAAGTATGCTACTCTAATATTTATGCATCTTCCATAAACAGGATTGCTGAAAATAATTTCCAGGAAATTTTGGATAGGAAGAAAGGAAAATTGCCAATAAAAAAAAAAAAGACAAAAACAATGAAATGAAATTAGTTTTTTAAATGCTAAGGGTACTGATCAGGATACAACAAAATTCCAAATAATTTCTAACTGCAATAAAATCTGTTGGAGACTTGCAGTTGACTCAACAGTACGTTCCTCATTAGAACCACGGTGCTGTATTAGAAAGTGTGCTGCAGATATGAAAGGCTTCCAGTAGATTTGCCACATGCAGCAAATAGTCTGACCTTTCACTGCTACCAAAACTTGTCTTCCTTCTTTCCTTTTCATGTGCAGATCTCCAGATCCAATGAACACACAGTGTTGGCAAAGCTGATCTCCTTTCTTTCTGAGATCTTCTGCTCCTGTAGAAGATTTTTACTTATTCTTTTATTTTAACTTACTGTGCCCATGGTGTAGGATTAGAAAGGAGAAGCAGAAATAGAAACATCACCTAATTGTTGGCTCTTATCTCCTGTTGTCCCTAGATCAAGGAAATTTACTTGAATGGCACATAGTTTTGAGTGTTTCAGGAGGAAATTCTACTTGCAGATAGGAAAGGAAAACAACCTCAGCTTAGTGTGGGTTTTTTATTGTTGTTGTTGTTGCCCACAAGTCATTATTTATGGCACATAAAGGAATTATTTTACTTTTTAACACTTTTTTAAAAGCAGGACTTCGGTAATATCTTTCTTAATAATCAGGCTGAACAAACTTCTCCCTGCAAGACTGAATTCCTCAAATGCTACAAACATCTAAAAATCTAAAGCTATTAGAAATCAGGTTATATTTTAAAAAGTGACTCTAATACGTTTATTTTTCAGTGTCCTTCTCTGCTGTTCCATACCTCCAAGACTATATCACTGCAGGCTTTTCATTCACCTGTTCTTTACCAATTTCCTTCTTTCTTCACTAACTAGCACCCAGACTCATGGTACACCCAGTACCCTTCACCACTATCTACTGAGATTTCAGTCTCACTGTCTATTATGCCTGTTTCTTGCCCCTTCAGACTTTAAAGGTCCTTTTCAACTTTTCTGTGTTCTCTCAGTCTGTGCTGTTTATTACTTCTGCTTTTGAGATTCGTCCCTTCACCTGGAACATCTGGATAGCCGATTCTGAGGTGTACACATTCTAAAATTGTCTGTCCCTGTCAATAATTCAGTCTTCCTGCTCCCCAAGTTCAGCAGTTCTTGCCTCAGGATGTAAGCAAGGAAACAGCTGGAGAGCCAGGGGCAAAAATCTCACAATGAATATAAATGTGGCATAAAAAGTTCTTTAGATCTTATGGAAAGGCTGTATGGAAGGCAATGAAACAACACTTAGCATCTCAATAGAAGATTCATCCCACTTACTGAATAGGATAAACTTCTGTTCTCTGTGGAGCTGACTCAAGCACTTCTTCCTTCAGGGAATTTTTTAGCTTTGTGGAAAGAACTAGTGAATTAAATTGAACCACCTGCATGTCTGGTCACAAAGTAAGATTTTGCAGATTTTTCTGCTAGGGTGAATGCCTGTGTTCATGTTTATCATTTCACTGGGGGGAGATGTAGGAAGGAGTTTTTTACTGCAATTACTGATTTGGACTAACATGTTTCTTCACTGGGGCAGACCTGTAGGCAAGTATTGTGATACTTGCATGGAGAATATTTTTAAATGCTTCTCAAAGACAATCTAAATGTCTCAAAACTCCTGGAATTTTCTTTCTCTGGCTTCACTTTAACTTATAGCCTTATTGTTATAATTGTGCTGTGACCCACGACCTCTGCAGAAAGACTGACAAAGGTTAGCTATTCTTGCCAAGAGCATTTTGTCTAAACCCACACCTGAATTTTCTTTTTGGGGAGTTGCAGGTTAGAGTCCTAGCAAGAATAAGTGTGTGCTGAGGAACCCCTCACTCTCCTGTGAACAAGAAGACAAGATTAGTTGTGCCTGTGTGTGGCATCACATCAGCAGCAGGGCCAGGGAGGCTCAGGCACTCGGGTGGGACGTGCAGTGCCTGAGGGAGGAGCATCCACTGGACACTCAAAAGGTAAGTGCTTATCTTGGGCAGCCAGGGCATCGCAGTGCTGTCCCCACAGCCTTGTTGGGAGTCTCTGAGCTCCAGGCTGGCCTTATTAAACGGTGTGTGCATACCTACAGCCTCAGAGAGGCTGCTCCTTCTGACCAGGGGACAGCTGTCTGACACACATAACAGATAATACATGTGACACACGCTGCCTGCTGGTATTTCATCCATGCAAAATCTCAGGAAGGAGATGTGGATGGAAATGTTTTCAATGTGCTAATAGCACTGACCTTTCTATTCCCACTATACATCACTCAGAAGCAGTGACCAGCCATTCAAAATCTGAGTGTGAAAGCCAAATTTAGACATTTTCTGAATGGGTTTATTTTTGTTTGAACAATACAATTATTTTTAAATAGAAGAAGTAAACTGAATGTTATAATTGCAGGAGACTGTGGGAGGCAGAGCTGCCTGCTGATCACACTAAATGTTTGATCCTTATTCAGCCACCAAAAGCTTGGGTGCAGCCAAATTTTTTTTCCTAGTGAAGTGCCTGTCCTGAGATAGTGCTATTTTTCATAGTGCATAGTAACAGGTAGGATGATAACAAGTGGAATAAAGGATATGGCATGGTTATTGTCAGTTCAAAACTCTCTTTGGCTCTGTAAACAACTTTTTCGATGTGACTCTGAAACCCTCATAAAGAAGAATGATCAGTTTCCATTCAAGTCTGCAAGTGGGTCAACACAACAGAACTGAAGTCTGAGAAGAATCATCAACAATCACCAATTCATCTTAGTGGCCCGGATTCTTCACTTCCTTGACAAATGTTTAATTTTCTCTTGTGATCTAACTTTTCTCTAGAAGGTGAGTCATGCACAACAAATCAAAATGATGACATTTCCCATGTTCGTCCTGTGCAACCTCACGTAGGTGAACCAATGCATTTGCTATTGCTGGAGCCCTTCTCTTCTAGACTAGTACATGTCTACACTAAAATTTTACATCTTTATCTAGTTCCACAGGATACCAAGACTGAGAAGCACTGTTAAGTAACAGACACAAGAGTTTCCTGAAAAAGCTATTTTGTCTGAGAAATTACACTAATACTGAAGCTATTTTGTATCCAAATCAACATAATGTATCTTGATGATGGACAAAAAAAAAAAGACCCTTTGGGTTGTCCCAAAGTTTATGTAGGTATGTAGGTGAATCTTTTCTTACACACATGACCTCATGTGTTTTGCTGCCACTATTCACAGTGAGGGTTGCACTGGGTCACAAAGCACTGAAATTCAAGCAGCACACTTCTGAGATTTCTACAAGTGTTAACTGCACCTTGGGTACTCCTTATCAAGGGATTCCCCTTACCTAAACAGGAGAGAATGCTCATGAAGCAGTCACATGGGCTTTAATGCATTCCTACTCCAGGGAGCTCCACAGATGAGTTTTGAAGGGAAAAGGCTGGAGGAGGGGTTTGTGATTGGGAGGAGAGTTGTTGTCCTGACATTTGAGCCCCCTTGTTTCACAAGATACAGACTCTGCATTCTGAGTGTTCTCTTCATTTTTTGATGTCCATTTGATCTAAAGAGCAATTCTGGGACAAATGTTTAAAGGTGAGGGATATGAATGTGTCAGGTGAACAAATGGAAGGGAGGAAGAACAATTTAATATGGATGATTGCACAGGAGCAAATGGAGAATAAGTGGTCTTTGAGTGAATATGGCTGGAAATGAGAAAAAGGTTTTCAACAGGAGAGCTGGAACAGCCTCCGGGTAAGAATAGATGTACAAAAAACCAAAACCAAAAACCACCAAACCAAACGAAGTAAGAAAACCCAAAGAACCTCCTCCTCTTCCCCCCCATAAAAAAACAAACCCAAACCAACAACAAAACAAAACAAAAAAGACTTCCTGCTCTTAACATCAACTTGATCAAGAGAAGGAAAGAAAAGGTAAGAAAAGGTTGATGGAAACAGACAGAGTTTGGGATACAATTAGCCAGGGATTTTCCCTCAGCATATGTTCCGATTTTCCAGTGTTCCTAAAGCTGCTACTGTGGCACCTGCTGGAATCAGCCACACGGCTGAACAGGAGCCTCACCCAGAGTGCTGCTGAGCACACGCCTGGGTCAACAACAGTTGATCTCCTTGGCACCCCCTGGACACACTCCCTACCTTAGAGGAGAGGACTGCAGCACAATTACAAACACTATCTCACTTAAATAGATGTAGAAAAAAAAAACAACAAAAGAAGTCAAGCTGCTGTATGAATAGAACCCAACTTAGTTTTAAAACACAACATGCTGTCTTTAGATTATTCCACGTACTACCTCACCAAATATTAAGCAGTCAAAATCAAGGTGTCTCTGGCATTCAGTCTCCTTGTTGTGTGTGATCTCACTGTCCATCAGAACAATTCCTACTTAACAGAGCCTAAATCGGGCCTTACAGTCCTATGTTTGAAATGTGAATGATGACTAACATTGCATGTAAGAATAGTTTCTGCCATAGAAACCCATTTAATTTAATGGGAAAATGTCTTGAACATTAATAGCAATTCAATTATTTGGAGTCTTAAAACCCCTATGAACTGCCTCCCATCTGTAGCTGGACTGCAATAAATTACACTTTCCGATAAATTTAGTCTTCTTACATTAAAGCTCTTTTAGATTATATTTTCTTGATTTCAAGGAGACCTTTCCCCCATGTTTCAAGGGACATACAGTAACTTGCTTTTTTCTTTACAAAACAAAATAAATTACATTTACTTGGGCTATCAGCACACTTCACGGGAAATTTGCTAGAGGAGCTGATTGGTGGTAGCTCATGCCACAGCCCATGGCTGTGTCCTCTAACTGTGATAACCAGAAGGCAATTAATTCAAAGTATCTGAGACTGAATTACAAAGAAATATATATATAAGCATATATAAAGTATATGCTGATATGGACTGATTAAAACATCTCCCCTAGTTCTGATTGAGTCCAAGAATGAAGTGTTGTTAAAATTCAGAGTAAATTGAGGTTAGAAATTATAAATGGTATGCTGCCTTCATTATTAGAATTAGGTATACATTGACTAGTTAGTCCATATCCTTTTGTTACCTGTAAAAATATTTTATTGTATTGTAACTGTGATATTACAGGAACTTATGTCATGAAAACAATCAAGCTAAAAGAAATGTGCATAGATTTTTTTTTATACACAATTTGGTAAAGCTAGGAGAGGTGCTATTCTGTTATGAACAGGACTGAGTTGACTGTACTGGAGTTAAGTCATATTATGAGGATGACAAACGTAGAGTTGATGGATCCCCAAAATCACATACCTTTTTAAAGTCACTGATGAGCTAAAAGTCATGGGATACATATATGCAGAAGGTATCATGCTACTTGCCATATGCTTCCATTCTCTATTTTTCATTTTTTAAATGCATTGCTCAACCATCCAAAGTCTTCATGTTTTTGCAGTGTTTTGCTTACTGAGCAATTTTTTCTCTAACATGGCCCTAATTAATATTTTTCATATTGATATGCAGAGAACATATTCAAAGAAGCAGTGTAATTATATTGGAGAGGTTTTACCCTGGTCATCTTCAAATGAACAAGAATACTTGATCAGAAAGACTAACTTCTGATTTGGCTTCAAATTCCCAATTTTATCCTGTAAATTGTCTGGACCTGGAGATTTTCTGGATCTTAAGCTCTCTCTGATGTTTATATATGAACATTACTTTGGTAATAGGGAAGCTGGAGTAAGAGAGAAGATTCGTAATGTTAAATTTTAACCCTTGAAATCAATGAGAATTTTGCCCTGTATGTTTCATTTCTGCATCTGCCACTGTTTTACCGTGTGATCCTCTAATTGCTTAACTGATATGTATCTGCATTTCTGTTCTGTGAAACAGCAGTGCTGTTGTCTCAGCATGCAAAGGTAATTTAGTGGTTGGTTGAAAAGTGAGCTTGTAGAAAAGACAGCACAATGGAACAATTATCTCGAAGCACTCACTAGGTCTAAATCCCAAAAATCTGGAAGGACAGGAATGGCCTTTTCCTAATGTGTTCTTTATTTATTCTCAATGCTTGCTAAATTGCTAGATTCTCAGGATAATAATAATATGATGAGTAGTCCCCTCCTTTTTTTCTATTTTCAGCTTTCTGGGTTCTCTATTTTCTTAAAAGTTCCTGAAATGTCACATTGTATGAAACCAGGACAATCTATTTGCCACATCATCATATGCTTGACCAAGAAAAATCCTCAGCAGCAGTAAGGTCATACAAGATATATAATTTTCCTATAACCTCATGCACATACAGATATTATGCACTCACCTTTCCTAAAATTTACACTTTCTTTAAAAATATGTTCAAACACTTCTCTCTCCTCTTATGTATGAAAAAAAAATTAATATTGAATATAAATCATAACAACTGTGTTCTACAGGTTTGATAGAATATTAATAGTAATAAACTCATGAAGGACTTGAGTGAACTCAATATAGTTCAAGCCATTCAATATGAGTTATGTTAAATGCAGTTTTTAAAACCGTATATATTTGAGATGGGTATGAGATGGCTATATTAATATTTTATATCATATTACCAAATTAATGGTATTGTCAATATAAATATGTTGACTTCTGTTAGTAAACACAGCATCATGACTGTAGAATAAACATGATAAAAGTCAACATGATAAACATTAAATGTATTAAAAGCTGATAAATGTTGGTCTGAAAATAAACATCTGAAAATAACTATTAAGCAGGTGTGTTACTAACTGGATCCTTCAAACATATGTTCATTTATACAACTTGACAACCTACCACTCTGTTGTGAACAAAACAGAAGGAACCATAAAAATCTGCAGTGTTCTTGTTTGTGGTAGGCGAATATCAAGGGAACAACATAAGCCAACAAAGACAAGTCACTGACTTGAGATGGTCTGGATCCATTGCTAAGTAAATCTCAGTTTCCTTTGGTTGACATCATACTCCTGAGAAGAAAGAATGCAGGCCAAAGGCAGAGGCCTTCCTGAAGAGATGTGATGTGCCTGTACTGGAAACAAACAGTCCTGAGGCTTGTTCTCTGGCCTGAGGCTAAATGGCCAGTTTAGTTTCATTCATACAATTAGAGTGACCTGCTCTGCCTAACAGGAGAGTCTCATATTAGCATTTTCTTGGGAATGATCCCTGGAATGTGGTAACTTTCCGGTCAGGTCTGGGACCTTTCTAACAACTCAGTACATAGACAATTGAGTTCTGGTGCAAAAGCTCAGGCTTCTGCTAGTTTGCAGAGAAAAAAAGCCAGGACTCTTAACAAGAACTGAGAGTCATGGCAACTAAAAGAAGTGCTCAGTGTAATCCTGCACCCACAGGAGTTGAGCTACCTTGGCCAAAATCTTAAAACAGCCATGTGAATTTCATGTTACTTTTATGTTTTAGCACTGACTGCTATTGAAACAACAGTTGTGATTTCCTTAGATGGTTACTGATCAATTGAAACAGGCTAAGAAGACCTAAGACAATGGTTGCAGGAGTATGGAACATATTTGATGGTAAATGTCTTCAAAAGGCATTTAGGTTAAAAACAGAAAAAAATTCAGGAGTGTATTTCTCAGTTTCTGAGTAGTCTGTACTGAAGGATGTAAGATGACATACAGATAGCAGAGGTAAAATAAGGTAACTTTCTTGCTGGTGCTGCTTTAACTAGATTTTTCAAGTGTCCAGACTTCGTCAGCTGTCTTTATCCTAGACTGCAATTAGCAGTGTTAGGCATAGGCTGTGAGACAGATGCTGGATTTGGGATGGTCCTTCTACACAGAGCTGAGGACAAATCCAATAAACAGTCAGATTTCTGTATTCTGGATCGCTGACCAGTGCCCAGTCCTACAGGAGCTCTCAGCTCAAAGCTGCTGCCTTCGAGACTTCATAGTTTATGAAGTGGCTGCACTCACTGGGTATAAGTATTCCCTCTATCCTTTCAAGATTCTCAAGACATGAGTAGTTATTTTTTTTGTGGTTGCTTCGTGACTTAATTCTAAATATCACATAATCAAAGAATTTGAAAACAGCCATGTCTATTCTGGTCAGCAAATGCTTACCATACAGCTGAGATTCTCTCTACTAACATCATCTGGGATTCTATATGAATGATAAAAAAATAATTTTTACATCTCACTCCTCTCTCCCCAAACTCATCTTGAAAGCTATGAATTATCTGATTAATATTTTAGGACTTTGTAATTTCTGAAGATAATAAGACTTGGAAAAAAAAGTACCTTTTGGACACTGAGTAATTAGGATGACACTTCCCACCTACATTCATTAAATCAAGGCTACTTGTGAAGCTCTTGTACAGGAAGTTATTATTCACTGTTCTCAATTTTCATATGATGCAAATCATTGAGGGAGCAGCATCTATGCTACCCAAAGGTCTGGTGCAATGTGAATATCAGTGTCTGCAGTACTGTCAGAATAACACAGACTGGATAAGAAATTCCTTCCTTCAGATGCTTGCTCCCATTAAGTGAGCCATAAACAGTCACAATGGTATTAAAAATTTTTACAGATTTCTTCACTGTGAGGCTAGTGAGGCACTAGAACAGGCTGCCCAGAGAAGCTGGGGATGCCCCAGCCTTGGAAGTGTTCAAGGTCAGGTTGAATGGGCCTTTGAGAAACTCAGTCTAGCAGAAGGTGTCCTGGTCCTTGGCAAGAGGAGTTGCAACTAAAATATATGTAGGGGCCCTTCCAGCCCAGACATTCTATAACTTCCCTCTAATTTAAGCTTCTATGGGACCACATATGTGGTGATAGTAGTCAGGCAGTGGCACTGTGAGAAATGTCAGGACTTCCTGCAGCGCCTTTGCCACAGCTGCAATGTGCCCAGGACACACTGCCTCTCTTAGGGTGCTCAGTGTTCTGAAGTCTCTCCCTTGGAAGCTGTCTGCATTACAGTATCAGAGAATCACAGAATCATGGAGTGGTTTGGGTTGGAACAGACCCTACATATCACCTAGTTCCAACCCCCCGCCAGGCTGCTCAAAGCCATGTCCAGCCTGGTTTGGGAAGCAGGTATAAAAGTCTGCTAAGGATACCAGCCTTCATCCATGCTTCCTGGGGTTTAACTGCTTTCTCTCATAGGATTATTTTACTTTAACTGCTGCCAAATGAAGACATTGTTACAGCATACCACAGCAAAACATAATACAGCAAAAACATAATACAGCAAAACTGCCCAAACCATATTCAGACTTCCTAAAAAAAAAAAAAAAGACCTCGAGTCTTGCTTGGACTTGAACATAACAAGGTGGCATAATCAATTAATCAGGGATCTGAGCCACAGAGTGGCTGTGTCCTTTAAAGGCAGCACTACTGTGATACTGTGACATTCTCTCTGCTAGTCTGTATGTACAGAGATGGGCTATATTCAGTGGTTCAGCTTGTGCTCTCTCATATTTCAGCAAGCACAGAGCTGGCATCACTGGAGAGAGCAAGAGAGCAGCCAAACTGCTTTAAGTGAAGCTGCTTTGGTAGCAGAAGCTACACAGCCCTGTTAATGCATCGCTGTCTAATTTACCCCTTTCTCACTGAAGATATATAGATATATACTGGTTTTGTATGGAGAAAGATTATGCAGCACAGATGTAGTGTTTAAGGTGTGTGCATGTTTTTAATGCTTGGCTGCAGGATTTAAGATTTTATTAAATTTTCTTCCTGTTCTATCTCCCTACCTGCAATTTTCCACGTACATTCTATTTAGACTTTTACTGATTTCTAAGAACTTACTGCAATTTGATTACAAAGTAAATAATGTATGAGAATTTTTATTGTATGAAAGGTAAGATGCATTTCATTTATATTTTATAAACAAAGAACTTAAAGCTATGAATCAAGATTTTTATGATGATAGAATCAACCTTAAATTGATTAAAATACTTCTATTTTAGTCCAGATTCATTAATATACCAGAATAACACAAATTTATCAAAGCACTCATTGAGTTTGCATCTATTTTGCATCACTGGAGCAGTGCAGATCAGAGAAGGCACACTAGGGAATCAAGCCCTTATGCTGGTTTGGTCGAGGCACAGGTTACACGGTGGCTGGGCAGGAGGAGCAGCGCAGAGCCCGAGTTCATCTGTTTGTGTGCTCTAAGCATTCCCCAAGGTCCCTGCCACAGGCACACTGCTTGGCTGCTTCCTCTGTGCACGCTACAGACAGCAGCAATGCCGAGGAAAACCTTTTGAGAGCAAATCCCCGACTTCAAGGCGAGACACAAAATCTCTGTAGAAAAGACCTCTCTGACATGGTTAACCTCCCAGAGGGTCGGAGTGAGATGTGCACACAGCTCACTTCCTCACTCCCTCTGTAGCCAAGACCTGCAGAGGTGCCAAGCTGAAGGGATGGACTTCTTTGGAGGGTTCAGTGGACCCCCAGGAGTCAGCAGCAAAACTATTCACATAACTCTACTTACAGCCTGTATAGCCACAGCTACTAGCTATAACCACGAACAGATAAACTTAATTACAACTTAATCTATTCATTTGTTTTTATACCCTATGCACTAGCTTTTAGTTAATTAATGGTATGGAAAGTTCAGTTGCATTATTTCATTATAAAAACTACTTAGAACAAAGGGTATGTCAACAGAAATGCTAAATTTTGTGAAGGATTTCTTTTTTAACTAATTTTAGCTCGAGCCAATTAGCACATGAATTTTATGTTCTTAGAAAACTCATTCTGTATTCACAGAATAAGCACCACCAGTATGGTGAGGATATATTTTTCACTAAAAAAAGCTGAAACCTTGGTACAAGTGCAAAATAAATCCCTGACATCATGAAGACATGATCAGGAGGGAGCTAATGGAACGGTAATGAACATCTCTGTAAGAGCTAATACAGTTTCACTTAGTACACTTCTGGCGTGTTCATAAGGATCTCCATATGTTCATACTTATGGAATCCATGTGAAGTATACGAGTAAGAAAGTGCTTTTTAAAGGTACTAGGATTGTAAAATTTATTGAAGGTAATGTATTTTTAGTGAAGAAAAATGTATATACCACATATATATATATATCCACGTATATATATGTTTTGCTACATATACACCACTTCTAAGTGGAAAATCATGTCTGAGACTGGCTTAGGTCTGAGACTGGCTGACATTCCTCCTATCCTGTCCCCATAACAATACTACTCAGCCTCTCCTTCCTTTAGTCTTTTGGGAGGTAAGGATTAACGCATCTGAGGTTTCCAGCATTTTATTTTTTATGAAGAATTTCACNTCCCACCTACATTCATTAAATCAAGGCTACTTGTGAAGCTCTTGTACAGGAAGTTATTATTCACTGTTCTCAATTTTCATATGATGCAAATCATTGAGGGAGCAGCATCTATGCTACCCAAAGGTCTGGTGCAATGTGAATATCAGTGTCTGCAGTACTGTCAGAATAACACAGACTGGATAAGAAATTCCTTCCTTCAGATGCTTGCTCCCATTAAGTGAGCCATAAACAGTCACAATGGTATTAAAAATTTTTACAGATTTCTTCACTGTGAGGCTAGTGAGGCACTAGAACAGGCTGCCCAGAGAAGCTGGGGATGCCCCAGCCTTGGAAGTGTTCAAGGTCAGGTTGAATGGGCCTTTGAGAAACTCAGTCTAGCAGAAGGTGTCCTGGTCCTTGGCAAGAGGAGTTGCAACTAAAATATATGTAGGGGCCCTTCCAGCCCAGACATTCTATAACTTCCCTCTAATTTAAGCTTCTATGGGACCACATATGTGGTGATAGTAGTCAGGCAGTGGCACTGTGAGAAATGTCAGGACTTCCTGCAGCGCCTTTGCCACAGCTGCAATGTGCCCAGGACACACTGCCTCTCTTAGGGTGCTCAGTGTTCTGAAGTCTCTCCCTTGGAAGCTGTCTGCATTACAGTATCAGAGAATCACAGAATCATGGAGTGGTTTGGGTTGGAACAGACCCTACATATCACCTAGTTCCAACCCCCCGCCAGGCTGCTCAAAGCCATGTCCAGCCTGGTTTGGGAAGCAGGTATAAAAGTCTGCTAAGGATACCAGCCTTCATCCATGCTTCCTGGGGTTTAACTGCTTTCTCTCATAGGATTATTTTACTTTAACTGCTGCCAAATGAAGACATTGTTACAGCATACCACAGCAAAACATAATACAGCAAAAACATAATACAGCAAAACTGCCCAAACCATATTCAGACTTCCTAAAAAAAAAAAAAAAGACCTCGAGTCTTGCTTGGACTTGAACATAACAAGGTGGCATAATCAATTAATCAGGGATCTGAGCCACAGAGTGGCTGTGTCCTTTAAAGGCAGCACTACTGTGATACTGTGACATTCTCTCTGCTAGTCTGTATGTACAGAGATGGGCTATATTCAGTGGTTCAGCTTGTGCTCTCTCATATTTCAGCAAGCACAGAGCTGGCATCACTGGAGAGAGCAAGAGAGCAGCCAAACTGCTTTAAGTGAAGCTGCTTTGGTAGCAGAAGCTACACAGCCCTGTTAATGCATCGCTGTCTAATTTACCCCTTTCTCACTGAAGATATATAGATATATACTGGTTTTGTATGGAGAAAGATTATGCAGCACAGATGTAGTGTTTAAGGTGTGTGCATGTTTTTAATGCTTGGCTGCAGGATTTAAGATTTTATTAAATTTTCTTCCTGTTCTATCTCCCTACCTGCAATTTTCCACGTACATTCTATTTAGACTTTTACTGATTTCTAAGAACTTACTGCAATTTGATTACAAAGTAAATAATGTATGAGAATTTTTATTGTATGAAAGGTAAGATGCATTTCATTTATATTTTATAAACAAAGAACTTAAAGCTATGAATCAAGATTTTTATGATGATAGAATCAACCTTAAATTGATTAAAATACTTCTATTTTAGTCCAGATTCATTAATATACCAGAATAACACAAATTTATCAAAGCACTCATTGAGTTTGCATCTATTTTGCATCACTGGAGCAGTGCAGATCAGAGAAGGCACACTAGGGAATCAAGCCCTTATGCTGGTTTGGTCGAGGCACAGGTTACACGGTGGCTGGGCAGGAGGAGCAGCGCAGAGCCCGAGTTCATCTGTTTGTGTGCTCTAAGCATTCCCCAAGGTCCCTGCCACAGGCACACTGCTTGGCTGCTTCCTCTGTGCACGCTACAGACAGCAGCAATGCCGAGGAAAACCTTTTGAGAGCAAATCCCCGACTTCAAGGCGAGACACAAAATCTCTGTAGAAAAGACCTCTCTGACATGGTTAACCTCCCAGAGGGTCGGAGTGAGATGTGCACACAGCTCACTTCCTCACTCCCTCTGTAGCCAAGACCTGCAGAGGTGCCAAGCTGAAGGGATGGACTTCTTTGGAGGGTTCAGTGGACCCCCAGGAGTCAGCAGCAAAACTATTCACATAACTCTACTTACAGCCTGTATAGCCACAGCTACTAGCTATAACCACGAACAGATAAACTTAATTACAACTTAATCTATTCATTTGTTTTTATACCCTATGCACTAGCTTTTAGTTAATTAATGGTATGGAAAGTTCAGTTGCATTATTTCATTATAAAAACTACTTAGAACAAAGGGTATGTCAACAGAAATGCTAAATTTTGTGAAGGATTTCTTTTTTAACTAATTTTAGCTCGAGCCAATTAGCACATGAATTTTATGTTCTTAGAAAACTCATTCTGTATTCACAGAATAAGCACCACCAGTATGGTGAGGATATATTTTTCACTAAAAAAAGCTGAAACCTTGGTACAAGTGCAAAATAAATCCCTGACATCATGAAGACATGATCAGGAGGGAGCTAATGGAACGGTAATGAACATCTCTGTAAGAGCTAATACAGTTTCACTTAGTACACTTCTGGCGTGTTCATAAGGATCTCCATATGTTCATACTTATGGAATCCATGTGAAGTATACGAGTAAGAAAGTGCTTTTTAAAGGTACTAGGATTGTAAAATTTATTGAAGGTAATGTATTTTTAGTGAAGAAAAATGTATATACCACATATATATATATATCCACGTATATATATGTTTTGCTACATATACACCACTTCTAAGTGGAAAATCATGTCTGAGACTGGCTTAGGTCTGAGACTGGCTGACATTCCTCCTATCCTGTCCCCATAACAATACTACTCAGCCTCTCCTTCCTTTAGTCTTTTGGGAGGTAAGGATTAACGCATCTGAGGTTTCCAGCATTTTATTTTTTATGAAGAATTTCACAGCTCATGAGTTTCTACCCTTCTCTACTTCATCCCGTTCTGCTGTGGATTGTGCTGCTCCAAGTCATGTCTGCTGCCGATTTAAAACTGTGAGAACTTCTGGGTCGTTGGGTCCAGGTTGTGCTCTTGTAGTTCTCTGGTCTCTTACTCCTTTATTATTTTTATGGCAAAATCAAAGTGGGGCTACCACTGAGATCAGGGAAGTATTCTGCAATGTTGGTCTGATCAATAACTCCTCGAGCAGGACTGAACTTGGGAGTACTCTGAAGAAGAAGAATTTGTGTTACAGCTCCTTACAAATCAGCTACATTTTATGGGATATTTAAACTTTCCTTTAGGAAACTTTCCTTTATTGTTATTCAATATGCACATCCTTATAATGAACATTACAGAGAACAATTAGAAAATGATGCCACTTCAAACATATGGTGGTCATATATATACATATATGTCCCTTGACATATAGCTTGCATTTTGTATTTAATATAGCTGTTTAAAAAATAAGAATTGCAGTTAAGAGTAAAATATTTAATCTTTTCAGGGTAGGTAGGAAACTGATTTGGGATAGGGAATTTTTCACCAAGCTGTCAGTCAGATTTCAATTCAAGTCAATAGTGCAGGGAGTATTTTTCAACAGACAGCTTTTCAGTAGCCTTCTTGAAATGAGTTCATGGGTTCAGGGCAATTCTTTGTACTTAAGTGTCTGTGTTGCATAACAAGAAGAACTATTCTTATCTGTAGACTTCAACGTAAAGACCAAGGGCTGAATACAGCTTTACACTCCTAGGCAGGCCTCTCAGCTTGGTGATAGGTAAAATGAAGGGACCTGACCTGCCAGTGCTGTACCTGCTCTGGTGTGAGGGGACACTCCTGGCACCTTACACAGACACAGTACGGTGCTCCTTGTCACACGTGAAACCTCAGGAACCCTGAGTGAAATTATCAGGCAGCAGGTTCATAGCAAATGAAAGGAAGTACTCTTCCCCACAAATCATAATTAAATTGCCACAGAACGGGGTTGGGACCAAACATAAACTGATTTTTTAAAGGGAGTAGGGAAACTCAGCTATGATGGTCTGGGAGCAAACTGCAGTTTAAGAAATCCATGTTCTATGTGTTGCTGAAACTTGAAAGGATATACCAGGAAAAGATCCCTGTATGCCAGTCCTGCTTCTTACGTTTTTCTCCCTTCAGCTTCTGCTAATGACTGTAGGCAGAGCCAGGATATTGGACTAGATGTTCAACTCACTATAGCAATTTATTTGATCGTATTCTTTTAATTAAATTATGTTCTTATTTTGGCTACTTAAAAGGATCTAAGGCCTTGATGGAGAAAGGCATTTAAATGCTTTAATGCTCACGTTATTTCAGGGAGGCAAGTACTTGTGTGTATCATAGCATTTGCGTCTTAGGCCATAAACTTACTGGGGTGGGGCTCACCCATCTTTTATTAGGACTTTGCTTTTTCTGGCTATGAGCTAGAATAAAAGCATGTGTTTGGTAACAGTGTGCAACACTGTCTCTCTATAAAGGTTAAATAGTTTGTTTGCCTGAATGGCTAACAGGTAAATTCCCCAGTGATTTATGTAAGGGCGATGACACTAGCACCCACTGATGTGAAAAAGAATCAATTTCCTTTATAGAACTCCCTACATTTGTAATTCGTGAATATTACATTTGTAAGAAGCTATTTTTCACCTGTTACCCATAATAGTACTGCCAGCCGATATGTAACTTACTTATATTTACCTAGAGGGGTATTTCAGATTTCATCCATTTTGCAAAAGCATCTGGCTGCAAACCTATGACACACGTTGGTGAAAATCCACATACAGGAATGAAGAAACCGAATACCGAAACCCACAAATTTCACCCCTGCTGTTTCTAAGCCTGACAGCACCAGAAAGGTTTCCTTCTAAATCAACAAGAAGAGATAGACACGAATGTTAGCTCGGCAGCCGAGCAAACGAGGCAAGCTCGGCGCTCTTAACTGCGGGCGGTTCCATCCCGAGGAGAGGCGCAGCCCCGCAGGAGCAGCACACGGCGGGTCTCGGGCGCTGGGCAGCGGTCCCGCATCCCCGCCGCACCGAGCGCACCGCGGCGGCACCGGGTGTTTCCCCAGGGCGCAGGGAAGCCCCGCTCCGCTCGGGGCCGCCGCCGCACCGCTGTCCCGCCCGCTCAGAGCNAAAGCAACTCCTGATCGCAGAGAAACGACTCGCCTGTTCACCCTCACCTTCCGCCGGCTCCTCGGATTGAAATAACAACAACAACAACAACAATAATATTAATGAAAAATACACCACCTCTCCTCGCGCGAAGCAGACCCACGTTAGAGGCAGGGGAAGGTCGAGAGGAAAGACAGGAGGAGCGCTGCCTCGCCTCCGATCTGGCGGCTGTCACACCGCCAGCCCGTGCCCCCGGCTCTCCCGGAGGCGGCCCAGTCCCTCCCCTGC
>VZRX01000524.1:30199-48499 GCA_013398075.1 Notiomystis cincta | reverse complement strand
CCCGCTCGGGGGCTGGCGGCGTGTGGCGGCGGGAGCAACGCGCCACCGTGCTGGGAGTGAAACGCTAGAGGTGCTGGGCTGCGGTTTTGATCCTATTCTGGTCCCCACATCGGTATGTCAAATAGGTTCAAAAAACTAAAAAGCGTATAAACCGCTATCCAACACTTCATCCTGTGAAGCCAAGGGAGAGGCAGGGATTTAGTGGCCGAGTAACTTTTTGTTGTTGGGCACCCGAAGCACAATTTCTGAATAAAGAACCAGAGTGGATCTGCGTGGATCTGTCGGTGTGAACCATGGGAATCAAAACCAGGATGCTCTGAAAATCTGACTCTGAATCCTGAATCCCACCAGGTCTTGCCAGTTAGTTTGTCCCATCTTTTCAAACTCCAGTCTCCAAATTCCGGCTCAATAGAGAACGTTGTTTAGCTTTTCTACTGCACCTTAGAAATCTGGAGCCTGATATGCCTCCAGGCAACAGCACTGGAAAAATACATATTTGGCATCTGGATCCTGTCAAATCATGCCATGAATCCAGAAATGCTAATATCTCAGGAGAGAGCACATTACTGCATTTACCACTCCACTAGAACAGTCTGGCAAGATGGTACAAAAAGGGACAAGGCTGCATTTAGGTGGTTCTGTGGCTCTCTATCAACGTGTGTCAATTCTCTTTTCAAAAGCAGTCAACACTCCTTTGTATAGCATCTAGCACCCAAAGTGGAGTGCCACAAAAACTGAAGCCAAAATCCCATGTATGTTAGTAGTGCTGAAATTAAAAGGATTGAAAGCATTCCAGAAGGGTTAGCTTGCATGAGAGCTGTAAGAGTACAGGCACATCAAAACCAGCTTGGCTCTCAGGAATCTGTGTTCAAAACACAACTAATTTAAAACATGACAGTAGCAGACATGGTTGTCTGATTTACTTTTTGTCTTTGAGGATAGAAGCTTCAAATTCTGAATCTCACAAGGACTAAAGTCAGTGTTAATGTCCCTGAAAGTCTGTCCCCATAATACCATGATTTCTCTTTTCTTCTGATCTTGACCCTTGTGGAGGAAGAGTCCTTGAACTGGAAGCTGCAACTCTGCTTGATTACCAAAGGTTATTGCATGGCAATCTGGAAGTCTTTATGGAAATCTAAGTTATATTCCCTATCTTTAGAAAGAGTGCTCAAAAGAGTATTATAAAGGATAAAATGTATGAAGCATTAGCAGTGTTTTTATTAGTTAATTGCAATGCTTAAAATATTTCTTGAGTATCTTTCCACAGCTTTAAAGAGCACCACTGCTATTCTGAGGCCTCAACTAGGAAAAACCTCCATTAGGTTTCCATTTAGGAAATAATCTTAAGACTTGTTTAACTTTAAACTCATATGTTGAAGCTCAATGACATCACAGTAAAGACTGTGAGCCTTCACAGCTGCTTAATATTAGGAAGACAACTCCACTCTGACAAAAACTATGAAACCAATCAAAGCAAGTGTCTTCTCCTACAGATTTAGTAGCTACAAAGAGATGTTCAACTTAAAAGGGAGACAGTAATGGGAGACTGAGTAATGGGTAGGATCGAAGGAAAATAATTTTATCTATATATCAGAAAAATAGCAAATTCTACAAGTTTGAAAATGCTGTGCTTAAAGCATTTAAATGAATAAGAGCCTTCTGCTTTTTATTACTCTCTGAATGTTTCCCACAGCTCTGAACAAGCCCAGCCATTCCTATTTACCATAGTTTCCTGCACTGAAGCCATTCCTTGTTGTTGCTTAACTCCTGTTTATAAATCCACTTCCTTTCAATAGCTGTTCAGCTGCTCTGTTCTGGCCACTGCCTAATTCTTGTGCCTATTTTAGAGCCCTACAATTGCTCTCAATGACTTTTTCTTCCAGGCCTTTCTGTCCTCTCTCCCTGGTTTATGTGTTTTGTTCCATGCCTCTTTGCATTTGTTAATCCAAATTGTTTCCTTATTACCATTTAAAAAAAATAATTAAAACCTTTCTGCATTGTTTTTCCAAGGAATTGTCACTGTCTTTTGAAAAAAGAGAAGTGGATGGAGAAATGTATTATAAAAGAACTTGTGAAAATCTACAACATGTACTTGAGAAGGCATTCTGGAACAAAGAGTCCAAATAAATCTAATAAAATCATTTTACTTCAACTTTGTGAGGTTAAATGTCTGTAGAATTCCTATTGAATTTAATGGGCACGAAGTTAGGTTCCTTATTTCCCAGTTTTAAGTCTACACTATTGTTAGCTGACTATATAATTTAGTCAACTTCATATTCTACCTGTAGAAATCCCAGCATTTAAAACTTGTCATGGTCATGAACTCTTCAAGATCACAGTCAGTTAACAGTATTCCCATCATATCTTCAACATAAAAGAAATCAAAGGCTAACATTAAAACAACTCAATAGTTGAAGACCTAATATTGATCATAAAGTCATGATCTTTTGTGGCCCCAGCATGACTTCAGTGTGATACAAAATGAAATATTTAAAATGTGTTTGAAATGCAGATCATATACATGTTTTTTCTCTGTAAGCAGCAGTACTGTAACAGCTTGAAGACACTTATATTTGTAGTATTGGATGGGAAATGGGTCAGCAAAATGTCTGCAGTTAAGAGATGTGTTTATGTGTGTTTATGGTCTGCTTCATGCAAAAAAGTGAATCTTGAATCCTTCTTAGCTATGTCTGTGCAATACTGTGGTTCTTTTTCAGCCATGGGTTTTTTTATAACTATCAGGCTGTCTAATGCTACTTGAGAATTTTAAGATGCATTTAAAGAATTAAATAGACCTTTCTGTGCTGCTATACATGAAACCATGAAAATTCAAAAAAACATGAACAACCACCAACACCCACACCTAACTCTTCTTTGTCCCAAAGCAAATGAGTTGAAGAAGTTGGCTCTTTGGATGGAAAGCTGGCTTGTAAATGTGATTAGAGCTACAGCATCTCAGTGGTAGGGAGACTGTTTTTTGCAGTAGCAGCAAATTGAACGAACACAGTCTGCCTCTGAGAGTCCACTTTCAGATTTCCCCCAGAGACATTTATAATTTGGCTTGTTTGTATGCAGACACAAAGGCTTCAGAAGTCCCCTTGTTAAAGAGCTGCTCTTTACAGATGGCAGTGCTCTTGTAGCTTCCTCAGAGCAAGACCCAGAGATAATGACATCTTGTTTTGCAGCTGTTTCTGTTAACTTTGGCTGAGCAATCAGTGTTTCAAAGGCTGCTATTATGTGCCAAAAGCCACCAAAACCCAGAAGTCTGTTGACTCAGAAGAAAAATGTCACTGCTACTAAACCAAACTGAACTATAGCTCTAGTGCTTGAGGTGGCTTCATATGGGCTTGAGCTGCCCTGGTGGTCCCTTGATCACAGCTCAGTAGCAAAGTGGTATCACTTCACCATTTCACCAAATGTGTTCTTCCATCACAAGCGAGGCAAAGATTCCTAGCACCATTCCTAGAACTAAATGTGTTCCAGTCCTTTTCTTTAGTAGCCAGAGTGAGTAGATTTTAAAATGTTTCATTGCACAGAAGCAGGAGATGGAGATTTGCTTCAGCACCAAGGTGATCTTTGCAGTCTGCAGCAAAACATTCTGGTCTTTAAGTGGCACTGAAAAGAAAGGACCAATAGTAAGATTTTAAGAGTAGGAGTCATAAACCCCACTTGTAGCTCTCAAGAAATGACATTTAGGGTGGAGTATTTGTTTCTAGTCTGTTTCTAGTGATTGATAGTAAGTACCAAGGTAATGAATATTGACAAATTCACAATAAATTATCAAGATAAAGGTTAAATAATGACATACTAGTTTTTACTTAGCTTGCTGATCCACAAACTCATTAATGTTTCTTTTTAATGTTGACACCCATGGTATCATCCCTACCCTTAAAAGTCATGGGGTTATCATAATGTGATGTCCCTAAAACTTTGTTTTTCTCAGTAAATAATTACTTTTAAAAATTGATCCTGAGTCAATAAATCCTTTGAGCACATGCTTGTTCTCAGTAAATGAGACTTATATGGCGATTTAGTAGGAATTCCATACTTAAAAACTTTTGTAAGAATAGTACATTGATTGCTTTCTCAAGTAGAAGTTTGTAATTTTCATTATTTTGCTTAGTTTATAATGCCATTTATTTTTTCTGAAGGTAAAATGAAATCGCAAAGACTTGTGATTTATGTATTGTTTTTACTTAATTGGTCTACTTCATATTTCCATGAAAATCTCAGTTAAGCTGAAGCTAAAGATCAGAGTGGAAATAATAGTAGTTAGAAAGTCCCAAATCCCCTCCACCTCATAGCACAAGAGTGCCCATAGGAGCTCATACTGCTGAAATTCAGTATGGTGTGGTTTGACTTAAAACCTCTGAGCATTTGAAACCACAGAATATGGGTGAATACAAGCCCACCTCTTAAAAGGGGCAGGTATTTCAGGTGGAGAATTGTAACTCAATATAGAACAAGGCAGATGTGTTGCAATAAAATTGGTTACCTTATTTCCTGAGTTTGGGTGCTATTTGTTCTCTATTATAAGTACAGGCAACGTGTTTAGTGTAACGCGAAGAAAAGAATTTTATGTCTTAAATAAGTCCATTTCTTTTAATTGTTATTTTTGAAGTGTGTTTAATTCATCTTCCAAAATTGGTAGCAGCAGCAGGACTTGGGATGGGGAGCACATATAGGTGACCACGTGGAGTTTCTGAGAGAATCAAGACCTTTTTTTCAAGGAGAAAAACCATGATATACCATAGCAACAATCTATGTCATGGAAAGAAAGGGTGATGGTATATCTTTAAAAGTTGTTTAACATGAAGCTTTTGAAATTCCTGTGGTTTTAATCCTGTATATTTCTGCCCATGCTGTGCAGCTGGTGGCAAGGTGGTGGGGGTCTGACCTGTGGCTGAGACTTCCCTCAGCACCCTGAAAGGCAGATTTTACAGCTCTCAGCCTCAGAAGTTCTATCATACAGCCAGAGGAGCAGGGTGAGCAGTTCCTGTGCTATGGGTGGTGTATCACCCTGTCAATCATCCCCACTATATTTGGCAGGAGGTTTTTAACTCAGCCCAGAGCCAACCAGCATCAGAGAGGCAACTTTCCCACCTGGCTCTGGTGCCAGTCACAGGCTGGTGCCAGGGGTCTGTGTGTTCCCACCATCTCCAGACACATGGGGTAGCCTGGCTTCCAGGCAGCTGGGAATCCTCCTGTGCTTATCATCTGCAGCTGCAGCCAGGATTCAGCTTTGGTCCTTCTGCTGCCAGCCTTGTTGGCTTCAGCAGTAAATGCCACATCCCCTTGCAAAAGCGTTTCTCTGTTCTTGATTCCCTCTTTGTCACTGCATATCAAAGAATCCTGACAAATTCCTATGGGTTTTGATGGCTGGGAATCAGCATCTGATAGTAATTTGAAAAGATTCCTTACCACAAACCAGATACCTTCTTCCTCTTGTCTTGGCTCAGCACCACAGCCTCTGGTTGCAGTTATGGTGGCTCCCCCAGCAGTCGTGGGAAGACGCTGGGAGAGAAGATTACATGAACATGAAATCTCTACTCTACGTGCTTCCCTGTGTGTCTCAGCACAGCTGTCCTCTCCCTTCAAGCATCTGTTCATCTGGCTTTGGGATCCATGGAGAATCCCGATGCAAAGTCTCCTCTGGCTGCCCTTCCTCTCGATCACCAAGAGATGGAGGCAGAGCTCTCCTTCTCCGGGCCTGGCCACTGTGCTCTACCTGTGCACTTCGAGCCCTCGTGTGGGGGCAAATAATTTAATTGTATGACTCAACACAGCACATTACTTCTAACACACTCCTCTTTGGAGGATTTCAGATCCTTCTAATGGTGTTTTTATTTGCACACAAACAACCATGTAGGCACTGTTCTCTGGTTAGTGCTTGCTTTTTCCTCTTTGTGATATATAAGGTGAAACTTTTTTGCAGTAAAGTGGTGTGCAGCCACAGAGAGTCCACACAAGGTAAGTAATGTTAGCAGATGTAGCCAAGACAATAGGCAAATATCATTAAATTGTCCTTCTGGAGGATCCTCATGTATTCTGTAACATATCCTTTTGGGGTATCTCCTCTTCAAGACAATAATAAATGGAAATATGAACTCGATTCTCTGTCTTGTAAGCACTTAAACAAATACTTTCAGATAATATAATGTGTTTTAAGAACCTGTCAATATAGAGTGAAAAAAGTGATTGAAGCATTTTTATAAAACCAGAAAAAATGGCCTCAAAATGTACTGCAAGGAGTTATTTAGTCTGACCTCCACAAGAAAACTTGAAGCTCTTCTTGTGCCAATTTCTTAATTAATTGGTTTTGGCTGTGTCTGATCACTTGTCTGAATATTTGAAAAACAGTGTTGCATCAAAATTTGTAGATGGTGCAAGAACAATGACCTGGCCACTGCCCTAGTCAGAAATCTTTGAATTTGCACGATAAAAAAGTTCAAAAATATTGCTTTCTATTTAAAAATAACCTCCTAATAAAAGTTATGAAAACAAACTCCATCAGTTCTTAAAAACCAATGACTTCATTGACCTTAAGATACAACCCACATGTTAGCTAGTCAGCAACAGACCTTGTAGATGGGCATGGATGCAACCTGATGAGAGGTCACAGGTAGAACAGAAATTTGTATTCCACCTACTTGAGCAAGAACAGTTTAATTTAAATTTCAATCCCCCTCACAGAAGGGATATACCATGTACAAGCACTGTGGCTTTCATTGCAGTTGGCAGCCAAAAAATCTGGACCTGTGTTTTTTTGGGTTTTGTTCCTCCTTACCCACTTTGTTCTTCTTTTTGTTTTGACTGAGAATAACTGTCAGTAAAGCCAATTCAAAGCAGATTTTGTCAAATCTCCACTAAAATAACCTTTCTTTTTTTCTTCCAATTTAAGTCTTCTGCAGGATACCGGAAACTTAGTGGCAATTTCCTGACTTCTGAAATCCTCTCCTGAAAACCAAGAGACAGTCTCCCTGATGGATTTTTCTAGCATGATAAATTTACTGTTTAGTCTGCAAAGAAATGGCTTTATCCAAAGGCTGAGAGATCAGGACATTTTTTACCACAACTTCCTTCTCACAGAACAATAAAATAGCATTGACCTGCAAGTGACATATGCAGCTGATCATAGAATGGGGCTTCTCAAACTTTCCTATAAAAGACCATCTGAAATTTCTTGAAACATCCCAGTGTCTGTGCAGTTTTGCTACACTCAGCCCAAAATTAGCATAAATTCTGAATGCTTTTCTATAGCTTGCTTTTCCCAATTAATTTCTTCTCTCAGTTGCAGGTGTTAGAGTATGTAGGATGTGTTCCATTTCTTCTTTTCCCACAGTCACTTTGGGTGGCAATCCCAAGCTGATAAGTAGTGACTCATACCAAGCTTTCCTTGCCCAGCATCACTGTTGTAAACTGCATTAGGTTTGGATCAACAGCATCCCTAATGCTTCTGGAAATTTGTGGGTGAAGAATAAGGAATGGGTGTAAATCCAGTGATTGTAAAGAATTAATTTGAGAATATGCTGGTTTGTGCAAAATGGCATTTTTATGGCTCTATTTGGACTTGTTTAGCTTTTTGTTTCTGTTATTACTCTTGCAATCTTATGGACCTCTGGCTTTATGACTCTGGAAGAGTGGAAACTGCACTCTCACTAACAAGAAAAGGAAGTAATGCTTTATTTCAGCTATGTATCATTTTTAATGATACAAAATCTTGAAGACTTAATTCTTAATTTTTAAGCAATATTTTATGTCCTAAACTTATGGTTCTTTTAGAGGGTGAAGGAGAAAGGTGTTTGCCTTACTTGCAGAACTGACAGCATTTATATTTGAATATATCAAAATTACAACATCAATCCAAATTATAAGAAGACTTGTAAATTTGTCACCCAAATTTGTCACCATGTTTCAATGAGCTGAGCACCTGACTGGAAGCCAACAGGCTTCATGAGGTTACTCTCATATAAGCTGTCAAAACTCACTTCCCTAAGTAGACACCTGGATTAGTCTTTATTTATTTAAAGACTTTTATGCTGGACTTTATTTATTTTAAAATGATAAAGCAATTCTGAAGTTAAAACCAGACAGCCACATCAGCTCATTATTTCATTTTTAGCCTCCCTCCCTCAAAAACTTCCTGTATTTATTTTCTTCTTCTCTCACCCTTGTTTTGAATTCACTTGGCATTTCTCTTAAGCAAGACTCCATCTTTCTTTTCTGACACATATGCCTACAGCACTTTAAAAAGGGGAAAGAGCTTGCTTTGTCAGTTGTTTAATATTGTGCAGTTTGATGAACCTAATCTATAAACATGACCCAATCACGTTGTACACAGAAATGTGAACTCACACTCTTTTTTTCAGGAAAACTCACTGCAAGCTCCTAAAATTAAATCAGCCAAAACCCTCTCTCCCTTTTGAAACTGTTGACTAGAATGTAATCTAGGGCATATTACTGTAAATCTTTAGAAACTCTTTAATTTAACACAATCCAGAATGATAGTGTGGTAAATTAGGTTTCATTATATTTTCTACAATAAAAGATAATTGATAAACTCTGGGAAATTTATATGAAGTCAAAATCTGCTAAGTTTCTTCTTCTTCCCCATGATGAAACCCAACATCTTTTCAACTCAAGTGTAAATACCAAGTTTTTAAAGATCAATCCTTCATTTGATAAATCTCTCTGAAGTCTGATAATTTGAAAAATTACATGTGGCTGATATTGCCCAATAAAATACTTTAGACACAAGAAACAAGAGAAAAGAGAGTCTTTTTGAGAGTATTTTGGTTTTTTTGGAGAGCAATTCTTGTCCCAGCCCAAAAGGCAACAGACCAGAACCTGAACAGCAAACTCTGCCTGAAAAATGGATGTTTAAAACTGGCACCCTCTGATCAAAAAGGACTGTTCCCAAGATATAATCAGAGCTGTAGTGGAGGGAAAGCATCTGGCAATACAGTTGAGCTAAGGAATACTACAAAGAATTCCTAACCACCACTTTATGAATCAAATCAAAGGGAATAAAATGAAATAACATCAAAGCACCTTAAACTCTAGACCCTTTTTATACTGACCAAGTGGTCTTTTATGAGATCCAGCTATTTCTCATGGCTGGTGTGTTGTCAAAGGCAGGTAGATAAAATTGCCAACATTAAAAAGAATCATATTTCAGAAATTATTCATTATTTTGTCTCAACAACCTGAGACATTCCAAAGACTCATTTTTAGAGAGAGGACAGGGAAGAAGCATGGTTTACTCTGAAGTTTCTTTAATGCTGACCTTCTAGAAACATCTTAAATTGGTTCCTCTAATTCACTTAATGTTTTATAAAAAAATCATAGTTTGATCTCTATAAAAAAGCTGTAAATTAAAAAAAACAACTCCACCAAATTTCATAGAATTCATTGATCAATGGTGCTATTTTAATTTAGATTAAGATGAAGTTCATAGGACATTTAGGTCCCATAGCTGGTAATATGAAAACATTTATTTTTCATATAAATCCCTAATGGATGAGAACATAACCCAAGAAAGGGACTTTTGGTATATAACCTTAAAAAAAACACAAAACAAAACAACAAAACAAACAATTAATTATAAAATCCTTTTTTTTTTTAGTAAAGGATTGATATTGCCAATAAGGGGCAATAAGAGTAAGAAAAGAGGAGTATAAGCAGTGCCTCTGTATTTTAAAAATGATTTCTGCTCTGTTTGTCACAGTGTTACATGCAGTAGCAGCCTCTGAGAGACATACACAATCACTGGCTGCAGGAGAAATAACACAAATGGTGTTGCACATGCATGCACAGACACACAATGCCTTTGGTGCTGTGGGCTTTCTGTGAAAACATTTTGGTGAAAAAATTACTCAAGCAACTATCCAGGTCATTCTTTTAATAGCCCTTTATGAATTCAGATCTTGGATGAAGTTGTCCTGTCAGTTATACAAGCTCAGTCTGGGAGTCGATCCCCAAATTCAATTCCGCTTCACAACCAAGTAGATGAAGATGCAGCTCAGTTACACAGGATTGAGCAAACTGCTTTAAAAGTCTGCTTTTGTGCCTGGGGTTTGCTCATGTGTGCCTCCCAGACCTCATCTGATTTATGATAAACCCCACCTCCCCTGCTCTGACCAGGCTTAGGGGCAATTTCTTCAACAGCATCTTTTAGAGGTTTTTAGATCATATCCTATTATGAAAATTAATACAAGGAAATGTATCTGACTTTTCTGGGGATGCTGACAACTGGACTATAATTCATAAGAATCTCTGCATCACCAGGTAATCTCTTTGTGCATACAGAAAATGGCAGGGAAGTAACTTGATTACCAAACTCTTAAGCCCTGGCCCCATCAATCAATTTTCTGTGAGTCAAATCATAGAATCATGAGCTGGAAGGGACCTTAAAGATCATCTAGTTCTAACTCCCTTGCCATGAGCAAGGACACTTTTCACTAGATGGGGTTGTTTAGAGCCCTGTGGAACCTGTCCTTGAACAGCTCTGGGGATGGACAAGTCTAAATGTAGGAGAACATAAAAAATCCTGACTGAAACCAAAGCCTATTGTATGTGATTTCTTTATAAAATATATATGTCTAAAGTGAATCTGGTATTTTATTCCTTACCCACTCAGAGCTCCCCTGGGTTTTGCTGTAGAACTGTTGTGTTGGAATTGGAAATGAAGTTTGCATTTCAAAGTAAATAAAAAGGCAAGGGTTGAGAACATCCAATTTAAGAGAATAACAACCTGATCAACACACAAGAAATGCAATTGTAGGAGTGGGATAATTTTGCTGATGAGATGGGAAAAAAAGGAGAGGAAAAAAGCTGAGGACAAAGGTTTGCTGATGGCAGAGAGCTTAACATTTCTATGTAAAGGAATGCCATGGTTTAACCCCAGCCAGGAGCCAAGCCCCAGGCAGCCCCTCACTCACTCCCCCACCAGCAGTATCAGGGAGAGAATCAGGAGGGTAAAAGCTACCAAACTCATAGGTAGAAATACAGTTTAATAAGGAAAGACAAAGCCACTCACACAAGCAGAGCAAAACAAGGCATGAATTCCCTGCTTCCCATGGGCAGGCAGATGTTCAGCATCTCCAGGAGAGCAGGGCTGCCTCACACATAGCAGTGACTTGGGAAGGCAAATGCCATCACTCCAAAGGTCCCACCCTTTCTCCTTCTTCCCTCCACTGGATATTCTGAGGATGACATAATATGGCCAGGAGCATCCCTTTGGTCAGTTGGGGTCACCTGTCCTGTCTGTGTCTCCTCCCAACCTCCCATGCACCCCCAACTTCCCTTACCATGTGGCAGTATGAAAGCAGAAAGGGCCTTGGCTCTGTGATCAGCAAAACCAAAAACATCCCTGTATTAATAACAGTCCAAATCATGGCCCTAAACTATGAAGAAAATTAACTCTACCCCAGCTGAAACCAGCACAAGGAGCTACCAGCACAGACCACCAGGACTGACAGCTCTGCACCTCAGTGCTTGTCTTATGGAGAAAGAGCTGTTATTGCTGAAATCAGGGTACCCAGCACTTCTGAATTCAGTGTAAAGTGTGGTCACAGAAGTCAGGCAGAGTGCAGAGTTTATTCCTAGGGAAAGGGCTGTTTCAATTCTCTCTAGGAACTTTGTAGCATCCCTACTCTCTGCCTAGCTAAGACAATGCCATTTCAGTATGATTAGATGTTAGCCTAGATTCTGTTTAAATATCCCAGAATTTTCCATGTTTAGTGCAGCAGTAAGATGATCTGATTGGTGATGTGTGTTGGCCTGGAGTATGTCCTGGTATCTGCATTGTCTTCTACTTGTTGTGTGTATTCATCTCTTGAACCTGCAAAATTTCTGCAAGCCTGCAAACCAAAGTCTCTATGCAAGCACCATATCACTCAATGGATCCACAGGGACATTGAAATCATGGGATTAATCAACATAGGGTTAATTAACATCAGTAGCAGATTTGAACCTAAGCTTGTGTAAGTCCAAGTATTAGGATGGATGGCTTGAAACAACTGAGAAGATTTTCATCTGCATTGATATTGGTGGCCCCCAAAATGAGCTGATGCTGCAAAGTTTCCCTGTCCTATGGATCAGTGATTATCTTGTGTAATTTACAAAATAAATATAAACACTATCATTGTCCATTTTAGAGAATAATTCAAATTATTATAAGATGTCTTTTACATTAATTTTTTTCTCTTCAGTGTATAATAATGATAGTTTCCACTGTTAGCTCCACATTTTTAGTCTTCCCATCTTGACCCCAATGTTCATTACTGAAAATTTACAGTGAGTGAAAACCAGGTCTGGGATTTGAAAATCTGTTTCAAAGAACAGTATGCCAACAAAGTAGAAGCCTTTCTGGTTCAATTATAAATCTCATTTATGGAAGCTTTTCTTTCCCAACAGGCAGTAAATAAGCATGTCTGCTGGTTTTTCCCTTTATTTCCATAAAATACATTTACCTTTTTTTGTTTATGTGATTATCACAACATCCCTCCTACACAGTATTCATGTAACTTTTCTCTGTGGGGGAGGAACAGAGAGGAAATTTCACATCACAGACCTTACTCTTCTTTGTTGAGTCTTAATTTGGGAAAGAGTTCAGATGCTGCGATGATGGGCACAGCATGAATAGGAAAGGACAACAGAGGAATTCTGCTTCTTGTGCCACCTTCTTACTCCCACAGAAATCCATAGGGTCTAACTGAGGGCAAAATTTGTCTGGCAGTTCCTAAAATTAACTTGGATCCTCCTCCTACTAGACTTCATTGGAATAGGACTGTGACCTTGATCCTATGAAGGTGGGATGTGTTGGAAGGAAATGAGTGTTGTTTCCATTTAAAAAACATTAAGGTAGGTTTCTTAACCAAAAATGAGGAGATAACACTGCTCACATAAAGAAAAATAAGAGTGCTGAGTCAATTAAACAACATTTACAGTTGCTTTTAATCCCATTGTTAATTCACAGTAGATTTGTTTGTGAAATCCTGAGCTCTCATATGTTGTGTTTGTAGAAAAAGAAAAAAAAAGTTGGTTTAAAAGAGTTGTGTAAAGGAAAATAAATGACTTCAGATATACCAGGTATACTTGGAATACATATTTTGCTAGAATTCAGCCACACCAACTTTAGGGAAAAAAAATACTAGATTCAATGCCTTCTGCTTTCAGTTTGGGTTTTATATCCTCATTGTCCTAGTGTATATGGAGAGAAAAATGCCACTGGTTCTGAAACACCCATATGTTGAGCTATAAGACCTCTACCAATTTTATGATAAAAAATTGTAAAAACAAGCTTTGTAATTATATAAAACACCTTGGTCAGTCTAAATCAAAATGTTTTATAACCTATTTAGATTTGGTGTTGACGTCAGATTTGCCATCTGCACCTTAGTCTTGTTGGACCATGAGACTGAATACAGAGTCCATTCAGTTTTTCTAATAGTGATGTTCTTACACTTTTTGCTGCAAGGCAATTGACATCTAATAGTTTCATCCTGCAAGCACCAAGTGCCTCCTCCAGAGCACTGAACCCTTTAAACCCCTGCAGTAATTTGAGGGAATAAGGAGAGAAACTGGGAAATAAATAGGGTTCAGTTTCTCGGTTATTAGAGCTGACTTCTAAGCATTATGTAGTGGATGCTGCATTTGGTGCTGTATTTGATTTGATAGTGCTTGCAGTTCTCTGCAGTCCTTGTGGAGGTTGTTTGAGCTATTAAATAGCTCAAGCTTTAGCACTATGAATTAACAAAACAGTGAGGTGGGAGAAACATGCGCTCCCTATTAAAGCTTTGTCCCTGAAAGAGCCCCAGTACCTTCAGAAATCAAGCCAAAAAGCAGACTGAGAAAAATGAGTGAAAGCAGCAGGGATTTAAAAAGCAAATGCTACATCAAAGGGACAGGAAGGAACTGCTATAACACTGCTGTGATTGCAACTGGGCACAGTCCCAGGAGGTTGGGGAACAAGCACCTCCAATAAACAGAGCTGTTTCTGTACCAAGCACTTACAAAGCCTTGGTGAAATATGGAAATAGGCTTAGTAAAAGTTGACGAGGATGCTGGCATCTCACCTTCACAAGCATTTACTCAATCATCAGCAGGTACAAAGACCCATAAGGACACATCTGGTTACCAGCATATGAAGTGAACCCCAGTAAAAAGGATGCCCCCATGAAATCATTCTCTGAGAGCTAACCAGACAAAGGCATTCAGATATGCCAAAAGCCCTGTGTAAGAGCTCAAGGCTTTGAAATGGATTAGGGAATAAAAAAACCTCCACAAGGCTATTTTGCACATTATTTGCCAACTGAGTGAAACAACAAATCCAAGGGTTGTTACATTGACCGTACAACACCGAGGCAAATTACTAATTAGCTATTCATTCTTTACTGAGTAAAGGAGAGTATTTAATTCTGAGAATCACCATCCAGTCCTGCCTTGCACCCTGATGATCACAATGCAAATAACCACTGTGACTTGGCATAAGTTACTTGTCCCACTGCAAGTGTTCCCAAACCTCAATCTGAGGAACAGAAGCACAGGAAGAAGTGCCTGCATTTCTCTTTTACTTTTGAGATGTAGACCGCTCCTAAAAAGCAAGGAAAGGGAAGTTTCTGATGGCTCCTTATTTGCCAGCCATTTTGTATAACTGCCCAGCCAGAGCCACAGGCAGCCCTCTCCCGATTCATGATGTGCACACTGAAGCCATGATTCTGCAAACAGTTATGCATGTGCTTACTTTTAGACAATATTATTAACCATATCATTAATATGAAATGGTTAATTTTACACATATGAGTGGATGATCTGTGCCAGTAAGTTTTAAAATATAAAAAAGAGAAGAAAGCACAGGATTTCAGAGATATAAAACACAGCAAATCCCAGAGGGTCACAATCAGTGGCAGAGGGTCTAGTTGGAGGCCTGTCACTAGTGATGGTCTCCAAGGTTCCATAATGAGCACATGATTGCTTAACTTATTAATCAATGACTTAGACAAAGGGACAGATGCTTCCTTGGAGGCCTTGCTGGTGACACAAAGCTGGAAGGAGTGGCCAATAGCTGAGAGGGCTGTGCAGCCCTTCAGAAGGACCTTGATGGGCTGTAGAGGGGGCAGAGGAGAACTGTCTGAAGTTCAGCAAAGGCAAATGCAGGATCCTGCCCCTGGGAAGCAGCTCTGCAGAGAAGGACCTGGGGGGCCTGGTGGACAAGCTGTCCATGAGCCAGCAGTGTGCCCTGGTGACCAAAAAGGACAATGGTGTCCTGGGTGCATTGCCAGCAGGTTGAGGGAACTGATCCTGTTCCTCTGCTCAGCCCTGGTGAGGCCACATCTGGCATGCTGTGTCCAGTTCAGCAAAAAAGAGACATGGAGCCCTTGGAGCAGGTCCAGCAGAGGACAACGAAGATGATGGATTAGGGATTAGGAGCACCTGTTTTACAAGGAAAGGCTGAGGGAACTTGACCTGTTGAGCCTGGAGAAAAGACAACTGAGAGAAGAATTAATCAGTGTCTATAAACATCTGAAAGAATGGTGTCAAGAGGGTGTTTCCAGGCTCCTCTTGGTAGTGGCAAGCAAATGGACTAGAGGAAACAGACAGAAACTGCTGCACAGGAAGTTCCACCTGAATATGAGGAAGAACTTTTTTATTTTGTGGGTGACTGAGCAATGGAACAGATTGTCCAGAGAGGATGTGGAGTCTTCCTGGCTGGAGGTATTCAAGAGCCATCTGGACACAATCTTGTGCCATTTTCTCTGGGATGACCCTGCCTGAGTAGGGAGGTTGGACCAGATGACCCACTGTGGTCCCTTTCAATCTCACTCATTCTTTGATTCTGTGTTCATTAAGGAAAAAATAAATGAAAAATAATGCTTAAGCCACCCCCGCCACAATGAGNCCCTGGGAAGCAGCTCTGCAGAGAAGGACCTGGGGGGCCTGGTGGACAAGCTGTCCATGAGCCAGCAGTGTGCCCTGGTGACCAAAAAGGACAATGGTGTCCTGGGTGCATTGCCAGCAGGTTGAGGGAACTGATCCTGTTCCTCTGCTCAGCCCTGGTGAGGCCACATCTGGCATGCTGTGTCCAGTTCAGCAAAAAAGAGACATGGAGCCCTTGGAGCAGGTCCAGCAGAGGACAACGAAGATGATGGATTAGGGATTAGGAGCACCTGTTTTACAAGGAAAGGCTGAGGGAACTTGACCTGTTGAGCCTGGAGAAAAGACAACTGAGAGAAGAATTAATCAGTGTCTATAAACATCTGAAAGAATGGTGTCAAGAGGGTGTTTCCAGGCTCCTCTTGGTAGTGGCAAGCAAATGGACTAGAGGAAACAGACAGAAACTGCTGCACAGGAAGTTCCACCTGAATATGAGGAAGAACTTTTTTATTTTGTGGGTGACTGAGCAATGGAACAGATTGTCCAGAGAGGATGTGGAGTCTTCCTGGCTGGAGGTATTCAAGAGCCATCTGGACACAATCTTGTGCCATTTTCTCTGGGATGACCCTGCCTGAGTAGGGAGGTTGGACCAGATGACCCACTGTGGTCCCTTTCAATCTCACTCATTCTTTGATTCTGTGTTCATTAAGGAAAAAATAAATGAAAAATAATGCTTAAGCCACCCCCGCCACAATGAGAATAATTAAAAATAAAACAAAACCAATAAAAAAACCCTCACATGCATAAATGAAGGCTTGAAGTGCTTTGGAAGGAGCAGAACTGAACAATAGAGCCCTGCTAATAATTTTCAGAGAGATAAAAAAGGACTAACTGCTAACTGACAAGCACATGATAGGAACAGACTTGCTGATGTGTGTGTTCAGCGTGCAGAATGGGAGCTGATTGAGGTGTTTGCAGGGCATAGCATATCTTGAAGAGAGACTTGGGCAAAAGAAGCTCAGTGTTGATCTTAAACTTTAGATACTCAGGTCTCCCATCTGTGAAGGGGATAACAGAACTTTCATGTCTCGCCAGAGAGAGCATGGTAATGGAAGCCATATATAAGCACCATGATAATGGAAGCAATATATAAGGACTTAATGGGCTGAAAAATGATGTTGTGTGGCCCAAAGCACAGTAAAGGTTTTAGATATTCCTCGTGTGGATATATATTTTCATGCCTCCTCAGCTGTTTTGTGATCAAATTAGAAAACAGAGTCAATAAAAGATTGGCATGATAGCTCTCTGAATAGCCAACAGAAAGTGAGTTTTCCCCTAGCAGCTCATTGAGCCAGCCTGTTTTCAGAACCCTTGTTAACCAAAGACCTAAGTAATACAGTAAAGCACAACTGACAAGCCCAAACACAACATTCTCCTCTTTGATCTGTGCTCCAGATCTTTTATGTGCCATTTCAATATCAATCTACAGCACACCTTTCTCCTATTTGCTGCAGAATATGCAATGTACTGAGATTTGTGATGTTGATCAAAGGAATAACTTGATTGGGATGATTAAAGTAGGAAAGGAGACCCATGTGTTTCTCTTTTCCACAAGTGCGTACGAGGGGCAGAAATTAATGAGAACTATGTTAGGAGCTGAGGAAGCTTCATACCCCTTAACTCCCCCCCCTCACCTTGGTCTGCAGGACTGTGAGCACAAAAAGGGCTCAGGAAAGAGCATGCACAACTTAAACCATTCAATTCCATTTTCAAATTCAGAAAAAGATTTGCCGCAAGGACCATAATGAAGGGAGGAGGACTGGGCTATGATCTTCAGGTAGAAATCTTGGTTTGGGTTCTTTAGATGAGGAGTGTGTGACAAATCACAGCATATTCCAGGAAGATTGAATTACTGCAGAAAACTTTACATGTCATCTAATGATTTTTTTTTCTGTAGGTCTTGGATGGAGATTCTTTGTTGTTGTTTTTTATTTGTTTCTTTGTTCATTTGGTTGGTTTGCTATGTTTGTTGTTTTTTAAAAAATATTTCTCCATATTGCTGTCTACCATGTTTTGTGTGGTATCTTCTTGGGGGATTTGATCTTCAGGACACAGGAAATGTTCAGCAATTTTTCCTTGCTCTCTGGTATCTCAGGGAGATCCTTGACATTTTAATCTCTATTATTTCTGACAGCAGCTAGTGAGGTTTTGAGAAGCTAAAATTGACCTTCCCCATGACTCAGCTTACCTCTGAAAGAGCAAAATCTGTTGAAAGGACTCTGTGCAGGCATTTCACATTCTAGCTGCTCCTCACAGTCATTTCTTCCATTCAGTGTTAGCACTTTTTTTTTTTTGAGGGAGGATAATTTTGTATGGGTTTTTTGTTTTGTTTTTTTTTTTTTTTTTTTTGTTTTGTTTTTTTGT
>VZRX01000524.1:0-30193 GCA_013398075.1 Notiomystis cincta | reverse complement strand
TTTTTTTTGGGGAGGGTAATTTTTTTTGGGTTTTTTTTTTTTTTTTTTTTTTTTTTTTTTTTGTTTGGTTTGGTTTTGTGTTTTGTTTTTTTTTAAGGAAAATGTGCAGCTAATTCAATTCAGCAGTGGACACAACAGTCATAGTGAAAACTATCAGTACTCAGCTATTTTTTTTTTGCATTTGGGGAATACCACTTAGGCCTTCTGGGCGTGTGTCTGGTGTGATTCCCACAAGATGAAGCCACTCTAACAGGCTTCTGTAACTTTAAAGACAGTCCTCGAAATTCAGGTGTCATATTAGGGGAAGAAAGACTGAAAGAAATGCTGCTGGTCAGAGACTGAAAATGGAGCAAACATAGTGAATGGGCCTTTTAGCCACAGCATTGTTAGAGTGATCCTGAAACTTTTCACCTGTCAGCATAGAGAAAAAAATTCCTCTCCATGGATGGGCCTATAGGCTTGTGCTCAGATGTAATTTTCAAGATGTTCTGCAGTGGCTGCTCTCCCTGGAGTGTACTCACATCTTCTTTGCGTGAAAATGAAGCCATGTGAGTGTGGGTGGGACTTAATAATGCAGTTCACAGTTCCATTCATCTTAATAAGATGTAACATAGAAAACATAAATTATTTTTTTCTATCATCTAGATTAAAATTGCTCAATTGTTTCCAACAATATACTGTAGATCTCATTTCTCCCTATTAAAGCACAGATTAACAATTTTCAGGAACTTTAGGAAAAAAATTCTAAAATCGTGTTTTAATTGAGATTTTTCTAGCTAAATACTATGTTATTAGTAGATTATAAACTTAACAAACCCAAATGTATAAATCAGACACTTTGCTAGTACATTAGATAAAAACCATCTGAGAATAAAAGGCTCATAATTTGCAGGTTCTGATTAACAGCATGGTTTTGCATAACAGATATTTTTTAGAGTGCTGTGTGCAAAATTAGCTGACACAGAAAACAGAACTAATTTGTTTATTTAACAGCATGTATTAACGAAAAGGAATTTTCAGCTGCTTTTAGATCTCTTGAACAGGTTGGAATTTTTCCTAAAGATTATGGAATGTTTTTTCAATGAAGTGTGAATCTTTTTAATAAATGTTAAGAAGAATACAGCATTCAGAAACTGCTGAACATCTTAAATCATAAGCAAAGCAACAGAGAGACTGTAACCCTCTTGATTCTACAAAACATTCTGAAAGGTTAATTATCACAGTAACATAATCATAATTTACCTACTTATTATTTGCTTGCTATCATAATGCAAATCTGGCTTTTGGAATGGGATGAAAAAATCACAAGTACAACTAGACCCTTTTCTAAGAGATGCTACTTTGTTTTTTCTTTCCTTGTTTTTTTTTTTAAGTGACCTCCATTTTCTTTGACCAGCCAGCAGAGTTTCATTTCAGGTTAATATATTCTGATTCCAGTTTTCTTCTCCAGCCCCACTATTTAACAGAACAGTCTTTTGGAAATTCAGCAGAGACAATATTCCACAGCATGAGGCACCCACTTTTAAAATCAGATGGCTTGGAAAGCTCACTCATCCAAGCACGCTAATTGGTTGAACGCTTTTGAGTGCTTTATCACATTATTTTCAAGGACTGCCCTAAATACGAGGAAGCAAGCCATGGTTCCGGCAATTAGTGCCAGAAAGCTGAATGTTAATTATTGCTGGTCTACATTAGTATAGTGGCTGATTATCTGTAGCAAATTTCAGAAATAGACTATTGAAAGAACTAATTAAAATCCAATTATTTATGTTATGAATTTCCGATCAATTCAGTACAAAGGTTGATCACACATTCTTTTATAGTTGTACAGAGTAGCATGGAAAATTATCAGTTTACTAGAAAGATTTTACCAATGCAGTAGAAAAGATTGTGGTAATGACATTACATAGGATGGGAAAAAGAAATAATAGACATTAATTTGATTTCTGTGAGAGCAGAAATTTCAGAGCAAATTTTCTTCTTGCTGAAAGATCCAGCTTTCCCAAAGGTTGACTTCTTCTGATAAAAGCAACCTAAATATATTGTCAAAGGTCTTTCTTTTAAATTGAATTTCACCTCTTTACCAAATTATTACTGCAAATTACTATACATCTATTGCTACATATTTTCAACAATCTGAGAATACGTATGTTAATTTTGAATATGTGTATGACCTAAGCTTAATTACCCACTCACATTATAATTACTGTTATTCTTTTTATTCAATTTATTTTATTTCAGTTCTTAAACTTCTCTTACCCCAACCCATGAGTTTTACCTTTTTTTTTCCAATTGTCCTTCCCATCCCACCTGGGGATAGTGTGAGTAAGCAACTCCATGATTTTTAGTTGCCTTCTAGGGTTAAATCATGACAAGCACAAACCCAGTTAATTTGTCAGTCACTTCCAACCAAAGCAGGGTATTTTAAGGAAGCAGATGACAAATCTAATGGCTCTAATGAAGTCTTTTCAGGTGAATAAGAGTATCTCCAAACTGAGTTGAGGGATCTCATTTGACGTTTCTACCACTGAGAATTTTTAAAATTAACTACAAGACAGACAGTCTTGAATGCTTTTGGTAATCCAAAAAGAGAGATGTATTTGATGCTGTTTTACCTCTGAAGTCATTACAAACATAATCTAGCAGCCAAATTCTACATACATTTTTATGTTTTAACTAATTAGAGTTATGACATATCTAGGACTCTGTGCTATCCAAGTACCTTAGACTATTGCCTAATTCATCAAGTGAACAGGCAAAACACCCTTAGAAAATGTTATTTTTTATCATTAAACATTCTTCTACTGAAAACAAAATGTCTTTAGAGACACTGGTTTTCATAACATTCAAGGGGAAACTCCTTTGCAGTTCAGCATATTGTCTCCAGTCTGTTCCCAGGGGAAAAAAGGAAACTTGGATTAAAAAGTGGAGCTTTTTGATCATAAATGGAGTCATCACAATGGAGTCATCACTATGATTCCTTCTTTTTTTTGTTTTTTTTTTTTTTTTTGTAAATCTTCTAAAGGCTTTACTTTCATGCTGATGTAACATGCACAAAACTTCTGAAACCTCGAAAATTTTGCAGTAAGTGAGCTCTCAGTCTCAGGCCCCCATTATCATTAATCCCATCATGCCAAAACAGCATTACTGGTCTGAATGCCTCCCTCTAAACTCTGATTCCAGAGGCCTGAATGGAAGTTCATGGAATCAAGGGCAAGAGTGCTGACAGGTTACCTGAGCCTGCTGAGTTTCTGCTTTTGGCGGAGCTCTGCAAGCTTTACATGAACAACAATTTGTTCTCTCTGTTCTCTGGCAGAGTGTTTTGCCAGGGAAGCACTCTGGTGAAGGCTGTGGGTGACTCAGGTGCCCTCAATGAGGTGACAGTGACAGCCAGGGCTGTAAAACCAGCAGTGAAACTGCTTTTCTTAGGGAACTGCTATTCTATCTCTGGAAGTATCGCTCGATACGGCAGTAATCCCATCGACAGCACCGATGGAACTTCTTTTATTTGTTCCTTGATTTTTCTAGAAGTGAATCAATATATCTTTAGTTTATCAATGACAAGGACTCTCCTGTGGTCCTCATGCACTTCCTCTGCAGTGATATCAAGGATACTTAAAATGCAAATCTGATGATAAGGACATCAGAGTATGGCCTCTGCTGTTTGGTGTTGAGAAGTGGGACTGAGAAGATCAGCAAGTTGCTTAGAAGTGGGTATAATTCCTACATGGAAGAAACGAGAATATTACCCTGCACTTCTGTCCAAGAGGGGACTTGATAATTACAAACACTGGTTTCTTACGGACATATAAAAATCATTGTTCTTCGTGAGATCACAAAGAAATTTCTTTGCTATATTGAACCAAATCAAATCCTTAAGTTTTAGTAAATAAAGTTCATGAGCTTTATAGAATTCTAAACTTTTCTACAGTTTGAAGAACAGTTTAAAAACAAGTTACTGTTGCTGGAGAATCAGGCACTTCATATGTAAACATTCACTATTATGTTGAAAACCAGAATTTAGTACCATGGATTCTACATACTTGATCTTGCCTGAGTAATTCAGGTGGCCTGGCCATATTTTCAACAGTGATGTATGATATTTCATTTACTAACTAGTGATATTCACTGCATGATATCTCTGTCATAATAGTGACTCTTAGAGATTTAAATTTCTTTGAGGATTAGCATATAAAGGAATTTTGAAAATAGAATTTAACCTTCTAAATCGGTGTAATCTGCAATGATATGAATAACACACCAATAAATTTATAATAAATTGTGCAAGTGGGTAGTTTATCAATAAAATCAATCTCTTGGGCCAAATGGGTCATTCAATAGATTAGGCAGTCACCTACTACCTTCAGGGGAGGGTTAAGCGGGCCTAAATGGAGCAAACATCAGTGCTTTCATGTCCAGTACTATGCAAGCACAAAGTATTGTCCTACAGCTGGAGATTGTAAGACAGAAGTTAGGATACAAATGTATATTATATAAATGAGAAAGTGAAATACCTTTTATTTAGTTCCATCCTTCCTTATGCAACACAGTTTACTTTCTGAGTAGAGCCTTTCCAGGACATGCTGAGATACTTTGGAACTCTCGTTGACTCAGTTGATAAAGCCACAGCATAAGATGAAATCAATGTGTACACTGTAACTAATATGTTTTCAGCTAGAACATATATCTTTTATTGATAAATTACTGTGATGAATAATAGAATGCCACTGCTCAGAGACTTTTTGATACCTTCTTTATTGCACGTTTGTGAATTTCTCTAGATTCCTCTTCACCCAGTCCCCAAGCTTTGCTATATCTCATTCTGCTATTACAATTATTTATTGCCAGTTATTTTAAGAAATTATTACAGGTAATTTTACTCTTTGATAATATTGCCTGTCCTTATTCCATCTTTTCTTAATTCTTGGTGAAAATGTTTGTTTCGCAGCCCTTTAAACGTCTTTGTGGATCTTTTATAAGTTTCTCCCAGTGTAGCAATATCTTTTCCTTGCAGTGCAACTGTCAAAATTTTAAGGAGGACAGCAACTCTATTTCAATCTAAATACACTACTAAATACAGAGATAAGATTTCAAATCCTAACCCCTTTTCTTGGAAATTAACTAGTGTAATAAAAAAGTTGTATTTTTTTTTAATTAATGAACCACATTGATTGACCTGCTGACCTTTTTTTTAACTGAGTCCAGATTGAAAAATTCCGTTTATTTTCATGAACAAAATCAGACTGAAAGACCCATCACTAGGCAGATAATTTCTGTTAATACTTCCCAGTTATTGGAACAACAATTTTTCTACCAAATCTTGGAATTTGCTTTTCTTCTAAGACCTACTGAAAAATCAACATTTATAATTAACAAAGTTCTGGGCCAGATGTTTAAAAAATTTTAAGCCTACTATTATAGCTCCATGCTAAATGGGAAAATGTCTCTCTCCAGAGTTTCAGGCCATTATCCTTAAGAATTGTAAACTGTTTTATTTCTCATGTGACTCATATTGACTTGATTGCTATCATCAGACAAGCAGATGAATTCTTGCAATAAGTTTATTTCAAAATTCCAGAAAAATAATTGTTTAGTGGAAAATCATCTCTTTCAAGCTGCTTTCTGAAATTTATTTTCTCAAGAAGTGGTGTTAATGCCACTAGAATTATGAAAATGACTGCATATTTCAATACATGAAGCACTTAGTCACAGAAATAAATGGAAATTTATTTGTTAAAAACAAAACAAATCTAAAATATACATTTTATGTGGAAAAGGAAATCAAAACTGAGATATTAACTCAAGTATTTAACAAAACTCATGCACAATTTAACACTAAACTGTAGAACACAATATATTCAAAATCATTAACAATTGCCACAGAAATATAAGACTTCCTAGTTTATTATCATCTAAAAAGAAAATATTTCAGTCTAAAGCTATGGTTTCTTAGCCAAAGTTGAGGCAGATAAGATCAGCTGTACATCCTGTTTTTAACAACATTAAAAAGAGTAGTCTGGTTAGAAAATGTGTCTTAGAAATTACAACACGAGTACTTCTAACTGAGTATGCTTAAGTAAAGGAATGTGTCAATTAAAACTATTTCATAGAGTGTTTATCATGCTATAAAACTATATAATAGAGTTTATAATAATTTGTAATGCTCTGACAATCTCAGCAAGTCCTCAGCTATAAACACAATGAAGATGCTCTTGAAGTCCATTCCTGGTTACCTTACATTGGTGCATCAAGATTTCTAAGTGCTCTTGACATGGCTCCCTCTGATACTCTTAAATATTGGGAAAGCTTTTTTAATGGGTCACACAGAAAACTCCTTAGATATTAAGACCATGAAAATTAGCTTACTTCACTAAATACACAATGCTTATTTGGCTCCTGATTCAGTGGTTGTAATGACCAGAATTTAGGAGGTTTTCTTTTGGGTCACCTGAAACACTATTGTAGGGACTTAAAAATCATCTCTGTATAGCTCTCATTTATAGAAATATGTACATGTAGTGCCAAAGCTTTCCTGGTATTCTAGAATGAAATCTTCTAAGGATCATGACTATTTACAAGCCTGTTTTCCTCTAAATCAGTAATAATTGCTTAACAATTTTTAAATATTAAATCAGAAGGCAGAATAGAATGGGAGGACCTGGACAAGATGGCAAATAAAAATAATTAATTATTCAAGATGAGCACTTGATACTCATAGCCTGTCCCTTTAAAAAAAGTTTCTTCATCTTAGGAAAATTCAGCTTTGATGCAAGTTCACACAAGTATCTGAGTATGAAGATATGCAGATAAGTATCCACTGGGATTTTCAAGAGGCATTAAGTGTGTAGAGGTTCTTGCAAGTAACAACAGCAGCATTTTTCCAAGGAAGGCAAGCATATTTTTATAAAATTTATCTCTAATTGTTCAAGTGTCTTACAAAGCTGAGCAAAGCTACAACTAAAGCTGAGTGAAAATTAACTCTAAAAGCATTAAAAGCTATTTTTTTTTTGGAGTGGATCAGTAAGTAGGCTCAGCTGAAACCACTTTAGCTCTCATTCTGCTCATATATTAACCCCTTTTTTATGGTACAGTGCACTCTTATATGTTTCCATATAAGTGCTTTGTTGCCATTCATACAAAATGAGCAAAATTAAATTCCTAAAGGATTTCTAAGGACCTTTTTTTTCTTGGTTTCTGGTCCTCAGTGGACTTTGGTTAATTAACTAAAAATTAATAAAATATTCCTGTGGATGTTATTCTTGAGATAGTGTGAAAGATTTCAGTCAATGTGATATTTCTTATTCTCCTGAGAGAAACAGAGGTATGGTTACAATGATTATTCTGCTTGATAAGGTTTTTGATTTTTTTTTAAAATAAATGACCAGTTTTAATCCAGGGACAGATCTACATTCAAACTGTAACAGAGTTAAATTTTGAATTTTTCCCTCTCTCCTTTTTCTACATCTCCCTTCCTTTTCTGATTAAATTGACACTGTGGACACACTATTGGACACTGTGTTCAAAAGTGAATGGAACAGGGGTCATTTAATATCTGTAGAATATCAGAAACTTTTCAGAAGCATTAGTTGACTGTATCTTCAGTGAAATTTTTAAGTGCTTTGGCAGTGGGACTTAGCTCTTTGGAAAGGGCAGTAGGGCTGATTATTATTATTATTATCATTATTGTTGTGCTCACAGACGCAACAAAATGTTGTATGATCACATTTAGGAACTCAGAACCAGGCAGAAGCAGGATCAGCTTCTGAAAGTACCATATCTGTTGAATGCCTCAGCTGCTACAGGCATTAGGACATAGCACCACGGACAGGTCATCCCTTTCTTTGTCATTGTCATGACATGAATTGTAGATGTCCCAATGTTCCTTTCCCTGTATTAACTGGGATTACCATGCTGTTAGAATCATGATGAAAATCAAGAAACAACCAACTTCAACTAAGTATCCTGGCAAGGGAAGTAGTAAAGTCACGGTTACCTTATTTTCTGCATAGACCTCCAGTGGGTGTGGGTGCACTCATGCACAGCCACATGAAGTAGCTTCTTCAACCCCAACACCTGAACCTCCCTGATTTAGATGAAGGGTCCTGGACTAGAGTTGGAGCTCTCTCATAATGGAGCTGGTGTATATATATATATGTAGTTTAGCTGTATTTATGTTATCTATATTAAGTATAGATACATAGAATTATATACTATAATAAATACATCAAATTGAATTCAATGACTAAGGAGGATGTGACCCTAAAGGAGTGATTAATCTTAATTTAGTTGGAGATCAAATTTAATTTAATTTAATTATTTAATTTTTCTTCAAAGAATCCTATGGGAACAGGCGCTGAAAGGAAGAAAGGTCCAAGAGAGTGTGTTGATGTCCAAGAGTCACTTCCTTTAGGCTCAAGAATGTTGCATCCTGATGAGACAGAAATCAGGCAAAGGGGACAAGATGAATAAAGAATTTCTGTCATTATCCAGGCATAAGCAAGAAACACACAGGAGATGGAAACAGGGTCAGGCCACTTGGAAGGAATAGAGAGGCTGCCAGAGTAAGTAGAAACGAGACAACGAAGGCCAAGGTCCCTCTGGATTTAAATTAGGCCAAGGATGTCAAGGACAACAGGGAGGGGTTTTCAAATACATCGATAGAGGAAAACAAAGGATTACATGGACCCATGGAGGGGGATGCTGGTGGCAGAGGATGCAGGGAAGGCAGAGATATTGAATGCCTTTCTTTTCATTGTTCTTCATTGACAATACCAGTTTTCAGGAATGTCTGACCCAGATGACCAGGTTAAAGGAATGTTGGAAGGAAGATTCCCTTCCTCAAGGAAGATTGGGTTAGAGAACAGCTCTCCAAACATGATATCCACAAGTCTGTGGGTCCTGACAAGATGCATCCACAAGTGTTGAGAGAGTTGGTAGACGCTATACTCATGTCACTCACAATCATCTTCGAAAGCTTGTGGCAGTCAGGAGAGCTGCCTGAGGAATGGAAGAATGAAAATGTCATCCTGGTCTTCAAAGAGGGCAAGGAAGAGGACCCAAGGAACTAGTGTCAGTCAGCCTCACCTCAATCCCTGGAAAGGTGATGGAGTGCCTCATTCTGGAGGCCCTCTCTATCCACTTGAAGGACAAGAAGGTGATCAGGAGCAGTCAGCATGGATTCACTAAATGTAAATCATGCTTGACAAACATGATCACCTTCTACAATGAAACAATTACCTAGGTGGACGAAAGGACAGCAGTGGATATTGTCTACCTTGACTTCAGCAAGGCTGTTGACACTGTCTCTCACAGTATCCTGACCAGCCAACTCAGGAAGTGCAGACTGGATGAGTGGTCAGTGGGGTGGATTAAGAACTGACTGAAAGCACAGATCCCAGAGGGTCACAATCAGTGGCACAGGGTCTAGTTGGAGGTCTGTCACTAGTGGTGTCCCACAACATTCCATACTGTGTACAGTAATGCTTAACTTGAATTCAGTTAATATCTGTTATTTGGACAAAGTGACAGATGCCTCCATAGAGAGTTTGCTGATGACACAGAGCTGGGAGGAGTGGCCAATAGTCCAGAGGGCTGTGATGCCCTTCAGAAGGACCTTGACAGTCTGGAGAGATGGTCAGAGAAGAACAGTCTGAAGTTCAGCAAAAGCAAATGCAAAGTCCTGCCTCTGGGAAAGAATAACTCCAGGTACTAGCATGGGCTGGGGGCAGACCTTCTGGGAAGAAGGTCTGCAGAGAAGGACCTGGGGGTCCATGGCTGTCCATAAGCCAGAAGTGTGTCCTGGTGACCAAGAAGGACAATGGCATCCTGGGTGCATTACGAAGAGCATTGACAGCAGGTTGAGGGAGGTGATCCTGTCCCTCTACTCAGCCCAGATGAGGGCTCACCTGGAGGGTTGTGTCCAGTTCTGGGCTCCTCAGGAAAAAAGAGACATGGAGCCCTTGAAGCAGGTCCAGCAGAGGACAACGAAGATGATGAAGGGACTGGAGCACCTGTCTTACAAGGAAAGGCTGAGGGAACTGGACCTGTTGAGCCTGGAGAAGAGACAACTGAGAGAATTCATCAATGTCTATAAATATCTGAAAGAATGGTGTCAAGAGAGTGTTTCCAGGCTCTTCTTGGTGGTTGCAGTCAATAGGTCAATAGGCAACATGAGGAAGAACTTCTTTACTGTGAGGGTGACTGAGCACTGGAACAGATTGCCCATAGAGTGGAGCCTTCACCACTGGATATAGTCAAGATCCATCTGGACACAATCCTGTGCCTTGTGTTCTGGGATGACCCTGCTTGAGTAGGAAGGTTGACCAGGTGATCTGCTGTGCTCCCTTCCAACCTTATCCATTCTTTGATTCTGTGATTCTGTAACTGCCTAAAAGTTCATTATCTGATCTAAAATACTTATAGCTCTCCCTATAGTCTGTGGAGAAATTAGGGCATCTCCTAAAAGTCATTGCTTGTACTTTAGCTACCAGTTTTAGGGCTGAATGAGCTTATCTCCTTCCCTGGACTGGTGTGAGAACCAGAACTAATTCATATATATGTAGGAACTAGTAGGTTCCTACATGTATATGTCTAAAACAGGGGATATAACTGCCTTGAATGGCCTGAACAGCAAAGGGTCACACCCAAATAATTAAGTTATTCATATATATGGTGAACACCACTTTCTGCTATACAGATCCCCAGACACTGGAGCAGGCTGCCCAGAGGTGCTGTGGATGCCCCATCCCTGGGAGTGTTCCTGGTGAGTCTGCATGGGGCTTTGGGCATAGTCTAGTGGAGGGTGTTGTTGTCCATGGCAAGAGGGTCAGAACTTCAAGGTCCCTTCCAATGCTCAACATTCTATGATTCAATGATAAACAAAGAAAAAATTGCAAAAATCTCACTATTACCACTCCTGTCCCAGGTTCCTCTACACCTGGTATTCCCTTCCCTTGGTGGAGGATGCTCCAGATTGGTGAAACGCAAATATTTTGTATATGGTTGTGTCACATGAGGCATATTTTTCTTCAAATTAATTAATTAGATGGTAATTATTATATACTTTACAGTATGAAGAAAAACACAGGTAATTATCACAGTGTTGTCTATACCAGACTAAGCTTCAAAGCTGTTCTTTTTTACAGAACTTTTTTTCCCCCATGCACAATTTTCCAATAGAATAGCCTGCAGCACTAATTTCCATGCGTGAATTGTATTCCATAGAGATATGTTTCTGTAAACCACTTTTTCCTTCCTCTTTAAGAAAAATCAATTTTTCTTCCAAGGCTAGATTAATAAGCTATACCTGTTATAATGAATCCCTTTTACTATTTCCCTCAGGGGCTTGAACACCTTCTAGAATGGTGTAAATTAAAGTGAGCCCAGATACTTTCCTGCGCTTTCCATCTCCTGCTGTTTTCTTCATTTTCCCTTTGCTTTCTCCTACCCACTTATTCAGTTTCTCTTACTCTGAACCCAGGTCTCCTCCTGTTTTGCCACTGTGCCTGCATTTGTGGCTCTCTGAATATCAACAAGCAAAGAAGACACCCAGGAGTAAATGTAAAAGATACTTTTCCTCTATTCCTAGTTCTGCTTTAGGAGTGTAGACTCACTCTATGATTAAAGTACAGCATATACAATTTTATATCTCTTTTGATTACCATTCCACCTTGCAAAGTTTTGGCTTTGGATATTTGATTGTGACACTTCTAGAAGATTCTTTAAGAGTATTCTGCACAGAATAACTTTTCTTTTTCAGATGTGCAAAGTCCTACACCTGGGTGGGGGCAATCCCACGGACAAGTACAGGTTCAAAGAAAGAAAGAATAGTAATAAGATATTCTTTTTCTTGTCTCCTTTTGAAAATTTTTATCAAACAGGTATAATTTGAACTTTACAGAAATAGGACTAAACAAGAAAACCTTTAGTGAGAGCAATTTAAATACATTTCCTAGCTGTGTATTTTTCTGTTTTTCTTAGCAATCATTTCTTGATTGCCACACGTAACCGTAAACTTAGCGTGACCCTATTGACCCGATAGTGCACATAGATCAAATGGCATTTCTGAAACAGGTACTGTTCTTCACCTGTGTAGGGATTTCTCTATAATGTAATGTTCATTTGGTTATTAAGTAATAGCATTCCTCTTCTAAAACCAGGAGTAGATGTTGTTTTGGGCTTTTGTAACCTAATTTTGAGAGCCTATTGAAGAAATGTTTATAGTATCTCTGAGAAACCAGTTGGTACTGGAACCAGTCATAGGAAACGTGGCTGTAAGGGATCTCAAGAGCTTGCTTGTTCCACGCTGTTCCCAAGGGGGATCCCTAACCCATTCCTTACAGATATCTGCCTAATCAGTTCTTAGAGACCTCCAGTGAGGAACATCCCACATTCAGGATGTCTACTCTGATGCTGAACTGTCCTTGCACTTAGAAGATTTTTTCTTATGCTTAAGAATGATTTACTTTGCTCTAACCTGTACCCACTGCTTATTGTTGTAACTACAGCACAGAGGGGGAACAGTGCATGCCCCTCTTCTCCACAGCCTGCCTTTTTCTGTCAGAGAAGGGAGAATATTACTTGATCTTTCAACTCAAATGATTAGCATTAGATTAGCAACTCAAATGATGATGTAGGAATCTCTGGCTTTGCATAATAGACTAGCTTTTGAGCATATACTTACAATGCCCTCTACTGGGTTGGAATGCAAGATTTAACAGAGGACTCATACCTGGTTAATAGCTGGTCCTTTATATAAAAAAAATATATATTTATATAAATAAATAGCACAAGCTACTGCAGACTTTTCTAAGAATGATCTTGGTCAACAGTAGACAACAGAAGACATGTTATTTCTCTTCTGAATTTTTCTATAATTTTGTGTAAAGATGCATTTGAAAGGGTAAGTTCTTAATTTGTTACCCTCAAAGTAGTCTAAATATATGTTGAGAATCAAAACTACAAATGAACTTCCACTGAAACTTGTTAAAATGTGATTGATTGAGGCAAGTTTTTGAAACCACTTCTTATCGTGGTGGAAAACAGAGCTGAAGAAAATGCTAAGAATATTAATGGTGAAATTCATTGCCAGTAGCTGGGCCTTTATTTGGAGCAAGAAGAGAATCATTCTGTTAAGAGAACTGGCATCTCCCCTTTCCATTTTGCTGCAAAATAAAATATCTTGCTTTAAACTGACATCAGCTGATGTCTTGACCTGTGGAAAACTGGCTTCAGGCTGAAGTATATTTCTGCATTTGAACAAAGGCACTCCCACAGTAATGACATTTTTATTTCACACAGTGACCCAAATGGATTGGTCCTTTTTGTTGCTGTTGTTCCAAAGAGGCTTTAATCGATTAGCTTGCTGGAGGCCTGATGGAAAACTAGTGGCACAATACTCTCAATGAAATAAGTGCAGCCTTTAAAAATAAGGCTTTTTATAAGCCTTTTCTGAAATGCATCCTAAACTGGTAGAGAACTTAATAGTAATTAGATTTGGAAATGTACATTAAGTCTTTTGTGTCTATCTTCTGTGAACAAATTACTATTTCCTGTGCAGGAAAATTTCAAGATATTTAATTTAGAGTAATTTTTGGTGGCTCGGTAAAAATACTTTCATTTTACCACAAAGAAATGCAGTTCATTCTTTTTACTGTTTTTTAATAAAAAGATAAATGTTTTCTTGGCTAACTGAAATAATTAATAAAACCTCCCCAAACCAAACCCCTGACCCTGTGTTCCTGCTTTTTTGTTTGGTTTTGTTTGTTTGTTTGTTTGTTTGTTTGTTTGTTTTGGTTGTTTTTGTTTTTGTTTTTGTTTTGTTTTGGTTTTGTTTGTTTGGTTTTTTTTTTCTTTTTGTTTGTTTCTTGCAATCCTGGGAGGCTATATGGAGGGAAGTTGATCTGTAGGACCCATTCAGTCTCAGCAGAAGAAACATTTCCAAAGCCTCCATCAACTGCACCTCTGCAAAGCCACAGATGTGACATAGGTATCGCTGGGGACATAATTCACATGGGAAAACCTTTATTGCTGGTGACAATGTGCAAAGTGGAAATAATCAAGCCTGTACCTTAGCTCTTGGGCTGAGTGTTCAGAGCTGACAGCTGTCAGGGACATCTTGAGAATATAGCCCTGTGAAGTAATTGAGTCTCAGCAATCTTCAACACATCAGTGTTACCAAGCTACTTTTTAAAATGCTACTGCATTCAAAATGATTCAAGAGCTGGAATTTCCTCTGGGATTTTTCTTTGAGCAAGTTCCAGAGATTAACAGACCATGCATTTGAGCTATGTTTCCATATTCTGTACGTATTTTCTTTTCTATAATTCAGTTCATTATATTTTATACAGTATGTAGCAGACTTATACCTCAGAAAGATACATTATCTTAACACCACTGTTTCTCCCTACAACATATTTCATGAGAAAATGGAAAATTCCATAACAAGAAAGGCAGAAAAGTACTTCTGCAGACTATAAACAATTCTCAAACAGTGACACAGTTGACATCATTGATGTAGCCTGAAATTTTCAAAAAAATTTACAAAGAGAATGGATTTGGTAATCTTACTTGCCCTCTTTCTTAAGCTTTTTGACTGTACCCTTGAGTGAAACCTAACTGAGCCCAGAAGGCAGGGATTTGAGGGAAAGAGTGATTTGCTTTCATATTGCAAAGAAAGGATAAGTCTGAAAAACTCTAACTTCTCTGCATTTCCCAGTTATCTGGGCAGGCAAAAAGAAGTAGAAGCTAGAGGGACTTTGATGCTGTTTATGTTTTTGCTCTGGAAGCAGGGAGCTAGGCTGGGAGTTGTCATGGTTGTACCCAAAGGAGAGGATGAAGTGCCACATCCTGAGCTTACTGAGGGAAATGGTGCTGCCCTTTGCTTTTTTAGTAACAATGTGATGACATCGTGCTTTCAGTTCAGCTCCCTTTTCCTTAGTCCTTCTAACTCACTTCCAGCTCTTTCGCCTCACATGATTATGTGGGTATGAAGTTTGCCTAAATCCTATTCATGAACATCACTGACCTGAATATCCAGCTCACAACAAAGAGAACATGTGACTGACTTTGGGTACAACTCTGAGAAAGACACTTGTGGGGTCTGAAGGACTAAGAGCAATTCTTGTAGCATTGCACCTTTCCAGGCAACATCTCTTTTCAGCACAGGCATTTTTAGTATAAAATTGATTTGTTTGGGTTCTTTGAGCCAACCATTACAGTGTCAGCTGACTGAGCTAAAATGCTTTTCTGTCACTGAAGAAAAAATCCATTTATCTGAGAAATTTTAGGTTGTTATTGGGTATTATTGGCAAAGAGCTGAAAAATGCAGCAGGAGTTTGTTCCTTTATTATATCTGAGCAGAACGAGATTCATCTTGTTTCCCTTACCTGCACTTCTAGGCATCAGCACAAGAAGGCACTAAAACACTACAGTTCTTCATCCATCAGTCTAACAGGAGTGTTTGCTGCTGATGTTCCTCTGCACAAGTTAGCAGCAAACAACAAAGTGTTGTTTAAGGTATTATTGAGTGCATCGTGCTCTTAGTTATCATTTCCATTTTTGCAAGCATCCCTCAGTGTGCTGCTGTGTTTGGGAGGGCAGGTTTTCCATGCAGATCGATGAGAAAAGCCCAGCTGAAGGCAGCTGGCCCTGGGCCTCCTTCCCTGGTGAAACAGACAAGCAGTTGGATAATCTGATCAAAAGAAAAAGAAAACATCTACTGCCATAAAGATCGAAGCAATGGTATGGAGCCTGGAAAAGAGCACAACAGAGGGATTCTTCTATTGCATACTAAAAAGAGGTTTAGAATTTAATATACTGAAGAAAGTGAGGCAAAAGCAAGCAGCGTCATTCAGTCTCTCCTAGGAAAATTTTGGATTTCTATTTACATAAACAGTATGAGAATATGGCCTTGAGATACCAGTTTATCCAGCAAGAACATCTCTAGTCAAAGTCTTATGCTATTATACTCTCCATAAATCTAGAAGGGGCACAGCCAGGTGAAGCAAAGCAATCTATCTGGATGAGCTTCAGGGGATGAAAATGTGATAGTATTTGATTTCATATTGCATTTACTTTACTCTGATGCATAAGGGATGCAGAACAGTGGGGAAAGAGTGGTCCTGTATTGTTTTGATGGCCACACTTTCTAAGTGCTAGCACTTCAAAGGGCAGTGGGTGCTAATGAGATTCCCACCAAGGCAACCTAATTTACATTGACAAGCATGGAGAAAGTATCTCAGATCTTTAAGTTTGGGACAAGCATGGACTAATTTTTTCAGAAGAAAAAAGAGGGATATGTCAATAGAAATCTGACCTGGCCTTGCTACCATGCTGGTGCTCAAGGCATGTGGGGATGAAATCAATCTCATCCTCTATCTAGTGCTCTCAGTACAAGTGGCAAAAAAGCTTTGAAGGAAATTTGGTCACAGAGCTCTGACTTTGGAAACACAAGGAATTCTCTGAACATGTTGGAAGTATTTCAGACTAATGTTCTTCCTGCGTGGCCTCTTCAAGCAAAGGTGATGCACCACATGAACCTGACAGGGAAAATTTTTCAAAGAGACAGGAGCTCTCAGTAGTACCAAGTTTAACATCTCTCCAGACAATTTGTAGCAGCATGAATTCTGCCAGAATGACTTATATGGGTAGGGAATTGGACAAGATGAAATCCATAGGTACTTTCAAACATAAACTATTCTATAAGTTTGAAAAGTTACATTGGATTCAGAACTTAATTTTTTGCAGTCCCCTACAAAATCAGATATAAATGGGATGTTTTCTGAATGGCCTGCAAAACCAATTGTTCAACACAGGATGTTGAGTGGGAATAAGGACAAGACAACAAAGACAGAGAGAAGGAGGGGAAGGACAGGATCTTCTTAAGTCGCCAAAGTCAATTTATTCTGTAAATTGCCCTGTCAGAGATCAAGCTGCAATTCCAATACTGGAAACTATGATACTGGACCAGCCTGAGCCACTCAGTTTTTATCTTTTTCTGAAGGTTTCCGGTATGTGCTCCAGGAGACAGAAGACAATATATTCCTCTGTTTCACTATGGAGAAATTTTTATCTGAATTGCAGACAATGACAGATTGATGACAATCATCAATTACTAATCTTTGATATTGGCATAAGGATTTTCTTTCTCAAAATATTTTCTGTGTGGGTTTTTTATTTCATTTTTTTTTGTTTCAATATGCATGATTTCAAACTTCCTAGAAACTTCTTTCTCTTTCAAGGACTGTTTTAAAAGTTTTTAGTGTTTGGAGTTTTTTAATGAATTGCCTTTAGGCTTTAGCAAATTCATTCTTGCAACCCCTTAGCTCCTGAACACTGAATTCCTGAAGCAAATTGCTCAATCCACTGTGTATTTTAGATACCTCTAGGTACACATATGTTTTCTGGATAATGTATGCCTTTCATATCTGCTGCTCCTCTGCCTTCTGTTGAGTTAAAGAATAATGGCCATAAAGAACATAGTAATAATATCTCCAAAAACTGGACATGAAGAGACATGTGACAACTTCATTTCTCAGACTAAAAGGAAGACTTAAAAAAGCCCAGAGAAGTACAAGATTATCATAAACAGTCATCAAAAATATCAATGATATTTATATACATAAATCTATATAATTAATACATAACTTCAATTTGGAGATTCTTTGAAATTCAATGGTGCCATCAGCATGGTGACAGAATGCAAGTGATAGAACTAATTAGGCTAATTAGTGTTGCATACCAAGCCCAAATAATAAGGTATATAGTAGGAGAGGTATATAGAATAAGGTATATAGAATGCTTCAAGGAATATATGTTTCACGTTAAACACACTCAAAACAAATGTTCACCGATATTCAGCAAATTATTTGATGCTTAGGTATGCGTTAAGTGCTACAGTTCACATATTGGAGATTTTGAAAAAAAACACTCTCTGAAAATGAAATTGTTTGTTTGTTTATTTATTTTTGTCTAAACTAACTCAGGATCTAAAAAGATGTCATAAAGTAGTCACAGCAAAACTGAGCAGGGGAACATAAAAATGCAGCTTTGTTAGGAAGAAAAATGTGACCCTAGTAACTTGCATGTGTTGTGCATACCATACTTGACCCACATAAATTTATAAAAGCTGTTGCATCAGGGGACTTAATTCTGCTGAGAGTCTGTAGTCTTGTACTGCACCATTAAATCTGATGGGAAAATTACTGCTCAAATCAATAGGAATAGAAATGAGAGTTCTGTAATTAGAATGGGTAAGTGTATTAATGGATCTATTGAAAAAACAACAAAAAAAGACTGAGCCCATGAAATATATTTTAATTGACAAGGACACATTTTGGACTTGAAAACTTAAATGCCAGATGAAGCTCCTGTTGGTGTTCAACAAATGACAGCTTTTTTAAATTCAGTCCAGTAACTGAGTAATACCCACAACTTTCCCTCTGCAAAGGCTGTAAAGATCAAAAGCCTCTTAATAAATATATAACTATAAATTATAAATATACAAGGATCAAAACGCTATAAAGAAAAAGACCATGTTTCATTGTGTTCTACAAATCTTTACCAGGAAATAAAATAAGTTTTTATTTGTTTGTTTGTTTGGTATTTAATTCCAATTTAGTTACCCTATACAGGGCTATAGAGAAAAATATCTACAAAACAGAACCTGTTTGTGCTGTCCAGCTCTGCCCCTTCTCTGCAAAACTGAAGGCGTCACTTGGCTATGACTGAAGAGATAATAAACTCCATATTTTAGATATTCCTTCACTGGGTGACTGAGAAATAAAGCCTTGTTGTATAATTTGCAGAGACTTCTGTCTTTAAGGGATAAGTGTAAATCCATAGCATATCTTTATTTTTTTACTAGGTGTCTATTTTGGGGTTTTTATTCCCTTTATCTTTTATAAAGATCATTGATGTTTGTATTGTCTTTGAGTTCTATTTTCAAGTTCCTATTCTTGCCTTTCATCTGTGCAGCAAAAGGCAGTGTTTAAGTTGTGTCTCAGCAGCAGACTTCTGACAGAAGAAAGGCTTATGATTTCATTGAATGACTACTGGGGAGTTTGCAAGCTCTTATTTTTAAAACCACAGCTGAGAAACAGAAAGGAAGAAGCAGAAGATTAAATGAAAATATGAAATTACATTTATAGAAAAAATTGTTCTGAGCCTGAATTCAATGTGAATTCCCTCCCTGTAATAAATCAAGTGAATAAAATAATTGCATAGAGCCTGCAGAGGTGATAATCTAGAAACTTGAAACAAAAGAGTCTAACAAAACCTGTGCCTGTCCAGACCAAAAGTACTGAGAAATATTTCAATTTCAGACATTGATCTTCAGGGACTGATTGCTCTACAAGACTGGCAAGCAACTAAAGAAAAGGTGGTATCTCTAACTGGCTGTTGAGCTATAGTTTCTATAGCATTCAAAAATGCACTGGATTCTTCACAGAGAAAAGGAAGGTGAAATGATTCTTGTTGAAAGCAGCTTTATCTCATTGAATACAGCAGAGAGAATAATCGAGATCTGGGACTTTCAAGCCTCTTCACAAACTTGATAAAACAATCAGATGAATCAGTATGACTTCCTAAAGCCTGGCCCTTGGACACAGCTCTCTGATAAAGAGTCACAAGTTCCAGGTGTGTCTGTGTGGAGCTGATGGAGACTTTACAGACGGCTGCAGTATGTCAGAGCAGCCTTGCCAAGGCACATCACTTAGGAGTGTTGCTGTGCTGTATTTCTCACCTTTCTGGTTTGGTTGATTAAAAAAACCCTAGAAAATACATTTTTCTTCCAACAGTCATGAGATCCCTTTTTTCTGTGGTAGATAGAAATGAGGTTTTGTTGTGATCTCTCCCAAAATACCTGAAAAGATGATATATGCATAATGAAGACATTCCAACAACTTCCGTATGTAGGTCAGAAGCATCACTTCAGTTCTCTGGCTCCCACAGACATGAACTTCTGAAAGATTTTTTGATACCTAGACTTTAGCAAAGACTTTGTGACTGTCCCTTACAGCATTCTACTGGTGACTCATGGCTTGCACAGGTGTACTGTTTGCTCAGTAAAAATTTGGCTGGATGGCTGGGCCCAGGGAGTGGTGGTGAATGGAGTTCTATCCAGCTGGTGTCCAGTTATAGGTGGTGCTCTCCAGGGCTCAGTGTTTTGGTCAGTCCTGTTTAACAGCTTTATCAATGAGGAGATCTTTGTAGATCTTTAGGACATCTTTATGAATGAGGAGATAGAATTGTTCTCTTCTTGCTAGTAACAACAGGACAAGAGAAAATGGCTTCAAGTAATACCAGAGGAGGTTTAAATTGGATACTCATAAAAGTTTCTTCATGAAAAGGGCTGTCAAGCACTGGAACAGGCTGCCCAGAGAAGTGGTGGAGTCCCCATCACCGAAGGTATTTTAAAGGTGTGGCACTTACAGACATGGTTTTAGTGGTGGGCTCAGTAGTGCTGGGTCAACAGTGGGACTCAATGACCTGAGAGGTTTTTTTTACCCCAAATGATTCTATAATTCTGTGATTTTTAAGCATTTATGGGGGGGAAATATGTACCCTGGAAAGAGCTGAACACTTAAGTTTCTGATATAAGAAAATTAGGGAAAATGCAAAATGTACTCTTGGCCTAAATAAAAGCTTTATCTTTTTCTTCTCAGTATAAAAAAGTCAAAGTATCTTATCTTTTCTAGCAATGTGAGAAGATATATACGTAGCAAAAAAGAGAGATAAATGAGATAAGAAGTTAGAGATGGGTAAAATGACCCCTATTTATGTCTAGAATAGCAGATAATTTTCTGAATTACAGACTTAGAATATCATTTATATGAACAAAGCCTAAATGTCACTGATACATTGAAGAATTATATTTGAAAGCCAATGTCTCATTTGGTAAAGATTAATTTGGAGGTATACAGTGACTTTAAAATGATCCTTCAGAGTATATAGAAAAAAGAAAAAATCATATATATTTAGCAAATGTTCGTTTTTGGCAAATCTTTCTTTTATGGGGTTGGTACTTCATTTTTTCCAGAGGGAAGGTCAGATTTTAAGAGAAAATAAAATGTCTGCATTGATACAAAATTAACTATATTTGTCTCAAGTTTTAGAGCATGGAATGGCATCTAGATTATTTTTTTAAACTCTGTAAATGTGTGAACAAGCCCACAAGCCATAAGAAAAAGAAAAGCTGAAGGAAGCTAAAAAGCAAAGTTTTCTGAGTAACAGCCTTGAGAATTTGCAACTTTGTGATATCTCACAAAGCAAAATAAAGGTTTAGGAACAGTTTAATGAGGTGTGGAAAAATAATGCAGAATCATGTTAGGGAAAATTATCAAACAGGGAATAACAAGCACAGAAATAAAGGGTTTTTTTTGTGATATCCTCTTTTAAAGCTGGATGTCTTAACATCTTGCTGGGAGTAGAGAAGGAAAATACCTCCAAGTTTCAGGGTAACCCTAAGCAACCTTCAGAAACGTCTCATTAGAGTTGTTCCAGTACCACAAGCTGGGTAACCTGCAATGATTCCAAGACTGATGATAGAGAACATAAGACACAGCTCTTGCTCTGGGATGGGCCACAGCAGCTGCTGTGCCTGCTGCCCACACTGCTGGTCCAGCTGGCCAGGGCCCTGCTCCAGGCAGGGCTCAGCTGTGGGTGCTTCAACCCCTCCTCAGAGAGAGCCAGCTCTGACATCCACCCAAGCTGCTGAAGATCTCTCCTACCAGAAGTGCTGAAATGGACCCTGAAATGCCCAGGACTGCTGCCTGGCCTCTGTTTCTGCCTGAACGCTTGCATGGCCGTCATACAGGATTCGTTCCAGTGTTTCCCACTTGGCCACACCAAGTCATAATCTCTTCCTGCAGCCTGTGTGCACAAAAGTCTTTTTGTTGGCACAGTTTTTTAGTTTTTGTTAGCACAGTGTGATAGGGTCCTGCAAGTGTGAGACAGCAAAGGCTGTGGTACCCAGAGCTGGTAAGGCTATAGCTCAGCAAAGTGGTTATCCCTGTGATACAAACACCTTCCACCTCAGTGGATGGACACACACATGCTTTGCAAACAGAGACAGTATTATTTCCCTATTTTAAAATGGGAAAAAGAGGACCAAAAAGAGAGAATTTTGTTCAAAGTCATCCAGAAGGCCATGTGTAATTTTGCTATATTCAAAAAGCTCCCAAAATTTTGCAAGTCTTTAGGAGAAAATATATTTTTGTATCTCTATATCTTTATCTATATATTTACAAATATATCCTAAGAAGAAAGAAACAAAATATGAATAATATATATATATAATGATATAACATTATATAATATATATATAATATAACAGTACTTTTTCTTTCTGTCTTACACAGAGTGCATACACACACACACACACACATACATATCTATCATCCATCTATCTATCTATCTATCTGCCTAGATATAGATAAATATCTCAAAATTTAAGTTTGAACCCTGTGGAGCCTGTCAGTACTAGAAGATGGTTACTCTTATGCCCTAAAAGAAATCTTAGAGTTTGTCATTTTCAGCCATGCTGAGTCATAAATTAGCTGATTTTAAGCCAAAATTGAGCCACATCTAAAATTTAATCTGTTTTATCCTCCTTTATTGGTAAGCTGAGTTTTATCATCCTGTCCACCACCTGAATTATACTTCAATATAACAGTTGAAGCAAAAAGATATATGAACTATAAATCTTTGCTGCCATCTCAGTCACCATAGATTGAGAAAAGAGCCAACAGTAGCAGCACTTAGCCAGAGACTCCTAGCAAAGGAGCTCCAGTTGCTATTTTCTGCTTAAGTTTTCACCAAATTTCTATTTGTCTGAGGGACCAGAAAAATAAATTATATCTTACTACTATGGAAAAAATTATGAGGCCCCACTGAAATCTTGATATTTGGAAAAGAGTTTCAATTGAATGTTCAGGGAATGCTGTTGAACAGGCTCATTTGGGCTTTTGCCATTCAGCAGATGAAGCAACTCTTGACCTCGAGTTACAGGACTTGCTGCCTGGCTATGACTTCAGTGCATGTGGCATTATGATTCAAGCAGAGAGTTAGCAGTGGATTCTAACTGTCTCTGATCCAGAGAACAGGAAAACAAATTACCCTGATAATTCTGCCTTGCTTCTGACAGAAGCTTTGCTGGCAGTCAAGCAGCACCTTTATGAGATACTGGTTTCTATATGCTGTGATTAAGTAATACCTTTTCCGTCAGTGATGAGTGAGGGACAAATTCATCCCTTTATTTTGAAAATGGCATTAACTCAATTTATTCGGATGACAGAGCAGTGAACGCGGGAGTGCTGATTTCAGGTCTTGGCTTTGTTATTTACCTAAGGGTACATAATTTCACTTCTCTTGTCACTTTTCCCACTGATAAACAGGGATGATACTGATTTCTGTAACAAAACACCCTGAGACCTACTGATAGAAAGGAAATTACTAGTTTTACCCTATATATCTCTAGTTCAAGTTACTCCCTTAATGTAGGTAAACCATTTCACTTTGCCATCTGTGATCTCTGACTTTTACCAGTTATCATCTGAAGTACAAAAATAAATACTTAACTGTAGGAAAATAGTGTGTGACAGACACCCATCAAATAAGCAAAATAACCCTCTTTCAAAATCAAATACTCTCTGGTTTTACGTTTAGTTCCTTGACACTGGAGTGCATCCCAGATGCTTGATTGATTGCCAGAGAGGGCAAACACAATCTCTTCATTATGCTAATAATGAAGTAATAGAATTTCAATGACTTTTTTGACAAATGTCAGTGATTAATTAATTCTCTAGTCAGTATAATCACGTTGAAAATCCTTTTGAAACCAATGTCACCATGAGTTTCAAACAGTTTTTCATAGAAACAGTCATAGATGAAATAAAATACCAAACTGCATGTTCAATCATCCTGCATGTTTTGTCCTGAGGCCTCTCTCTCTCAGGGGCCTGCTTTTATTTGTGAGTGGACAGATGTCTGTGCTTAAGCCTCTAAAAACCAAAGCTTGATAGTTTGAATTTCAGAGGCCACAAGTAGCCTCCCTCTCACTGGGGTTGTGATGCTGGACAGCTTTCTGATCTACATCAACGACATGGTGAAGGTGCTGCCAGATGTGGCTGGAGGAGGCCTGGGCTTCCTCAGTGAAATGGAGTGTCCTGCTTCAGCACCCTCTCCCTGCCAAAGCAGTCCAGGGAGAAAGCCCTGCAGGGAATCCAGAAAGCCTTCAGAAGGGGGATGCTAAATCAACCAGCAGCTGCCTTGGGGAGAAGGGGAGGACATCTGTTTACACACACTTTTCAGACCACTTATGGGCCTGATCCTCTAATTCAGAAAAACCCCACCCAATCCCAAGAGCCCAAATTCTGCACACATGAAGGAGAGGGAGAGTCCTTCTATTTTCAAGCACAAGGGAGTCTGGGGTTCACTTAGCTCAGCTACCCTTGCGGCTTGACTGAGGCCTATCTCCCATGAAAATTCCACAAGGTCTGGCCTATAGTTTACTCCAAACTGGAGCAAATGCCAGTCACTTGCCTCAAACCTGTGTAATCTGAAACTCCTTGGGACTCCAGTGGTCCAATATTTTATTTTATGATGGTCTGATGCTATATATTTGAAGAAATATTTTGAAGAAGAATTTCCCACCCCACAAACACTCCAATAAATGCACCATTAAGTTATCTCCTTGGCAGTGGGAGTTATCTTGAACCTGAAAACCAGGTTGAATACCAGTCTTCCTTATGGCTCTTCTGTCTGTCCTTGACTCACAAGATGTTACCGAAGATGTTCTCCTGTGGAAATATTGTGAAGAGTGTCACAGTTCTTGGTGGGACTGAGGAGTTGAAAGGACACCAAGAGACGTCTGTGCTTTAGACACAAAAAAGTTCAGTTCTTAAGGCACCTGGGAGGTTTAGCACTGGCATCATAGATAGAGATACCAGATTTATGAGAGATTTGAGCATTGCAAATTCAAATTTAGTGTTAAGATTCTGTCTAAACTCTACGTACATGTAAAAATATTAATTTGGACCTGGGGCTTTGTCACCTCCAGCAGAGGCAGGAGCTGAACTTCTGACCTACAAATACAGTCTTCTCTTTCAGTTCTGTTTTTTGATAAATGCTTGACAGACACGGAACAGTATTTTTTGAAAGTCATTCAAAAGTCAGCAGTGATGCTTTTCATTTCAGAAAGATATAAACTTTTTACAGAGTGGCACCAAGAAACTTTGTGCTCATGACTCACTGAAATGGAGGGTTGTTTAAGCTTCTTTCACATTCTGTTTCTCATTGTGTAACAAGGTGGGTGGAAAAAACCCTTTAGTCTTCTGTGTTTGAAAAATCCTGTATATTCAACAAAGGCAGCACACCCTCTTTTAGGACATAGCTCTCTATACTTCATGTAAAGTACTATAAGAAAAATAAAGAGATGCCAAGTGATACTGGGGTCAAGCAGAAAGCATGAGTCATTGTTATCTCAACATGAAAACAAGATGAAGGAATGGCAATGGTGGTTTCTGCAGAGCTGTTAACATATCTAGTCTTTCTTTATCACCTCCCTTTACCTTCAGAAAACCAAACTGCAAGACCATTTAAAGAGAGAGGTGCAGATTCAGTGCAATTATTTTTCCTGCCCATACAGAGAGAATGGGAAGAACAAGGCAAATCAGTCCTCTTCCTTGCCTGCCGCAATCAGAGTACAGGATGCAACTTTTGGATGGCTCACCTTTAGTCTATTTTGTGCTGCTATTATGATTAATTGTGTAGTCTCGATATGTTTCAGTCATAAAATTATTTGATGCGAAGTTACTCTGAAACATGGAGTTATCAAGCACTTTCATTAAGACATCCATAAATGTTTACAAGCCCTGGAGGGCAAGTTTGGAATCAAATCAGCTGGCTACAGTTCTAGTTCTGTTCTTTATTGAAAGAGGCTGTTTTTGTTCTCAGGCAGTGGATATGGTTTTCATACTGTATTACAGGCTTTAGATAAATGCAAAGGCTTTAGAGACCATCTTTCTCTCATTCCTGCAGTTCAAATTTGTCTGGTATTTGGGCTTAAATTTATCACCTACAGAGGACCTCACTTGCTTAGTATCTTTTGGTAGGACATATCCCGACACCCAGAAACAAAGAATGTCCAAAGCAAGTTCAGCCAGCCAAGGGTGAGTAAAGTCCAGCTTCAGGAAGCTCATTACAAACTCTTATTTAAGTAGATTCTGTTTTGAAACTGCTGCTCTGTCTAAAAGGGTGTGCATCCTCCTTTTATTCTCTGTAGCCTGCCAGCATCTCACTTGTCTCTGCAATGGAAATTGCACCCATGGAGAGAGAACCAATTCTATTACAAAGATGTTTGCTATCAACTAAGCACCCAAAATATGAATTGAAAAGAAATGCATTATTTATCAGCGTGTGAAGATTTGAAGCCTGAGGAAGTAAAAATTCATTAGGCATGAACTGCTATGAACTATAAGGGCACAAAGGCTGCAACTGCTGATGTTAAGGGTAATCTGAAAGGATATGAAGCAATGCTAATCTAACTCCTGACAGAGTATGAGTAGCTGTGGAAAATTGAAAGTTGGTACGTTTAATGAAGCTTTAAAAATGTGAATGAAGATAAAAATATTTTTCTGTGAGAGGTTTACTTCTAAAACTACTTTATGCTTTGTTTTGTTTTCTTATCCATGTTTGTTACTTAAACAAGACAAAATAAAACCATGTTTTAGGTATTACATGGATGACTGCATTGAACTAAAATTGGAATTCATAAGTGGTGAATAATAACAAAACAGTTATTAACTAATGGAAATAAATCAGACTCTTGCAAAAAATGGGCTCAAGCACTGCTCAGCAATGACTGAAAAATCCTTGTATTATCCACACGATTTTCAGCACAAATCCAAAACATAGTCTCATGCCAGTTACTCTGAAAACATTAACTCTATTCCAGCCTAAATCAATGTAGAATCTTTGGATGCTCAAGATAACATCACAGAGCTGCCAAATATGACCACAAGAAAATTGGGCTTTTATTGAGCCACACTGCAGGCCAGGTATGGTATTTCAGGGATTCTGAAAGGCACTAGAAGTCAGTAGATAGAAAATTGATATGCATCCTTTGTGTTCATATTTAGACATTGATATTCCAAACATTTATACACGTGGTTGTGTATAAATGCTAACAGAATTATTCATTATCCTGTGAAGTCTCATTGATGTTAAGAAGGAAAAAGACTGAAATTTGGGATCTGGTTTTCAAAATTGCTAAACTTCCCACAGCAAGAAAAATCACAACAAAACCAAAACCAAAAAAAGATTAACAACTGTTGTTGATAAATTAAGAAAATATTATAAAGGGAAAAGTTGTTCAAGTGAAAACACAATGTATTTATTAAGCTCAACACATGCCCTTGGTAAGTTTGTGAACCTGTTGATCATTGTGGTTTCCAGCTCAGTGCTTGTTACATGCATCAAAACTGGGATAGGCATAAAAGGTCATAAAATCTGGGAATCTTACCTGCTTTTGTCACATTTTTTCATTCATTTCCTTGCTTCTGACTTCATGAATGTTCTCATGTAATGTCACATGTTCCTCAAACTGACACCATTGCTCTTGGGCATTACTTTGTCTATATTTATCCACTCCTCATTTTTTTTATGGAAATAAAACTGTGAAAAATATTCTGTTCTCTCCTGCCCATCATTAATATCCAATTCTCATTTTCTGAGTATTGATATACAAACTCTTGTATGCTTAGGAAAACATGACAACAATCTTGTATTGTCCCAATGCAGAAGTTCCTTCCTATCCTTGTAGCCTACAAATGCCCTTGTAGAGATCCTGAATTTCAAATCTTTATACCAGCTTTTTTTTTCCTTGCATTCTTAACCTAGTCCAGTTCTTTGACTGGGAAAGTGCCTTACTTTGCCCTTTTCCACTGAGAGTGCATACCTTATAGAAGAGGCTGAAAAAATGTTAAGAGTAAAGAATAAAACTTAAAATTATTTTTTCCTCTTTTGATTCATTACTCCTGAAAACAGAATCTTTCCACTTTCCTTTTCACTAACCTGTTTTTGGATTGCTCAAAAACCCTGAAGATGTGCCCCAACAGGGGACATCTTCAGTTCCAGAGAAAGACAATGCCTGTAGTGTCCAATGACAATAGAGTTTGCTCAGCCTCTGAGAGTTACTGGAGATGCTTTGGTAGATTAAAAGCTGGGACAATTGTTGACAAGATAATTTATGAAAGTTTGCTTTTTTTAAGTTAGACTTTAGCAACAGCTAAATAAATCATAATTGACTCTGAAATATTTTTATTCATGGTTTTCTTCAGACCATGTAAATGTTTTCAAGCTGGTGTGGTACCAGCTGTCCTCAAGGTGTTTTATAAGATTTAACATCATTGGACATAAAGCCCCATGGATTTCTTTACATTTTTCACCTTCAATTTCAGTATAAATCATGAATTTTCTCTTTCCATTTTCATGCAACTGCAGCCAACCCTGGACAGCTGTTCAAGACAGACCATGTGATGAGTAAAAAAATACCCAAAGAGTTTCAAATGCCATGGTGTATAAAAAGCAACCATCCTATATGTGAAACCTGCCACAAATATATCTAGATACCCTTCACTGAAAGGATTTTCCTGTAGAGCTATGTATGTGACAAAAGGCATTTGAATCAAAACATGTAGAGTCTCAAAGACCTGTGTTAATTTGACAAGATTGTAAAAATGCAGAAAAATATGAAAGGTCTACTATTTTAATAAAAGAAAACAAACCAGAAAAGCAACAACAAAATCAGTGAAAGCAAGGTAGAAACCATAAATATTTGACATTAAAAAATGACACAGAAAGTCAATGAGCAGTACAGTTTTTGTTTTTTTTTAAGAGGCCCCTGTGCAGTTATTAAACCTGGGAATAAACCATTTAAGATAGATTTTACATAAAAGACTAAAAATCTGTAATAAAGGACAAGATATTTTTTTTTTAAAATGGGTTTAATATTAATTTAAAGATAAATAAACTTTAGATTTGATATTAAGAGTTAATTATATTTTTGAAACGATGCTTCTCTGTGAAGCATAGAGCAAAATGGTCTGCAATTATGAACTGCATTCAGAACAAAATACATTCTATATTACAAAACACAAAAATATATCAAATTGAGTGGTGGTTACTGACTTTAGGACTGATCTCATATCCATGAGATGTCATTCAGAAGTCAGTGATAAGGTGCTGCTGACTTACACCAGGCAACATACAGACTGGTGTTCAGAAATTTCTGGAGGTAAATCCTTGCAAAAGCTGGTATTTATTTACAGTGTCATGACAATACATTGAACACCCAAAACTTTTATGTCTCAGACCGAGCCTTTAATAACAGGAGGTTCTTGATATTTAAGAGAAGAAGCTGTAATAAGTACCTTCTTCTTTTTCTGACTCTCCTTTTCTACTAATCTTGAATTTCGAACGAGAGAACAAAGATGATCTTGAAATTATTTTAAATTTTTTTTTTTATTCTGTAGAGGGTAGGCTACTAAGCCTTGGGACTGTGCATGAGTAAGGGCACTGCAATGAATATTCCAGTGTTTTCTTTTTGTGTTTTCCACGAAGGATGAAATCATCAGAGTGTACTGTATATCTGCCATATACTGAACTATGTGCTCTAGGTTTGGCTGATGGCTCTTACAGTATTTTTTCTGTGGCCAAGGCACAGAAAAAAATTCAGAGAAATGTTTCTGATCATCTTGTTAGCAGTGGCACCTTGATGCAAGACAAGGCAAGCTTGTTGTACTTTTCCAATTTTTTACACAGTGCCTTCTTTTTATTTGGAACACTGAATTAATCATGGAAGAAAGGTACAACTAATCTTATAAAATTATTTGAAATTTCCTTTTCAACTCAGTCTTCTTCTGTCACTGTGTTCTTTTAATTTGCAAAGCCAGAATGCCTGGACACTTTCATGTTGAATTGATAATATTCCAGAACGGAGAGATCTGACTTGCATTGCTTGGGTCAGGACATTCAGCACTTTTGGATGAGAGATACATTTAATCACTAACGAGCAAAATCATAATTGCTGCCATTGTTAGCTCAGTGACACAGCCAGGCATTATTCATGTGGGTTTCAGATTACCCAGATATAAATTTCCAGTTCAAATAATTCCCTTCCCTCCTTCCTTCCTTC
>VZRX01000519.1:37842-48819 GCA_013398075.1 Notiomystis cincta | reverse complement strand
ACATTTGGCGGCTCCAGAGCCACATCCCCGCCCGCCTCTGCTTGGGGAAAGGCATTCCGAGGAAAACAACACCCGTGGAAGTGACACACGGCGGGTGCCGGTGCCAGCTCCGTCCTCCCCCTCCGCGCCTCGTGTGCCACACGCGCTTTGTGTCGCGGGCAGATCTGGGCTCGGAGCGCTCCCTGCCCGCGGTGTTCGCACGGATCCTGCCCAGCAGAGCCCCCCGGGGGCCTCATTCTCCATCCCCAGCGCCCCCACCCTCCCGGAGCATCCTCCCCTCTGAACTTCCAGCCGCTCTGGAAGCGCCCCCGCCGCGGGTGAAGGGCGCGGGGTGGCACCGACCGCACCCGCAGAGGTGCTGGACCCACGGGCCCACAGCGTAATTAAAGGCTAATTAGCCCCTCCCCCGTTTCCCTGGCTGTGTCCAGCGAAAACGAGCTGGCCTGAAAGCAAAGGAAGAGCCAGGCAGAGGATTCACAGCAATTTGCTCATTAATTAGCGCCCTAACGGGGCGGTGTGGAGGAGCCGGGTCAGCTCCATCCCTGCTCTGGGACCAGTGACCCCAGGGAGCACCTGGAGCTGTGCCAGGGAGGTTTGGGTTGGAGATCAGGAAAGGTTCTTCCCCAGAGGTGCTGGCTCTGCCCAGGCTCCCCAGGGAATGGGCACAGCCCCAAGGCTGCCAGAGCTCCAGGAGCTGCCAGGGATGCCCAGGGTGGGATTTGGGGGGTCTGTGCACAGCCAGGGGCTGGGATGGATGGTCCCTGTGGGTCCTTTCAGCTCAGAACATTCTGGGACTCTAAAATCCCCTTTCCTCTGCAGAGCATCCACCCCCAGCCCCCACAGGACCATTTTGGGGCTGCTCAGTGCCTGCACCCTTTGGCTGCTCCCAGGGGAACACCAGAATTTTCCCAATTCCCAATTCCCAAACTGTCTTCTGCAGCATGGATGTCCCCAAAACAAAAAGCAAAGGCCCTTGGTGAGGAGTTCTCTCCATTTTCTTGGTCCAGCTCCAAATATTAACACCCAAGAGCAGCTGATGGTGTCCCCTGAGGAGCAGGGATTTATAGGGGAGAAGATTTCCCTGGCTGTTCACCACCATCTCCTAAACTCCACTGCAAACCCAAAACCTCCTGGATTTACCCCTTCCAGTCATGAAGACTGCACAGGACCCCTGGTGAGGAACATCCCCACATCCCAAGAAGGTTTTGGGGTGGAGTTCTCAGCCTGTGCAAACTCCCCCAGCTTCCCTGAAATTTGTCTCTGCCCCCAGGGAGCAAAGACCCAGGAACAGGGCCCGGGGATGTTGCTGCTCTGCTTCACAGTGCAATTGCCAAAAAGACAAAAGAAAACATGTTTTCTGCATGAGAAATGTGTTCCCAGCTCGGGAGAGGGAAGGAAACTTCATTTTCTTTAAAGAATAGCTGGAAAATTGGATATTTCTGAAAAAGAAACCCTGTGAATATCAAGCAGCCGAGTCCCCGAGGAGCAGCAGCTTCCCAAGGAAGCCTCAGAGAATCCTTGAAGCACACAGCATGAATAATTCCTGGCACAATTATCAGGGGAGCAGGTCTGGCTCCACAATTCCGACGGGGGGAACAGCAGCAGGGAGAGCAGAGTGGGCCAGGTGCCATTCCCTGAGTGTCAGGGACATTTGGGACAGGTCTCCATCCCTGGGGGTGAAGGGGGGGATGTGGCACCTGGGGGCCTTGGCAGTGCTGGGAGTGTTGGGTGTTCCCAGTGGGGTTTTCCAAAGGAAATGGGGCTGTGACCTCTCTGGGGACAGGTGGGGACAGCAGGGGCCCATCCCAGCCAAGCCTGGCTGGGGCCACCTCGCCAAGGGGTTTTGGGGGTGAAGGGTCAGGTAATTCCTGCTCAGATCCACGGCCCTGGGGTCTTTGAGCACCACAGAATTGGGCTGGGCCAGTGTTTGTCACCTGGGAAGGGCCCAGAGCCAGGACTGCTCCCTCAAGGCAGGGAGAGGGAGGGATGTGAGGAGCAGGGGCTGAGGAGCTGAAATTCCCTGCCCCACATCAGGAGAAATCCCTTCCATACCAAACATGCACAGGGGCTTATAAATATTTATGTGAAGCCTGCAAAAACCTGTGGTAGGGCACAAATAAAATACTTTTTTTTCTTTTTTAAGCAGTTAAAAAGTGACAAATGCTTTGTGCCCAGCACGTGGAGTGGGGATTCTGGGCTCCTGGAAGAGTTCTGGCACTGCTGGGCTGCACTGGAGGGATGCTGAGAGGGGCAGAGGGTTGGGGTGAGGGGCTGTGGTAGGAATTTCCCCCCTCTCTGTCCCTCCTGTGTCCTCCCAGCAGCTCCTCTCTCACACAGAGCTTCTCCAGCAGCACAAAAACAGCACCTGAGCCAGGCCAGGGTCCTGCAGAGGATTATTTACCCTGAGTAAGGCTGAACCTGGAGGGTTGGGATCACCTGGTGCTGCTCTGGGGGCTCCTCCTTGGCCCCACTGCAAACCTGCAGAGAGAGAAAGCAGAGAAAAGATTGTAACAAAAAAAAACCCCAAACCAAAAACAAATAAACAAACCCCCAAAATCACAATAAAAAAACCAATAAACCCCCCCCCAAAATTTCTAAACCCAAATCACAACGCAAACCACACCAAAGTCTCCAAATTCAGAGCACTTTGAGTCTCTAAAGCCCCAGGGCTCACCTCTGGGAGGGTTTCCATGGGTTCCATTTCCAAGAGGCTCCTGCAGGAGCACCCTCCCCCTGTGCCAGGCAGGACAGGAGCCACAGCCTGGGGCTGGTGGCCAAAGGGAAATCTCTGGGTTTTTACTCCACTGAACCATCCAGGGGATGAGGAAGCTCAGTTGCTCCTCCTGTGCAGGACTGAGGTGTTCAGAGAGTTCTCAGGGCTGCCCAGCTCTGCCATTACCCACAGTGACCCCTCCTGCCCTCTCCTTCCTCCTTTTATGGCTCCAGGGGGTGTTTATGGATCCCTGTGGTTTTAATCAACATTTTTTCCTCTCTGACAAACAGGGTCAGCAAATTCAGCAGCCGTGGAATTGTCAAATCCCATTGCCTCTCATCCAAACAGCCCTGAATTTGGTTTGTCAGAGAATCCCAGGCTGGTTTGGGTGGGAGGGACCCCAAAGCCCACCCAGAGTGGGCTGAGAGGCACCTCCAGGTGGCTCCAGGTGGCTCCAGGCAGCTCCAGCACCTCCCCAGCACAGGACTGATGGAATTCCACATTCCAGCACCATCCTTGCCTTTCCCAGCAGCCTGACTTGGCTCCCTCCCTGGGGAAGGTGAACTTGGCTGACTCCTGAACGTGGAGGACTCTGAGCTGTGCAATTATTGATGTTGGAAAGAGCCTGAGGATCATCTGCCATGGCCAAAAGGCCACCACTGTCCCTGTCCTCCAGTGCCACATCCACAGGTGTTCTGAGCTCTTCCAGATGACTCCACCCTGTTCCAGTGGTTTTTTTGGGGGGAGATTTTCCTTCATGTCCCATCTGAACCTCTCAGGTGTAACCTGAGGCTGTTCCCTGTTGTCCTGTCCTTTGTTTCCTGGGAGAAGCCTGTAACAAGGGCCAAAAATATCAGCCAAAAATATCAGCCAAGCTTCCCAGGGCTGTGCAATTCTGCACCAAAAGCATCTTTGTCCCACTGAGCCCCTCCCACACCCCAAACTCCTCCACATGGATCCCTCCCATCACAGCAACCCCAGGAGAGCCCCAGGAGGAGGAGGAGGAGTTGGGTTTGCAGGTGTGGGGTCTAACCCAGAGCACTGTGATTCCTCAGGAGCCATTAACAGCACTGGTAACTCAAATTTAATTTGCACTGAACAGTCCATGAAATGTGTAAAGCCTGACTGGCTCTCCATGGATCTTGGCTGAACTTTCACAGCTCCTGCAAAGCCTCCTCTCAGACAGGAAAAGCACTGACTGTTTAGGGCTGGGTGTGACCTTTAGTGAGGAGGGGGAGAATGGTGAGGTATTCGGGGTAATTCAGCCATGAAATGTTCTCCAGATTCTGTGGGGCTGCAAAGTGCCCACCCTGCTCCTGCACATTCATTCCAGCTCCATCCAAGTCTTTGGAGAAGGTGTGTGGGAAACTATTTCAGAGAGCAGATAAACTGTTCATGTCTGGAGACAGCAGGGCTCAGACGCTGCTCGTTAGGATGAGATCCATAATTAATTTAAAAATCACTGCCAAAGTGGCACTTTGCTGTTGTAGATCTGCAGGGCTCGGGCCAGGGTCCTCTAGAGGAGCTGGGCAAGGACTTCCCCATCCTCCCAGGGAATGTCCAACCCCAAACCCATCAGAGCATCTTCAGCACCCCCTCCCACCCGAGCTCCAGGGATCTTTGCTTCCCTGCTGATCCCACAGCACAGGGGTTAAAAATGGGGCAGCAGCTCTTCCTCCCCTCTGGGCTCCCATCCTCCTCCTCATATTTTCAGTTTATTTCACCTCAAAGCCTTCTCCCCACCCGAGCTCTGCCTCCTGTGACAGGGAATTATTGTCTCTCCCTGCAAAGCTGTAACCACAGGACACGAGTGACCTTGAAAGGGATTTTTGGGAGTGCAGAGTCACAGAAACACCTGGAAAAATGTCCTGGGCTGTGCCAGGGTGCATCCTCTGTCACTGTTTTGGTGGCTCCTGAACATACCAGAGGCCAGGGAATCATGGAATGGCCATTCCCAGAGCTCAGGGAATCATGGAATGGCCATTCCCAGAGCTCAGGGAATCATGGAATGGCCATTCCCAGGACTCCTGTACATATCAGAGCTCAGGGAATCTTGGAATGGCCATTCCCAGGGCTCAGGGAATCATGGAATGGCCATTCCCAGGGCTCTTGTACACACCAGAGCTCAGGAAATCATGGAATAGCCATATACCAGAGCTCAGGGAAGCATGGGCTCCTGAACCATGGCCATTCCCAGGGCTCCTGAACATAACAGAGCTCAGGGAATCATGGAATGGCCATTCCCAAAGCTCAGGGAATCATGGGATGGCCATTCCCAGGGCTCCCTGAGGACAGGGGTGGGAGCTGCAGCCCCAGGGATTTGCTTTCCTTTGGTTCATTTCTTCCTCTGAGACCTGGGCAGAGAGCAGAGAGAAAGTTTTCCAGCCCCTCCATCCCAGCTCCAGCCCCTGGAATCCTCAGCTGGATTCAGCCCCAGCTCAGGGCTGGCTGTGCTGGTCCAAGCCCAGGGCTTTTCCCGAAGGAATTGTGCTTCCCAGGAAATGCTGTCCCCCTGGGGTGTAACAGAGCCAGGCTGGAGCACTGCTGGGCTCCTCCTGCAGCAGAATTCCATCAGCCTGAGGAGCGCCCTGTGGGCCCAGGAGGGCGAGGAGGCAGCAGACCCAACAAGCCCAGGATGGGCTCAGGGCAGCACCAGGAGCTGTTGCCCACCACAGTTGGACAGTTACTTCTGCAGCTGCCACTCGTGTGGTGCCCAGCTGGAACTCCCACCTCCCACACATAAATAGCAGGAATTCTCCTCCTCCTGCCCCAGGATTTGCCAGCTAAATGCAATCCCCAGGTCCTCAGGGGCAAAGAGCAAAGCAGAGGGAACAACTCATCCCCCTGGAGAGGTCAGACACGGGGATGTGATGGCATTTCCCCCTCCCTGTGCCCACCATGGGCTGCACTGAGTCCTCTTTAATTCAGTTAATTAATAGTGCAAGTTGTATCACTTCACAGAAGACAACTTCAAATAGTTTGGGTTCTGTCATATTTAATGCTTCACTATCAGAGCCCTTTTCTGAGATAACTGAGAAATTAATGCTCCTTTTGTTTCCTGTCCAAGTGAGTTTTTTCACTCGAATTTCATTTTGCTGAACAACATCTTCCCCAAATCTCAGTCCAACTGTTTTCAGATGCAGAGAAAAATCCATTGCTGGATTTGTTTTATGCACCACAGACACTCATCCTTGAGGCCAGAGCATCCCAAAGATGTGTGCAAATGGCACAGCTTCCCTGCCAAAATTCAGTTATTCCCACTCTCCCCAATAAATCAGAGAACAGCAAGCACTGCAGAGCTTCCAGAGCAGGCACTGCACCCTTCCCAAGCTGCAGACAAAACCAGATTTGCAGCTGGTTTTCCATGGAAAAGGATTGTTCAGGATAGTTTTTGCTCATTGATTTGTTCCCTTGAGGCTTAAACTCTTCCTTTTCAGAGGAACTTTTAACGTGAGAGGTGAGGCAGAGAACTCAGAGCTCAGCAGGACTGTTTTCTAAATTCCAAACAGTTCTAAATTCATGTCCTAAGGCACAAGGAAACCCCAAAAATGAAGGCAGCAGGCCCAGCACACACAGCTCCTGAGAAAGGATCTCTGTAAAGCAGCTGGGTTCCTTGGCTCAGGGGGGGATGTGCTCTCCCTCTGGAACACAGAGCTGGGACTGAGGATGATCCTGCTGCTCTTGGTTGTTGTTCTCCCCCATTCAAAGAGAGAAGTGGCCTTGAAAAATCCATCTTTGCACTAAATCCTACCAGCAGCATTTTAGCCAGCCTTGCCCAGGAGCCCCAGCACACCCCAGAGCCACTTTCCTCAAACAGCTGTGAGCAAAGCACTCACCCAAACTGGTGTTTGCATTGTCTCAGCACTCATTTCCCTCGGCACACCTTCCTCTTCACTTCTGGCATCGTGGTACAATCAAGCAAACTCCCCCTGAAGAGTTTAATTAAAGCCCTCTCTGCTCTGAAAAGCTGCAGGATTGCAGGATCACTGCTTGGAATAAAACCCATTTGCCTTGTGCCCATTCAAACATCCGAGGTGCAGGCAGGGGAAAAAGGAATAAATAAAAGCTGGAAGAAGAGGAGCTCTCCAGGAGGAGCCATCTGCTCCCAGGGCCCCGAGGAAAAGCAGCTCCTGTGGCTTGGCAGGAAATGGGAGCCAGCCCTGGAGTTGAGGAGCCACGCTCTGCCCTGATCCTGGCACTGTGGAAATGCCAGGGATAATCTCATTTCCATCCCTGTGAGCAGTGCCCAGCAGCAGGGAGTGCAGGAATTCTGCCCTGGGAGGGAAATGGGAGCACAAAGAGATGGAGCCAGGGCAGAGGAACCTGACTCCTCTCAGTTACTGCACATTCCATGGAAGGAAATGGGCTGGAATAGCTCGTGTGAGGGAGAATCCACTGGAGTTTCTGGCCCTGGCAGCTTCACTGCCCCTCTGCAAAGGCAGGGGACACGTGGCCAAGCCAGGTGACATCGGTGACACGGAGCTGTGGCTCCAGAGCCTGCTCAGCCCGGCCTGGGAGAGGAGAAATCCCTTCTTGCTCCATCCCAAGGGAAGCACAAATCATTAAGGAGGCACAGCAGGGCCAAAGAGCCACTTCTCCTGCTGGCACAGCTCCAGGCAGGTCAGGGCTGGGCTTCTGCAATCCTCCACTGGGGAGAAAGGAGAGGAAAACCCACGGGAGAAAATTCCCAGGGAAGAGGAATTACCCTTAAATTCCCTGCTGTTTGATGTGCAGGAGGAATCACAAGCAGAAAGGCAGAGGGCTTGGGAAGCCCCTGAGCCCATGGAGTCCAACCATCCCAGCACTGCCAGGGCCACCCCCTGTCCCCAGGTGCCACCTCCACAGGGCTGTGAAAACCTCAGGGATGGGGACTCCCCTGTGCCAGGCTGGACAGCCCTCTCCAGAAGGAATACAGGTAAAATCCACCCTGAGCCTGCCCTGGCCCAGCCTGAGGCTGTTCCCTCTCCTCCTGTCCCTGTCCCTGTCCCTGTTCCCAGAGCTCAACCCTCCCTGGCTCCACCCTCACAGCCCTTCCCTGCCCCAATTTTCCCTTTTTTGCACCCATTCTGCCCAGCCCAAGAGCAAAGGGGCAGCAGCAGCCCAGGGCTGCCTCTAAGGGATGTTCTGGGAATTCCACCTGCAGGTGCTGTGCCTGGAGCCTGGCTTTGTAACACTGCTCTGGATTGAAAAGCTTTACATTAAATCCTCTCAGGAATGCCTGGATTACAAATCACAGACCCACAGAATCCCAGGATGGGCTGGAAGGGACCTTAATCCCACCCATCCCACCTCTGCCATGGCAGGGACACCTCCCCAGGCTGAGCCAACCCCAGTGTCCAGCCTGGCCTTGGACATTCCAGGGATCCAGGGGAGCCACAGCTGCTCTGGGAATTCCAGCCCAGCCCCTCCCCACCCTCCCAGGGAACAATTCCCAATTCCCAATATCCCACCCATCCCTGCCCTCGGGCTCCCAAGGAGCTGTTTTGGAGCAGCAGGCTGGTCCCTCGCTGGAAAGAGCCCAAAGCTCCCGGATAATGAATATTTAGCATCGATTCCCTTTTAAAAGCGCGGATGTAGGAGAACGTTGGGAACAAAATCTGTTGAAGCCGTTTGGCAGAAGCTGGAAAAGACCAAATCCCTCCGGCAGCCACTGAGAAAGGCAGGAAAATCCCTAAATCCACTTCAGTAGCTCGTGTCACCCCCAGGTGATTCCTGTGCCAGGGACTGGAGCTGGTGTTGCCCTGCCCGACATCCTCACACATCCCCGGGAGCAGCCCAGGCTGGAACACGGCCCCAAAATTCCTAAAGAACTTCTTAAATGCTGCGCTGGCTTCAGGGGGTGCAAAGCCCTTCGTTTGTAGAGATTTAGTGGTGGGGTGGATTTTCCTCCGAAGCACCGAAGGGTTTCTGAAAGGCTTTGAGCATTAAAGGGAATGGGGATCAGGCTGGAATTCTGCTGTTTTTCTCTGCTCCCCCTCCCCTTCCCCTCTCCCAGGCTCGGATGGTAATTAGAGCACTTTAGCTTCCCTCTGGAAATTGGAGTCGTTATGGGAGCCCGGGAAGAACAGCTCAACTCGTCCCTACTCCATACAACAGCTCCTAAAATCTCAGCCTGACACAGCCTGAACTAACAAATCCTGACTAAAGAACCTCTCCAACCCCCCGGGGGTTTAGGGGGGGAACAGCACAAGTGCATCCCCAAAACCAGCGAAAAGAAACATTCCCTGGCACATCCCTGCAGAGTCCATCGAGGCACAATAAATGTTCGTCTGAAGGAAGGGCAATTTGGCTCCTCATTCTCCAAACCCCGGCATTTCCCAACATCCTGAAAGGTTTCCTGACTAAAACAGCCTCTTAAACTGTCATGTGCTGGCTCCAAACCATCCCAGCCTCAGCCACTAATCTCTCCTGAAAGGATCTCTCAGGCGAAAGGGACTCTAAAAATTTAACAATTCAATTATTTGGTATCATTTTAATGAAATTGATGCCACCTGTGGAATATCTTTTGTATTTTTGATGAATTAGGGGCTTATTCAGGTCTGGTGTTGGTGTTTCCAGCAGCCCTTTTGTGCAGTTATTTACGATTCAGCTTAATTACAGCATCCTGCAAGCTCAGCTGTCAGCCCTGACGTTATATAACCCTCTTTAAAAGAACCAGATTATTTAATACAGGAATTGGAAAGTGTGACAAAAAAATCCGGAGAACAAAATGGAAATTTATCTTTCTGAACACATTTTGATTACCCCATAAATTCCCCTCAAAGCTTTGGGAGGCAAACGGGGCTCTGCTGAATTTATAGAAGGATGTTATCCCAGTTATGTAATGGAATAAAGGGTAAAAGTCCATTTGATCCCTGTGTTCTAACACAAGGTTTCTAAATGCCAAGAGCAGTGTCAGATTTACACAGAAATTGGGTTTGTTGAGACTGATGAAACCTCTTTTAATTAAAAAAAAAATATGGAGAAATTAGATATAGAAATAAAATATCAAAAATGAATATCAAAATAACCAAACTCCTCTTCATTTTCCCTGTGTGCCAACTTAATTCAAAGCTCTCTGATGGGAGAAATGTTTTAAAAGTGAGGGTAAAAATGGGGTTTTTCAAAATGTAATGTCATTGGTATTTTCATTTTGTACCAATGGAATTATGAAGGGCTTTTACATCTGTTAAACTAACACAGGATGTGATCTCTAACACTGGGATCAACAATATTCCCCAATATCCATGGGGAGAAAACTCCAAAATAAACTGGAGGATTGTGCAGCTGAAGAAGAGGAGGGGAAAATGGAGGGCAAAGAGACCATTCTGGTTGATTTTTCTCTCCTTTGGAATTCACTCACACTTGACCTGAGAGAATATGAATATTAAAATTGTATGAAGGTAGGTGAGGAACAAACCCACAAAATGCCAGAGTTATAAGAGGAAACACTGAGTAATAAATGGGAAATAAAAAGCCATTTAAGTGGCTTTAATGCTGAATTGAATCGTGATGAAGGTTTATTAATGACCTGAGGAATTTATGCACTAAATTCAGCTTCAGGCAGGGCTCCCATGCAGTGCCAGGCTCCTGCCTCCCCAAAGCCCACGGCAGGAGTCACAGCAGGGACCCTGAGCTGCCCCACTTTAATGGGATTTCTCCAGGAAACCCCCTGGAGCAGAGGAGGAGAGGCTGGAATAGCTGCAGCACAAACTGGGCAGGAAAAGGGAGACAGGGCTGGAACCTCCCGGGTGGGAAACGCACTCCACAGCAATTCCAGGTTATAGCCAGGCGAGGAAAGCAGTGCTGGAGCTGAGGGGCAGCGGCTGAGGGCAGCACCGATGAGGTTCCAAGGGAACGTCCCAGCAGCGGGGCCGGGGCCGAAGGTGGGAACGGCAGTGCTGGGAGAGCCCAGGCCCGGCCCGGCCGCTGGCTGGGCAGGGCCCTTCAGTCCCAGCGCGTTCCCCGGCTCTGCCCCAGCAGCACAGAGCTTTCTGCGGTGCTCGGTGGTGCTCCCGGGGAGGGCCGGAGCTGCTGAGGCAGCTTTTCCCCGCGGGAGGAGTCCGTGCGGTGCCGCGGTCAGGCTGAGGGCCGAGCGCGGCCGCCCTCAGGGGCTCTGCGGCCGGGCTGGCGCTGGCGGCGCTCCCGCTGTCACCCAGCGAGGCAGATGTCACCGGAGAGCCACCCGGGAGGGACACCTCTGTCAGGTCACTCCTGTCTGCTCTGCCTGCTGCAAAGCCCGGGCTGATGTCCCCGCAGGGCTGCGGGGTGTTGGACAAATCCCA
>VZRX01000519.1:16825-37795 GCA_013398075.1 Notiomystis cincta | reverse complement strand
TTCCCAGCTCCCTCAGAGATTCTCCAGCCCTTTCCCTGCTCTGTTCCCTGCCCTGGACAAGCTCCAGCCCCTCCAGGGCTCTCCAGAGCTGCCCCAGGATCCCAGGGGTCGCTCAGCAGGGCCAGCACAGGGGACAATCCCTGCCAACAAATGCCAACAAATAAAACAAGGAGCCCTGAGAATCACACAAAGATGTGCAGAGAATATAAAAATAGCACCTATAAAACCACTTATAAAAATGCTTATAAATAGCCCATGACTTAACTTTATACATCTATAATATATAAATAATAAGGGTTTTAAATTCGCTCATGGCTGAGCAATCAAGGAGAAAGCAGCTCCTGAAGACTCAGGACCAGCAGAACTCCCTGCTCCACATTTTAAAAGCAAGCAGCAATTATGAAGTTGCCTGATCAAAGCTTCTAATGCTGAATTTTCAAAGCAATTTGTAACCATTAAGCAAATGTTTCAGCTCATGGCCAAGGCAAACATCGCTGTGCAGCTTCACTGAAGAGTTAAATTCCAGTGAAAGAGAGAAATGAAACTTTTCCAGGGTTATGCAAAGAATTTGTATCATTTGAACCCGAGCATAAAGCCCCAATCTCTCCTTTTCTGCCTTAAAAAGGAAGATGTGGAAGCTCCTGCCCTCCCTGTAATTGTTTTTGTGATAATATTTGCATTATTTCATTGAGCAGGAGAAGAGTCACACTTTGAAATATCAGCACCAGTTCAGCAGGCCATAATGAGAAGCAATTACTGCAGGTAACTGATTTGGAGCATCAGGGGAGATGGATTAACTTGGGCTTGGATTTAAATTTAAAACAAGAATTCTGCCAGACTCTGCCCATCAGATTGATGCCAACAAAGCTCTGGAGGGGTTTGGTGCCTCTGGGGGGTAACCAGATTTGGGGCTTGGCTCTCCAGACAGGACCTTCTGGAATTCCTGGAGCTCCTCATCCCTTGGATTTGTATATTTGGTGAGTGAGGAGCCTGGGAAAGGCTCAGGAGCAACATCCCAAATTCCAGTTTATCCACAGCGAACTCCAGCTGGAAAATGGCAGTGGGTTTGGGGGAGCGGGGGTTTACCTTCAGCTCTGGGGTTGGTGTGAGCAAACAAAGCCCCTGAATCCCCAAACCCTGGTTCAGAGCCAGGATTTGCCCTTTTCCTGCCTGAAGCCAAGGCCAAACACCAGGAGCTGGGATGTGCCTGCAGGTCTCTCCCAGAGCTCTGGAACCCACTGCCCAGTTCCTGCAGCTCCTGCAGCATTCCTGCCTCTGGGGAGGGGAATCCAGGCATTTTTCCCTGGGAATGTTGTCCAGGATGGTTCTGGCTGTGCTGGTACCAGGGGGGTCAGGTGTCCCTGCTGCCCTTGAGGGGACACAGCCAGGGGTGGGGTGGGGACAGCCCTGCTGCTCCCAGCACGTCTGGATGGAGCTGCAGGAGAGGGCTCAGGGACAGCTCCTCAGCAGGACAGGGAATCAGGGAATTATGGAATCACTGAGGCTGGAAAATCCCTCTGGGAATATCCACTGCAACCATTCCAGCACTGCCAGCCCCCTCTGCCTCACGTCCCCAGTGCCACATCCAAGTGAAATCCCTCCAGGATGGGCACTCCCCCTTGGACAGCCCTTTCCATGAAGGAATATTCCCTGATATCCATCCCAAAGGGCACCTTAACTGCAGGCTCTGTGTTTTGGGTGAACTTCCAGCAATAACAGCCAAAAAAAAGGAGCTGAGTTTTGGAATAAGGGCTGGGGGTGGGGGGGATGTGCCCAAATCCCTCTGGAGCTGGGGCTGAGCAGCTCCCTGACATTAAATTCTGTAATAAATTGGTTTTACCTGGGGAGAACCACATCCAAACCCAGGGGAATGTTCTCAGTCACCACGGAGAGAATTCCGGAGGTGGAAACTGCCCTGTCCCAGGTCTGTCCCTTGGGAAAGGGAGGAAAAGGAGGGAGATGCTGGGCTGGCAATCCCAGCAGGACCCCAGGAGCCACTTCCAGCATTCCCATCCATTTATCCGGGAGGAATTTGATCCCTGTTCTGGGTCCTGCAGTGGGAGGAGTAAAGATCACCAGGAGTGAAGAGTTCCATGTAGGTCACAACTGAAAATAGCTGAATTCCACCTAAATTGGGGGGTGTAACCCTCAGACATCACCTCAGGTGTGAGGAGGTGGAGAGATCCGACCTCTTTGGGTGAGACTTTGGGTGTGAACACATTCAGCTGCTCTGGAAAAACACTGAAAATTAAACAAAACCATCAAAATGCTCAGATTTCAGAGCATCCCAGACTGGTTTGGGTTGGGAAGGACCTTAAATCCCACCCCTGCCATGGACAGGGACACCTTCCACTGTCCCAGGGTGCTCCAAGGCCATCCAGCCCCTCTCCAGGTCAGGCTGGGTATGAATTTCACAGCAGAAATATTCACTTTTTCATTGAGCACGCAAAAATGAAAAGGATTAGAGCTTAATAGATGATCTTTCATCATCTGAATTTAAAATGAATTTTAGAGCAGCTTCATTATCTGCTCGGTGGAGCTTTATTTGTAGCAATGCTTCTTCCAGCAGGCCAGAGAGGGTCAGCTCAGGAAAAGGGGGATAAAAGGGATTTGGTTAAATTTTAATTGCCCAGGAAAGCAGAACAAAGTTAATTGGTGGGGCTAATTGTGGGGTTTGAGGGACTGGCACCTGCAGGGGCAGGGAGGGGACAGCATTCTCAGGGGAGAACTCCTGTGGGATGGAGGTGCAGCATTCCCAGGGAAGAATTCCTGTAGGATTGAGGTCCAACATTCCCCTAGGGAGAATTCCTGTGGGATGGAGGTGCAGCATTCCCAGGGGAGATCCGAATTCCCCAGCCATGGAGCTGCTCCCTGTTGGAACCAGCAGTGCCAAAATGAACCCGTGGGAATAAAGCAGGAAGGGAAACCCCAGTGGGGGAAAGGAGCACTGAAATGTGGGTTGGGAGAAGGGAAGAGCAGGAATCTGCACATCCAGGGGTCCTTTTCCAGGATCACAGTAAAGAAACACAGAATTTCAGGAATGTTCCCTTTGGGAGTGCACAGGGTTGGTTTTCTTGCAGGCTTTATGGGACTGCAGTGAACTGGATAATTTCTGGATACCTCTGGAGCCTGCTCCTGCCCTGGACACACAGGTGCTTTAGATCCTCTGTTAAAACATTCTCCCACTTTGGTTTTTCTGGGGTATTTGAGTTTGTGTTGGGCTTTTGGAGTGTTTGGGGGAGCTGCCACCCCCTCCAGCCCCAGCTCCTGCAGCATTCCCAGTCTCCAGTGGACATTTCCCCCCTCACACTCCAGAGTGCCCAATATCCCCCTCAGGTGCCTCCCAAGGGTGCTGGGGACAGCAGGGTGCCCCTGTTTGAGCCCCCAGAGGAGCTGCCACGGGAACATCTCTGCTCAGCCCTGGCTGATTCTGGGAATGGAGAATATGGAATGTCCAATCCCAGAGCCTTTGAATCCTGCCTGGACTCATTTAGCATTTCCCCAGCCACAGGCAATTTCCAGGATGCCTCACTCAGCAGAGCTGACAAGAGGTGCAGTAACCAGGTGTGACAGGGAACAAGGGATCGTAAATAAATGATGGAACAGCTCTGGGAATTGTTCAGCCCAGATCCCGACCCAGGCATTCTTCCTGGATCCCTGGTGCCCTGGCATCACCCCCTGTTTACAGCCTGGGTGGCAAAATAAAATAAAATAAAATAAATATTGCAACGAATTTCCTTCTCAGTGCCACAAAACTTCATTGTCTCTGCTGTTCCTGGAGGTTTTATTCCCCCTTTTTCAGGAAGCCGTGAAGGAGCCATCCCTGGGCTGTGTGGGATCACTCTGGAATTGTTCTCACTGTCAGGCTCTGAGCGCCTCAGACTTTCCAGCCAGGTCCCAGGGTTGGGCTCTGCCATGAAATCCAGGCTGGAACGAGGGGGAGGGCGATGACAGTGAGGAGCTGAGATGACTGCAGGCTTTTTTACACTTTTCCCTGGAATTGCTCCCACTCTGTAAAATGAAGCGAGTTGTGCCATCTGCCCACAGACCTCTCTCCTGTTCCAGCTTTGCCTTTGCTGCTGCTCCTCATAAATCTCAAATTCCCATGGAAATCACAAGGATGCAAAGGATGAAATAAAGGTGGACGAGGCCACCTCAGGGGCTGGCCATGGTCCAGCTGCTTCCTGAGCAGCCCTTGGCTCATGGATACCCATGGATGGAGGACATTCCCTACACAAAAGAGACTTTTCCTTAATGCAGAACTGTTCTCTGTTTTTCACGGAATCCTGGAATGGTTTGGGTTGGAAGGAACCTTAAGGCTCATCCAGTCCTTCCTCTTTACACCTCCCACTGTCCCTAACCCCAGTGTCCAGCCTGGCCTTGGACACTTCCAGGGATCCAGAGGCAGCCACAGCTTCTCTGGGAATTCCATCCCAGCCCCTGCCCACCCTCCTAGGGCACAATTTCTTCCCAAAATCCCATCCATCCCATCCCTCTGGAAGAGACAAGGTGTTCTGTCCCCTCTCCACTCACACCTGGGGAGAGAGAATGGAGAGGAGAGAAAATTCCCACTGGAAAAGTGCTCCAAGTGACCTGGAAAACGCGGCTTCCTTGGGTTTTTTCCCCTTTGGAGAGGAGAGATGGCTGCAGCTAATAAATGGTGGAGGAAATTGCCTGGAGTTAATTACTTACCCTGTTTATTGCTGAGCTGCAATCAGGCAGAGCTGCTTTCCAGACATCCCCTTAAATCCAAGGAAACAAACGGCAGCAACAGTTTGGGAAATGAAAACATCCCCAAAATGCTCCCTGAGTGTCCCACAAACAGCACAGGGACACGGCCGTGGGACCCCTGCTCCAAGGCTCTCCTCCCCAAGGGGGGATGCCTGGTACCGACTGGAATTCCACCCAGCCGTGGGATTCGGTCACATCTGGAAAATAAGAAGAAATTGGAGTGGGTTCTTTTCCCCTGGTTGTTTCCCCCTGGTTGTTTTCCCCCTGGTTGTTTCCTCTGTTTGTTTTCCTCCAGATGTTTTTCTCCGGTTCTTTTCCCTGGTTATTTTTCTCTGGTTGTTTTCACCCTCGTTGTTTTCCTCTGGTTGTTTTTCCCTGGATGTTTTCCTCCAGATGTTTCCCCATGGTTGTTTTCCCCTGGAGATTTTCGACCCAGTTGTTTCCCCATGGATATTTCCCCCTGGGTATTTCTCCCCCTGGTTGTTTCCCCATGGATATTTTCCCCTGGATATTTCCCCATGGATATTTCCCCCTGGATATTTTCCCCTGGATGTTTCCCTCCAGTTGTTTTCCCCTGGATATTTCCCCCTGGATATTTCTCCCCATTTGTTTCACCCTGGATATTTCCCCCTGGATATTTCTCCCCATTTGTTTCCCCCTGGATATTTCCTCTGGTTGTTCCCCCTGGATATTTCCCCCAGTTGTTGCCCCTGGATATTTCCCCCAGTTGTTTCCCCCTGGTAGCCCCCTGGGGGATTTGCTTTCCCTGGCTCTCCATGGCNAATTCCACCCAGCCGTGGGATTCGGTCACATCTGGAAAATAAGAAGAAATTGGAGTGGGTTCTTTTCCCCTGGTTGTTTCCCCCTGGTTGTTTTCCCCCTGGTTGTTTCCTCTGTTTGTTTTCCTCCAGATGTTTTTCTCCGGTTCTTTTCCCTGGTTATTTTTCTCTGGTTGTTTTCACCCTCGTTGTTTTCCTCTGGTTGTTTTTCCCTGGATGTTTTCCTCCAGATGTTTCCCCATGGTTGTTTTCCCCTGGAGATTTTCGACCCAGTTGTTTCCCCATGGATATTTCCCCCTGGATATTTCTCCCCCTGGTTGTTTCCCCATGGATATTTTCCCCTGGATATTTCCCCATGGATATTTTCCCCTGGATATTTTCCCCTGGATGTTTCCCTCCAGTTGTTTTCCCCTGGATATTTCCCCCTGGATATTTCTCCCCATTTGTTTCACCCTGGATATTTCCCCCTGGATATTTCTCCCCATTTGTTTCCCCCTGGATATTTCCTCTGGTTGTTCCCCCTGGATATTTCCCCCAGTTGTTGCCCCTGGATATTTCCCCCAGTTGTTTCCCCCTGGTAGCCCCATGGTGGATTTGCTTTCCCGTGGATCTCATGGCCAAGCCTGGCCCCTGTGTCAGGGAATTTTGGGAGGAGCTGATGCTCAAACCCAACCCTTCCTCTGCCCTTTGCCTCGGCTCCCTCTCCAAATCCACCCTCTGTTATCCCACCCTTGTTTCTCCTGCTCCTCCAGCACCAGGAATTTTTCTCTCCCATTAAGTTCCTTCATCCCTCTCACACCCTGGAATTATGTGAATTTTCTCCCTTGATTTGTTGTAAAAATGGTGGAGAGAAGCCACTTTAGGCTGGGCTGAGCAGAGCCTGGGCATTTTTAGCAATTCCAGAGCAGGAAATCCCCACAGCCAAGAACCAGGAGTTATCCAGGGTCTTGGAGAAGTATTTCCATGGCTGTGACTAAAGGGAGCACATGGGGCTTGTTGAGTTGTGGAGGCAGAAATTCCTGCTCCACAACCCTAAATAGTATAAAAAAATAACAATAATAACAATAACAACAATAATAATAATAGTAACAATAACAATGATAATAGCAAAATATAATATAATAACATAATTATAATAATAATTTTTAAAAAACATTTTAAAACATCCCAAACCCCCCAATTAATTAATTAAAAAAAGAATAATATTAAAAAATTAAAACACCCCAAAATCCACCAAAACCCCCCAGTTATTTACTGAACCATTTCGTTCTTCCATCAGCTAAACCCCAGATTTCTTTACCCAAATCTCTCGCTTCTGATCCAGGCACTGATATCGATTTACTCCTAAAAAATAAAAGATCAAACATTTTGGGAAGCCTGACCCCTCCCAGGCACCCCAATGGCCCCATTCATCTGCTGCATGATCGAATTCCATTGCAATTATTGGCTTTATTTCATATTTTAATGTAATTATGCTCGGCCTTTGCTCTCATAAATACCTGAACCAGGAATTCAGACAGGAAATTCAAACACTCTGAGCTTGCAAAGGGGAAAATGCTGAGAGAAAGGTGATGGTGCTTAACCAGCTCTGCTCCCAAATCAATACAGAACACATTCATAAATTAACAATCACTCCAGACTCAAACATTCATTGCTGCAGGAACACTGCATAATTAAACCACGGGAATGAGTAACTAATTAAAATTTAATTTTCTTTTTTGGTTCTTTTTTTAAGCCTTTGGTTCAAAAAAATTAACTTGGCTACCTGACTTTATTTCTGCTGGAGGTTGTTTTGGTCACGACTACAAACACTGCAGGATTTGAACTGGATTTGGGCTCTAAACTGGGGAAGGGAAAGAGGAAAGGGGACAGGAAAGAGGGGGAAAGAGGAAAAAAGAGGAAAAGGGAGGGAGAAGGAGAAGGGAGAAGGCACCCCAGAGCAAATATTGCATTTGGAATTCCCAAAGGGAAATCTCAGAAAACTCCTCCAAGATCAAGTCCAACCTTTGACCAATCACCACCTCATCACCTAAACCAAATCAGCTTCTCTAAAATCATCCAGTAATTCCTCACAAATCTCTTGGCTGTTCTGCAGATTCCCTGGGATAAATTCCAAACCAAGCCCCTTGCCTTGAAATACCAGACTTTAAACCTCTCTCTTAGCACTCAGGGAGGGATGAAAGGAGCAAGGACCAGCCACAGTGAGGTAAATTTGAAGAAATTAGCTCCATTAGCAGCCCTTCCAGGGGGCTCTAACCAGGAATTCATCCTTTTGGGAAATATCTGGGAGTTATACACTGAATTTCGAGCTATTTGGGGCAGGATTGATCTAGGTGCAGAAAAATGGAAATGTGCCTCTGGTTGAGTTTGGGGAGGTGTCAGCAGAGGACACAAATGTCTGTATCAGGAAGGTCACATTAAAGAGCATCATCAGTGGCTCACTTGGCCTTTGCTTCACAGGTCAGTGCTGGGAATCGAATTTCCTTCAGTTCTGCTCGCTGCAGTAAAAAATATCATTTCACCAGAGAAAGGAAAAGCAGCAAAGCAAGCCAGGCCTTTTCTCACGCTGCAGCAACGTGACAAAACCTCACAGCTCATCTGGGGCTCCTCTCACCCCCGAGAGGTTCAGCTGGAGGGGGAGGAGAGCAGAGAGAAATGTTTGGCTCCAGCCACACCGGGACCCCACAAACCAGGGACAGCCCCTCTGCTACAGCCCCCTCTGATCATGGCCAGTGTCAGGCTGGCTCTGGGGACACCCCAAAAGCCCCACGGCTGCCCCAGCTCTGCCCTCTGCCCAGCCAGAAGGAAAAAGTAGAGACACTCTGAGCACAAGACAAAAATAAGGCTGGAAGTTCCTCAGAGAAATTCCCACCACAATTCCTGACCCTGCTCTGACCCACATTCCTGGTCTGTTCTTCCTTATCCCCACAAACACCGAATCCAAGCAGCCCTCAGGGCACTTTGCTGCTCTTTAAAGGAGATGGGGGTGTCCAAGATTCCCTCTGGAGCAGGAGAGAGCATCATGGGCTGTTTGAACTCGGCACCCCACGGGCTCCAGGTTCCACAGAGAGATTCCCACGTGGAAGAAGATATTTTAAAGGAAGAAATCCAGGTTGTTCACAGAAAGGTCACTCACTCCATGCAGGATGATTGATGGGTGGGAGCTCCCAGGATAAACTCACACAGCACCTCAGTGGTGCCAAAACAGCCCTCAGGATGTGGGGTTGGTTAAATATTGATTTTGCACATTGGGAGACCTGGAAGGACAAGGAGAAATCACTTCCCAGTCCAGAGGGCAGGGATGGATGGGATGTGGGAAAGAATTGTTCCCTGGGAGGGTGAGGAGGGGCTGGGCTGGAATTCCCAGAGCAGCTGTGGCTCCCCTGGATCCCTGGAATGTCCAAGGCCAGGCTGGACACTGGGGTTGGCTCAGCCTGGGACAGTGGGAGGTGTCCCTGCTCCAGGAGTGTTTGAACAACGCTCTCAGGCACAGGGGGAATTGTTGGATGCCCTGTGCAGGGTCTGGAGTTGGACTCCATCATCCTTGTGGGTCTCTTCCAGCTCAGGATCTTCTGTGATTCCATGATTAATGAAAATCCCAAAGAAAGAAAAACTGTCAGGAAAACCCTCCATGGAAGGTGACAAAGAGAAGTGAAGGGCAGCTCCTGGCTGGGTGAGAGGCAGACACCAGGAGCATCCAGAAAAATTCCTCCAGGAGCATCCAGAAAAAAAAAAAAAACCACTCCAGGAGCATCCAGAAAATCCACTTCAGACACATCCAGAAAAAACACTCCAGGAACATCCAGAAAAACCCTTCCAGGAGTAAAACCTCTCCAGGAGCATCCAGAAAAAAGACTCTTCAAAGGGGAGGAAAGGGGAGGAAAGGGGGGAAAAAGGGGGACAAAAGGGGGAAACGGAAGGGGAAGGGGAAGATATCCCACAGATAATTATCCAGAGTGAAAATGAGTTGGAAGAGCTAAAAGCAAAGCCCTCCCAGGCAGCTGTGCAGGGGCCAAAGGCAGGACAGGCCTGGAGGCAGAAGTGGATGTTGTTACTCAGATTCAAGAGGAGGAGTTCATGATATTCCTTACCCTAAATGTGCTTTATCATAAACCTGGCTGGGTTTGCACAGGTACAAAAAGAGTTTGCTCAATTGAGATGACACAGGAGGTTTTATTGAGATAATAAAAGGAACTATCAAGAAAAATAAAAGATAGATCCTTGCTGGAATCAATCAAAAAGCCTTGAAAAGACTCAAAGAAAAGCTGAGAGAGTCTTACCACCAATTCAGGAGTTTAAAGGAGGAAGAGAAATACATTTCAATTATGCAATCAAAGATCACTGAACAATCCAAAAGCTATAAAAACAGGGGCTGAAATATTAAAATAGATAAATCTGAAATAACCCCAAAGACAGGCAGCTCAATAAAGACAACACCAGTGAGAAGTAATTACAGAGGGAGAACTGAGCAGTTTGTGAATGAGTTCCATGGGCCTCAATAGCTGCATTTGTGCAGGAACATTTTCTTCTGAAGGGCTAAAAAGTGCAAGAAGAAAAAGGCAGTGAAATAACAAGGAGCTTATTATGGATTTAAAAGGAATATTGGGAAGATGTCAATGGGAGATGTGCCCGGTGGGAAGGATCTGGAGCATGAAGAGGAAAAGGGAAAGGACAGGTGAAGTTAAAAGTCATGTTGGGAATTAAGAGAGGGATAATTGTTTATCTTTAGGAGGTAACAGAATTCTGATATGCAGGAAAACTTAGAGGCATGGAAAACCTGAAGATTTTACAGAGGACATGAAACTCCTTCTTTGTGGGTGTTGATTGAGAGTTCACTGGTGCAAATCTGGCTTCCTCTGCTTTTCAGGGTGTTCAGGATTTCCTCTTCCTCCCTGGGTTTTAAAATCTGGCTTCCCTTGGTCTTCAGGGTCTTTCCTCTTCCTCCCTGGGTTTGATATCCCAAGGATTTCCCCACTGGTGGCTGCTGGGATGGCTTGGACAGTGTCCAAGACCAAAGCAGGAATGATTTCCAGGCCACAATTCCAGAGCAGTGATGGAGCTGTTGGACAATGATCCAAAATTCAGTGGTGCAGGGAACAGGAAAAGCCCTCAGAGTTGGAGTTTGGAGGCACAAACTCAAACCACGGAGTCTCAGGCTCACAAAATTCACTGCAACTCTGAATACTGAAAAGGGGAATGGAGGGAGACCCCTCAGATGTGCAGGTGGGACCTTGGCTCCATCACACCACAGAAATGTCCTTTTTTACCTTTTTCTGGGAAGCTGAGGGCATTTTCTCCCTGCAGAGTGCCCTGTCTGGGAGTGCTGGGCTAGGAATATTGGGCTGGGAATGCTGGAATGGGAATGCTGGGCTGAGAGTGCTGGGCTGGGAATGCTGGGCTGGGAGTGCTGGCCTGGGAATGTTGGGCTGGGAGTGCTGGGCTGGGAGTGCTGGGCGCTTCCCACTTGGATTTAATTGTGCAATTAACAGAGTGCAGGGAATCCCTGGCCCTGGCCCTGCTGAGAGTGGAGCTGTGTGGGAAGGGACCAGGCAGTGGAGCTGATTAAACCAGCCCAGTGCTGGACTGAGCTGCAGAAGCACCACTCAGGTGAGTCCTGAATTCCCACAGGGGCTCATCTTCCTCCCTCCTGAGCCAGCTCCACCTTTCCCAGCTCAGCCTGTGCTCTCACCATTCCACCCCAGCCCTGCTCCATGAAAAAGTGAGGTGGGAATTTTATTCCTCCATAATTTGATACCAGAGCAAGAAAGGTGAGATGTCCATGAGATTCCAGCCCAAATGATGTCACATTGGGCTAAAAAGGCAGGGAAAGGAAACATCCTGGGAATGTGAAGTCAGTGGCTTACCAGCAGTGGTGCTTCAGCCCAGCCCAGTGCAAACACCAGTTTCCAGTTTTGTTCCATGATACTGAATTTCTGAAGGCTGTTAAAATAGAAACCAGATTTGTTTCACCCATGAAGGAAAATCCAGGCAGGAGGTCGGAGCTGTTGTGACCCAAAATCCCCTTTTCCAGGCTGGAATCCCAGGCTGAACCTCCTGGGCTGAGAAGAATCCACTAAAGCAGCTCCTCCCATTTGGAGTAATGAAAATCTGGCTACACTGACTTAAGGCAATTCACAGTTGTTAAAGTTAATTTCCCATCAATAAATATAATTACCTAATTCAATTTCTGCCTCTTAATAAAAATGGTTTCCAATGTCGTTAGAGCCTCAGTCCCCAATATCTGAGTCTGCTCAGGATTATGGGCTGTGTAAATACAATTTCTGCAAGCAGATGGATTTTCCATGCAGATGGAGAAACACAAATTGGAATCAGTGGCTCTGGCAGCTTCCAACACCTCCAACCTGAAAAAAAGAGAAACAATAAAATTACTGAGGGTTTTTTTTCCTCTCTATCACCCTGAGAAAGGAGAAGCTGTGCTTGTGCCTTCTTTAATTTGACCAGGCTTAAGATGTTCCTTTTCAGGAATTTAATTAGCTAAAATATATCCCCAGCAGAAAAATTAGGAGTGTCCTCGAGGTTTGTTTGACACTCTGCAAACACTGGAGCTGCCTCTTGAAAGGGAAAATTCCTGCCTGGAATGATTGGGGAGATTTTAATGAAGCCACTTGACCACAGCTATGCCAGCTGGGAGAGGATCTGCTGTCAAAATGTTGTTATAAAGGGGCTCGAGCTGCACCAGGGGAAGGAGAGGTCGGAAAACAGGGAAAATTCCTACCTGGAAAGGCCAGGCAGGCATTGGAGGGGGTGGCAGGTGGAGTCACAGCCCTGGAGGTGTCCAGGGAATGTGTGGATTTGGCACCTGGGGACAGGGACAGTGGGGACCGTGGTGGTGGTGGCTGGGAAGGGCCTCCAAATCCCACCCATCCCAGCCCTGCCATGGCAGGGACACCTCCCACTGTCCCAGGCTGAGCCAACCCCAATGTCCAGCCTGGCCTTGGACACTGCCAGGGATCCAGGGGCAGCCACAGCTGCTCTGGGAATTCCAGCCCAGCCCCTCCTCACCCTCCAGAGAACAATTCCTTCCCAAAATCCCATCCAGCCCTGCCCTCTGGCAGTGGAAGCCATTCCCTGTGTCCTGTCCCTCCAGCCCTTGTCCCCAGTCCCTCTCCAGCTCTCCTGGAGCCCTTCAGGCCCTGTGAGGCCACACTGAGCTCACCCTGGAGCTTCTCCTCTCCACTGAACATTCCCAGCTCTCCCAGCCTTTCCTCCCAGCAGAGCTGCTCCATCCCCTGATCCCTTGGTGCCTCCTCTGGATTCTCTCCAGCAGCTCCAGGTCCCTCCTGGGCAGGTGGGGCTCACCTGGGCACAGGGGCAGAATCCCCCCTTTCCTGCTGCCCATGGGGAAATCTGGACAGAAAGATCCCTCCTTGGCCAGAATTTCCTCCCTGCATCCCATTTCTGAGCTGTGGAGAGGATCCAAGTTAACACCTCTGGAATCGATTCTGAACCTTGGGAATTGCACAAAAATTCGGGCCAGGAGTGACTGAAAGGCCTCGGTCCCGGAGAAGGTAAAAATCCATCACTGCCACCAGCTGCCACCTACAATCCCAGCCATTCCTGGGCCCCAGGAGAGGAGGAAAAAGGGAATGGAGGCAGCCTTAAAAAAGCCAAACCAGAGAAAACTTTGCAGAATACAAATCAGAGCTCAGCCACAGCTGGTGTGGAGCTTTTAATTGCTTTTAAGGCAAGCAAATCCCCGGGGGCTGGGAAGATGGGACAGCTTGAGGTCTGGAGTCATTTACCAAGTCTATTGTTCTGAGGTGCCTTCAGGCAGAATCACTTCTCTCTTTGCCTGGCCTTTTTTCTTTTTCCCTTTTTTAATATTATTTAGCTGTGGGAAGCATCATTACAGCCTGCCATGTTCCAATTTGTCTTTGTTTTCCTGGCAATTAGGCCAGTTCCGATGGGATGGGCAGGATGCTCCCAGCAGGGCAGGGATCTGATGGCACCAGGCTGGGCTGGCTGGGGCAGGGACACCTCCAACCCCATCTGCAGCTTCCCAGCCTCCCCTCCCATGTGCTGGGAATGCATTTTCCAGCTGAACAAAAATGGTGTTTGCTTGTTTTCCATCGTGGGGAGTTCCAGCAGGGAGGAAAAGGATAAATGCACATTTTGCCACCCAAATTCCAAAGAGATCTCCTTTTCCTCCCCTTTCTCTCCCTACACATGTTCCCTTCATATCTCCCTCCCCATTCCCTGCCAGTGGACCCATGTCCCACATGGAAAATCAGACTCCAGACTCAGCCTCAAGCACAATCCAGAGAAAAATGGTAAAAGTAATCCCAAAAATTCCAGAAGGCTGGGGAAGCAAGGCAGGAAACATTGGGAATGTGGTAAAGTTGTTTTAAACTTCAGGCCCTCTGGACACCTGAGATTGATTCCTGGAGATCAGAGCCAAGAGGAAACAGGGAGAGCTCAGGATTTTGGGGATATTTTCTCTCTGTACTTTGATTTTGGGCATTTTCTGCTTTTGTTATTCAAGGGCCCCCATGGAGGGACCATCTGAGCAGAGCTGGGCTCCTGCAGGACTGGTGACATCATTTCTTCCTGGGAATTGCCCCTGGATCCCTGGCAGTGCCCAGGGCCAGGCTGGAGGGGCTTGGGGCCCCCTGGGACAGTGGGAGGTGTCCCTGCCATGGCTGGGGTGGGAATGGTGATTTTAAAGGTCTCTCTCAAGCCAAACCATCCTGGAAATCCCAAGACTCTGTAACAAATCCATGCCAGGTGTCCCTCAAGGTGCAGAGGGAATTCCTGCCAGGATGGGCTGGGCAGGAGAAGGTTCCTCAGCCAGGAGCAAAGTGGTGGATGAGGAACATCACCAAAGGCTACAAATTCCTCTCCAGGGAATGGATCTCAGGTGCTGGGGGAGAGCTCTGAGTTATTTCTGCTCTCAGGAAGACCCCTCCCCACTCCAGCCCCCCCTCTGGAGGAGCAGCTCCACCACAGCTGAGCAGAGCCCTCAGCCCTGGGCCCCTCACGGGGCTCTGAGCCCACTGCCACTCAGAAAAAAGCAAAAGGAAACCACAATTGCTGGGAAAATCGTGGATCCAACACTTCTCCTGGCTCTGGCATTGTACACACACCAAAATTTGTCTCTCCTGTATCACCATTTTCATTATTGATGGGGGCTAAGTGCCAGCTGGGATCATCCATTAACACACATTAATCAAAATTCACCAAAACTCACGATTCCTGGGGAGTTTTTGTAGCAAGGACAGTGCTCTCACTTCCCTTCACTCATCCTTTGTATGAAGAGAACAAACAGCAGCTCAGGACAAGGGGTGTCCATCAATCCCTGAGTCTGAGGATCAGCTCCACAATCCTCATGCAAAATCCTTCCCTGCTCTCCCCCACACCTCCCTTTTATCTTGTGCTGGCCTGACAGCACCTGCTTTATCTGCCACCAGGGGCTGCTTTTCATGGCAAAGTTGATGGACTTCTTCACTTTTTCCTTTTGCTTCTCTTTGTCTTTCCCTTTTCCATAATTTATTCCTTAAAGATAACACCACTGGCGATGAAGAACTGCATCTGAACCCTGACAAACTCCCCCAAAGCTCCTCAGCCACTCTGAGGAGCCTGTAATAAATCAGGTGGCTCACCCAGCCTGAACAGACAGGTTGGAAACCAGGCAGAAATAACTGCAAATGAAGTGACTTGGTTTTAAAAGCAGCCAAGTCTGGGGCTGCTGATACTGCAGAAATATTGTTCTCTGCCTTTCCTTGCTCTCCATAAGTTTCCTCCTCATCACACTCCTGACTGGGTTTTACCTGAGAAAATGTGAGTGTCTGTTTGCCCTGGTTTGGCTGCAGCTGTGCTGTGAGTTTCCCTGCACTGGGGAGAGCTCTGGCTCGTTCTGCTCAGCAGAGAGGGCTGAGGCTGTGGTTTTGAGAGAGCACTGCCAGCAGCAGCCTCCCTGATGCTCAAAGACATCTCAGCCCAGCCCTGGGCACAGGAGGGGTTTAGGTGGCGAGGATCTGGGGACTCTGTGCTCTTTAAAGAGGGAAATGGGAGAAGGGAGGGATCCAAACCAGCCCAGACAGGGTCAGGGATCCACCAGGAAACCCTCGAGGGCTGTCATAGTCTTGTTCCTCCCAGCCCTGGGCAAAGGCTGGCCTGGAGCTTCATCCAGCCCAGGGTTTTATCCCAGCCCTTGGCTTCATCCAGCCCAGGGGTTTATCCCAGCCCTTGGCTTCATCCAGCCCAGGGGTTTATCCCAGCCCAGGGGTTTATCCCAGCCCAGGGGTTTATCCCAGCCAGGCCCTGAAGTGGTGACCCAGGGAAAGGCAGAGCACAGAGCCTCCCCTCAAACCCAGCTCCCTGCAAGGGCCGTTTGATGGAGCCGTGACATCGGCACCTCCCTGTGCTTTACTGTCCCGGGATGAGCTGGTTCTCCGTGGTTTCATTAATCACCCCTTCACTCTTCCACTTGAGACAACCTCCAGCAGCTCTACAGTTAATTAAACCCTCAAATCGCTTTTCTTCTGGGGGTGCTGGGCTGGGTTTTCCTTTTCCTCACAGGAATTTCAGTGCACAAAGCACAGCATCCCTGTGGGGTTCACCCTTGTGGGGTTCATCCCTGTGGGGTTCCTGCTGTAGGGACAGACAATCCTCATTCCCAATCCACCTTTTTGCACCCATCCCAGCACAACAAAGAGCAGGAGGAGAGTGCAGAGGGGTCTCCAGCTCTGCAGCCAGGCTGGGAGAGCTGGGGGTGTTCACCTGGAGGAGAGAAAGATCCAGGGAAACTTCAGAGCTCCTTCCAGACTAATTCCAGCCATAAATACCCAACCTTCATTGTTTTCTTTACCCAACATTTCACCACTGACCTCGTGTTTCTTCTGAACACAGAAAACTCCATTTGCAATTATCCATGGGAACGAGCTGGGTTATTCCAGGGTTGTCCTTGGATACCATCAGACTGGAAATACAAATGCTGAAGTGCTCAGAACCTGCCACTTGCACGCTTCAAATACAAAGGAACACCAGAAAAAAAAGAAAACAGGGATGACAATCTCTCCTCCTCAGAGGGTTTCCAAGAGCCTCTCAGCATTCAGAGAATTCCTGGAATTTCTCCTCTCCCAGGCTGGTATTTTATCCCACAAAACTAGCTGTACCTTGGCAGGGAGGTGCCCTCACTGCCCTGCCCCTCAGCAATGCCCACCTGAAGAGTTTGTTGTTAATTACAATAATTATTATGAACCATCTCGTGCAGAAAATCTGTTTTACCCTGACGGCCCCTACGGTTGATGGCTCCAACAAAGGATTTCAGCAGGAGCAGGATACTGTGAAATTCATGACAGAATGGTTGGCTTGGAAGGGACTCCAGCCCCCAGAATTCAAATCTCATTTTCTGGGGATATTTGATCCCAGCAAGGGCCAGCTCAACAAGGTAATTTGGTCCAGAGCCTGGGAATGCAGCATGGAAAAGACAACAGCAGCTGATTTACTCCCACAGCCTCCGAAAGGTTTTTCACTCCAAGCCTGGCAGACAAACGGAGAACTCGGCCCAGGATCTCCAGCAGAGCTGGAGAAACAATTGATTTCTCAGTTCAGTAGCCAAATTGGAAAAATAAATAGTTTGAAATTACCCAGAATGAGGATTTTTGTTGGTTTTCTCGTTGAGTTGAAACAATGGCTGAGGAGCTGCAGCTTCTCCAGCAGCCTGGCCAGGGGAATTTCCAGCCAGCACAGGAAAGGTCAGCACTGAGCACCTCAATTCCTCCAAAAAAGGGGTTCTTCTCCTCACCCTGCAGCCTCTGCAGGAGGGGGCGGCGCCCGGGGCCTGAGGATCCCATGGGTGCCACCTCCCGAGCAAAGCCAGGACCAGAAGTGCTCCCACCAACCCTCCCTCACAGCAGGGGATGGAATTATTGCCAATGGAATTATTCCTCCTGGGATTATTCCTGATGGAATTATTCCCAATGGAATTATTCTATCCCCGATGGAATTATTCCTGATGGAATTATTGCCAACGGAGTTATCCCTGATGGAGTGATTGCCAATGGAATTATTCCTGATGGAATTATTCCCAATGGAATGACTGCCAATCGAATTATTCCTGATGGAGTTATTGCCAAAGAAATTATTCCCAGTGGAATTATCCCCGATGGAATTATCCCCAATAGAGTTATCCCCAATGGAATTATTCCCAAAGGAATTACTCCCAATGGAATTATCCCCAATGGAATTATCCCCAATGGAATTATCCCCAAAGGAGTTATCCCCAATGGAGTTATCCCCAATGGAGTTATCCCCAAAGGAATTACTCCCAATGGAATTATTCCCAAAGGAATTATCCCCAATGGAATTATTCCCAAAGGAATTATCCCCAATGGAATTATCCCCAATGGAATTACTCCCAATGGAATTACTCCCAAAGGATTATCCCTGCTGCCCAGAACTGTGCCAGGCAGGAGCAGCCACGTGCAGGTGAGCCCATGGAGAAGGGCTGGGATCCCTGGGAGAGCAGGGAAAGCGCCAATCCCTGGACACTGAACCTCCCTTTCCCAAAGAAAACAGGGACTTCTCGTGTGGGGCTGAGAAAGGAGCAGGGAGAGCACATCCCTGTGTTTGTCTGGAATTCTCTGCCAGACTCCAGCCTGCCAGACACACTCACAGCAGCCTTTGATGGATAATTTTCCCAGGGTTATGGATAATTTTCCCAGGGCTATGGATAATTTTCCCAGGGTTTCAGCTATTTCAGGATGCCTTAACCAGTTATTTGCCATCTCCTTTCCCTCCTGGGCCTGGAGTCCAGCCATGGGAACAACAACCAAACCCCACAAAAGAAAACGACACAGAAGAACACCCAAATGGATCCCCCAGAGAAAAACCCGCCAAAACACAACAAAAATTAAAATTTTACCAACGTTTTTGACTGATTCCAGGAGATCCAACACATCAGAGCTCAAATTGCACCTGGATCCCTGAGGCTGGAGAACATCCCAACCACTGGTGACAATCCCACCCTGTCCCCAGAGCTCCGAGTGCCACCTCCAGGAATTCCTGGGACACCTCCAGGGATGGGCACTCCAAACCTCCCTGGGCACTTCCAAGGCCTGAGCACCCTTTCCATGGGGAAATTCCTGCTGATTCCCCCCTGAGCCTGCCCTGGCCCAGCCTGAGGCCGTTCCCTCTCCTCCTGTCCCTGTCCCTGGTCCCAGATCCCAAATCCTCCTCTCCTGTCAGGGACTTGTGCAGAACCAAAGGTTCCCCTGAGTCTCTGTCTCCCAAATTTTGGTGGGTTGGTGGAGAAGGAAACCGTGCACAGATTCCAATCCCTGGCACCCTGAAATTCCCAGGAACAAATTCCCAGGGCTTGGCAGCCCCACAGAGCCAGGACATTTTCCAGGCAGGCTGGAAAAACCAGGAACTGTGAGCAGAGAATGTTTTTTCCCTGTTTGAGTCAGACCAGGCAGCTGAAATGAGAGCTCTCAGCCAGAGCCAGTCACAACAATTAACCGTAAATTGCAAATTATTACTCAAAATTACTGAGAAAATTATTGCTGTTCTGAATTAGAAAGGCAAAAATTGGTGAGTTTGGCTTTATATTTATTTGGAAAGATAACAATCTCCTAAAGATAATAAGAAATGCTTTACCAAACACTCCGAGATGCTCTTTCCAGTATTTTCTTAAAACCAATCAAGTTCGAAATCCCAAGTTTCCTTTTATAAACAAGGTCATAAAATGCCTTAAAAATCTCCCAGGAAATTCATGGAAATTTATTCAGTCTGGTAGGAGAGAGTAAATCTCTGTTATGCTTGTGGATCCTTCCCCAATCCATGTACATTTTAATTAAGCCCATTAATTTTACAGGATTGCTGCTTGTTTGTTGCTGGATTGTTGCTCTGAAGAAAGCAGCTTTTTTTCGATGGAAATTAAATTCCAAGAGCTTCAAAATAAGTTTTTCTACCAACCAGCACTGAGAAACACAAAATACTTCCTGCTGCATAGAAAGCTTGGTTTGGTTTTCTCATTTGTATAATATAATGAAAAAATTATTTATTTTATTGTAGGTCCACTGAGAAAATCCATGTGCTTCCTCAAGCTCCATGCCATTCCAAAGGATTCTGATCCATCCAACTCAAATCTAAGATTGCTGGAGGAATTTCCATCTGCAATTGTGGCTCCCAGGCCAAATTTCCTGAATCTCTGATCACAGCCTGACCTGGTTTGATGATTTGCAGCAACTCCTCCACCTCTGACATTTGATTTTATCTCAATCTTTATCAGCTCCCAAAAACTCAAAGCCAATTAAAGCATCCTCAAGGGAAAATGTGTTTGTAGCTTGATAAATATTCCATAAAATCACTCAGGACTAGCAGTGAATGATTAGAACCCTAAAAACAGGGAATGGTTTGGTTGGAAGGGATTTTAAGGATCATCCAGTCCCATCCTATGGGCAGGGACACCTTCCACTGTCCCAGGCTGCTCCAAGCCTGGCCTTGGACACTTCCAGGGATGGGTATCCACAATTTTCCTTGGATATTATTCTCACTATTGACACAAAAATCCATGCAAAACCCATCACACAACAGGTTTAGTGAAGCAGACTTGAAAATCTTGGTGTTTTCCATCTAAATTACTGTCAGCACCGGGAAAAAAACACCAAAAAATAACTTACTTCAGTGTAGGGACTTAAATTGTCAAAAGAATTCCTTGTGTCTCCATAAAGGTAACATAAATCCTGGCAAAATCCATTCCATACCCAAAACAACTCATTCTCCAGGTTGTGTTCTCCCAGGCTGCCTCGGAAACCTGTCTGGGAGGAAAATGAAGAACGAGTACATGAAGGAAATCATAATTTACAATATGTTCTGAAGCCAGGCTGCATTTAAAACAACTGGAATCTGAGATCTGCTCGCCAGGAACAAATCCCTACCAAGGAAATCACGTAAGTGTTGTGCATTTGTTTTGTTCCTGCTAAAAATGCTGCAAGTGTCTGACAGATCCCCACGATGAGCTCCCATCTCCAGGTGGAAGGAACTCGTTCAAGGCTGGGGGAGTGGAAAACAGGGAAAATATGGAAAAGCACCAACAGGAGCTGGGAGTCACTGCCTGTGCCTTCCCTGGAATCCAAGGAATAAACTGATTTTTACTGGGAAAAGAATTATTCATTATAAAGAGTGGAAAAGTCTCATGGCTGGTGAGGTTTATGCCCTCTGGTAACAGCGTTGCTCCAAGGGAAGCAGATCCCAGAATCCCAGACTGGTTTGGGTGGGAAGGGATCCCAAATCCCACCCATCCCAGCCCTGCCATGGCAGGGACACCTCCCACTGTCCCAGGCTGATCCAACTCCCAATGTCCAGCATCCCTTGGACAATTCCAGGGATCCAGGGGAGCCACAGCTGCTCTGGGCACCCTGTGCCAGTGACACAGAAAATGGTAAAAGACCCAAAGTAGCAAAGCTGATGGAAAATATTTTGAAATATTATATAT
>VZRX01000519.1:3173-16217 GCA_013398075.1 Notiomystis cincta | reverse complement strand
CCAGCTCCTCAAAACAACAGGAAGAGAAGGTTTGACCTGGTGGGAGCAAAGCTCCATCTCAGAGAACCCAACTGGGCTTCTCCAGCCAGCCAGGATCTTGGGAATATTCATCTGGGATGGAGCACAGCTCAGGGGAGCTCAGAAATGTCAACTTCACGTGCTCTTTTTCCTGTAAAAATGGATCTTATCCAACCCCAAATCAAATTCTTGGGGGGTTCCCTGGAAATGGAAATGTTGGCCAAAGGGAGGAAAAGCAAAGAAAGAAGAAAAGAAGGAAGAGGAGAAGGAAGGAAGAGGAGAAGGAAGGAAGAGGAGAAGGAAGGAAGAGGAGAAGGAAGGAAGAGGAGAAGCTTTTTATAAAAGATATTTTTTCCAAGTGGAAAAATGGATAAATGGAAGGAAAACAAGAAGAATATCCAACAACAATCAAGAATAACAATTTGAACCATTTATCCAAGAGCCACCTGTCTTCTTCCAAAAGGAACATTCCCCATTATCATTTCTAATTCTGGACTATTCCCAAATTCAAACCTCAGAAGGTAAAATTGCTGCTTGTTACAAAGGTCAATATTTCTAATCTACAGCTGTTTCATGTTGCAGGGCTGAATTTATGCCATAAACGTGGCTTGCAGGAATTTTGCTCCTGCTCTGACCTATGGAATGGTTCCTGTTCCAAGGAAGTGTTGGTTTGGAGCTCCAGGGTGTCCCAGGCCTGAAAGGAACCTGTCCAGCTGGAAAGCAACCAGAGAGTGGCATCTAAAAATAAATGTGTTTGCCTGGTCTGATGTGCTGAAGTACAGAACCAGAGAATCTTGGGGGGGTTTGGGTGGGAAGGGACCTCAAATCCCACCCATCCCACCCCTGCCATGGCAGGGATACCTCCCACTGTCCCAGGCTGATCCAACCCCAATGTCCAGCCTGGCCTTGGACACTTCCAGGGATCCAGGGGCAGCCACAGCTGCTCTGGGAATTCCAGCCCAGCCCCTCCCCACCCTCCCAGGGAACAATTCCTTCCCAACATCCCATCTAAATCCATCCTTTTTCAATTCTGCCATATTTTAGCATTTCAGGGACTTACCATTCTCAAGAATATCACCCTACTTCAGGAACCAGGAGATCAAGGTTTAGGTGCCATCATCACTCCTGAAACAATACAGAATTATCTACATTTGGAAACATAAAGAAGGAATTAATTAAAAGCCATTTTTGCTAGGTGGATTGCTAGTGTGGAAAACAACTCAGTTTCAGAGTGAAAAGGAAAGCATGGAAGCAAAATTCCTGAGGGGAAAAAGTGAGAAAAAAAATATTTAAAAACCCCACAACTTTTTCCAACTGAAATCTCTGTGTATTCTCTATAAATAACATCCAGCTTCCCCTGGGTTTCTCTGCAGGAAGCCCAGAGCAGCTGCCTCTGCCACCCACAGCCCCAGCAGAGCAGCTCATTCCTCCCAGGAATTCCTGTCAGCACCGTGACCTCCTGGAGACAGCCAGGAGAAGAAAAGTAGGATTCTTTTTTAATAATTCCCTCCTTGCTGGACTCAAAGCTGGTTAAGTCCTGAGGAATATTAAGCACCCATTTCAGGGAGTGTGGTGTGAGGCCCTTTTTCCCTCGTTTATTGACCCCGGGGTCACCCGGCTCCTCAGGTGTGGGCAACGCTGAATCCCAGAGGTGGCTCTGCTGTAGGAATTAAATGACATTAAACTGAATTACTGGGGGTAGGAATTAAATAACATTAAACTGACTGACTGGGGGTGCAAGCACAGGCAAATCAGGGCCCTTCAATTGCTCTGAAGGATGTTTAACCAGACACTCCGCGAGGGCAAACGGATAAACGGAGTTTCCCGCCGCGATCCCGGGGACAACGGGGGAATGCTAAACAGGGAGTGGAGGAGCAAAATGGTTTGCCTTATTTTTAATTTAAATGTAGTTCTAGAGATGAAGAGCCTGGAGGCACCAAGCATTGCCAATCAAAGCTTGCAGCATGATGAAGTCTTCTGAGCACACCGAAATCGCCACTGCCCGGCACCGCCCGTGTCATCGGAGGAGGAATTTTTTTTTCACTACAAAGTTGCTTTTTGCCTTTCATTTTTCTAAAAGTATTTCCAAAAAAAAAAAACAACATGATTTCTCTTTGGCAAAGGAACCCTTTGAAGCGGCCCAAATAGCCTTTGAAGTGAAAATAGAGGAATCATTTCATATTCATGCCCGTTTTCCCTCCCCACCCCCTTCCAAAAACGAAGGCGTAGAACTTGGTGCAAAATTTATATCCTGGAATAGGCGGTCCCAGCTCGGGACATCAGAGGCGTTCAAGGGAACAAAATGGCACTAAAATGGATGTGGAGAGGTCTTTGGGTGCAAATCAAAGACACTGGGTGGAAATGCTGCTTAATTAGTGCAGAGGAAGAGGCACGAACTGCCAGGCAGGAGGTGGCAGCGTGGAAAATTCCGGAGGCATTAATGGGCTGCTGAAAATGTCGCTGGTTGGAGCTGTCAGCTTCGCTTAGAAAGCTAAAAAATTTATTAAACCTTGGTGAATGTTGCTTTTCTCAGCCACAAAGGCCATTAAGAACTCCTGGAAGTGGTGGATGCCACACAGTCCATTAGCAGCTGGATCTTAACGCTGTTCTCTCCCCGCTTCCATCCCCATAAATGTATTTCTCTCCTCTAATATTTCCTAAGAGGCTCCTGTGGCACAGATTTTCCCTTGCACGTTCTTTCCTCAGCCTCAGAAAAAATGAGACTGGCTGGTCTCACTCAGAAACTCAAAGTTTTCAGGTAGTTCTCAGCGGAATGATGAAAAATCCCACAGGTTCCAGAAAGCAATTGGTAAATACAGGCTTCTGCTTCCATAAAAAGCAATTTATTAAACACAAATGTTCGGCAATGTGAAGTGTTTTACTGCTGCAAATTCAATACTGCTTGAAACACACTCTGAAGTCAATAACCCAGCAGTAAAAGCAGCAGCACACACACAAATGTCTCATCCTATTCCACAATCCACCATTTTCTTCCATGCAAAATTCCCATCAAAACATCAGCTTCGAATTCTTACCTGAGCTGTCCAGTTGGAGACACTTGATATTTTTATTTTTACTTTTTCTTTTTTTTTAATAATTCCTCAGCACTTAAATCCCTTTTCATGTATATTGGATGTTTAGGAAGAGGGAAATAATCTTCCTGGGAAAGAAAAAAAAAAAGGCAAATAAATCATGCAACAGGAAAGCTCATAAATCTGCATTTATATTGGAAGTAAAACTGAACTCACCAGAGGTGATTTACTGCCTCTAATAATGAATGTGACTATTGGGTCCTTAGATTTTCATTAGCGTGGTGAACGAATTTATTTTATGTGCAAATATTTAAATACTCATAGAAAGCAAATGTAAAAATATTGCAAATATTAAGCCTCCAATTACTTCGAGTTATGTGAAAATTCATTGAAAAATAATTTCCTGCCTGCAGAAAAAAAATAGATTGTCAAAATCTGGGGTTTCTGCCAGGGAATCCAGTGGATTTGATGGCTTTGTTTGGAGACTGCCTGAGGAAATCTGAGCATTCCCCACAGAACCAGGCAGGGAGCTGGTGATGCTTTGGACAGGACAAGTTTGGGGATTCCTAAGGAATCATGGAATCCTTAAGGCTGGAAAAGATCTCTTGGAGTCCAGCCATTCCCAGCAGTGCCCAGGCCACCCCTGCCCCGTGTCCCCAAGTGCCACAGGGCTGTGAAACCCCTCCAGGGATGGGGACTCAGCACTGCCCTGGGCACTCTGCCAGGGAAAAAAGTCTTCACCACTCTTCCAGGGAAAAAATTCTTCCCAATATCCAACCTGAGCCTCCCATGACAATCGTGACCAACTCCTTCCTGGAAAGGAGCAGAACCTGGGACTTGCTGATGGTTTGGAGCAATGAGGGGAGCAGAGGTGACGAGTTTGCTCCCACCAGGGGATCGTGGCTTTGTTCCTTCCTGATGGGTGCAGGATGAGAAGGACAGGAAGTGTTGGAGCAATTCCAAAGGAGGCCAGGAAGGTGATAAGAGAACTGGAGGATCTTCCTCATGGAGATGGGCAGGGAAAGTTGGGAATGTTCAGCCTGGAGGGGAGAAGGTTGTGTGGAGACCTGAGAGGCCCTTGCAGGGCCTGAAGGGATCCCAGGGGAATGGAGAAGGACTCTGCACCAGGAACTGATGGGACAGGGAGGAACAGGACACAGGGAATGAGGGGAAAATTAGCTGGATATTGGGAAGGAATTGTTCCCTGGGAGGGTGGGGAGGGGCTGAGACGGAATTCCCAGAGCAGCTGTGGCTGCCCCTGGATCCCTGGCAGTGTCCAAGGCCAGGCTGGACATTGGGGTTGGATCAGCCTGGGACAGTGGGAGGTGTCCCTGCCATGGCAGGGGTGGGATGGGTGGGATTTGGGGTGGCTCTGGGTGGGATTCAGGGGTCCCTTCCCACCCAAACCATTCCATGATTCCATGATGGTGGAAGATGAAGGAGAGCCACAAACACCATGAGCTGCTTCACAAATGAACAACAAGGGGTCCAAGGGTCCTGCAGGCAGAAGATCCAAATCCAGACAATTCCCTGCAAGACAAAGCAGAAAACCCTGCAAATACATTCATTTCACATCTCCTGTGGTCACACCTCAACTACCAGGACACAAAAGCCCTTTTTCCCCTGCAGATGCAGAGTGGTTTGGAACCATTTCAGTTCAGCTCAAACCAAAAATAATCGTAATAGCAATGAAAGTTCAGCTCTTCCCCCTCAGCACAGGAGGATGGGAGAGAATTCCTGTTGGGTTGGTGTGATTTGAGCTGATCATTCTGTGCCTACTTACCTTAAACAACCAGCTGTGATGCTGCTTTATTTTTCAGAGCTTCAATAAAGAAAATGCTGCAATTTTGTAAATTATAGCCCTGCCATCGATAGCTCCATTTCCAACGTGCTTATCTTATCTCTTGCTTAAATCAAATCAAACATTTCCCTTAACAGCAAACCCTGCAAAAACCTGACAGGACAAAATTGCAGAGGGAAATCTGAGATATGATTTAACTTGATTGCAAAAGGCACTTGCCAAAAGAGGATACCAGGGGTTTGTTCCAGCCCTCCTCGAGGAGATAGCACAGATTTCCATCAGTTCAGCAATTAGGGAGGCAGATTTCCACACCCAGAATTCCTGACAGCTCCCATCAATTCCCTCTGTTTGGATAGGTGACCAGAAGGTTTGGGTGGAAAGGGACTTCAACCCACCCAGTGCCAGCCCTGCCATGGCAGGGACACCTCCCACTGCCCCAGGCTGATCCAACCCAATGTCCAGCCTGGCCTTGGACACTTCCAATAATCTCAAGCTCTGAAATATGATTTTAGAAGCCTCAAATTAACTCCCCCTGAATTTCCCAGTGAGTGTGGGGTGCAACAGGCACCTGACCAGCCTGTTCCTCTCCTCAAAATGCTTCCTGGTCCCAGCCTTGTATCCGAAATAAATGTTGGATTTTATGCTCACCTTGCCATTAAGTGCCACGAGCACCTTAACTCAGCTGAACGCCTGTTTATCCATTTTAATTGGATATTAAAGTGTGTTTTGTGGCTACATCCCAAACATCAGTGGCATATTAACTTCCATCAGCCCTAACAACAACAAGAAACCCAACCCACCGTGGGCGCACGGGCAATTATTCTGCAATTATCCAGAAATTACATTACCCGCTAATTGCTCTGACAGGTGCCTAATTGCTTCTCTAAATAGGGGGTGAGGCTTTACCCCGGAGTTTTCTCCATTATTTTGCTTGACCACCTTTCTTTCCTTGGAGCACTGAAAATACAAAGCAGTTTTTGTTCTGCTGGGGCTTTTTCCAGCCCAAATTCCAAGTGCTCCTTCCCCCAGCCCAGTGCCACTCACCAGGGTACCACCTCCTCCCCCTGAGGATCCAAAAGCTTTTCCAAGTTTGATCCTGAGGCATCCACTGTCAATCCTCCAGCAGGTTTTTAAGGGAATGGGGGCTGGGAAGGGGGTTTGGATGTGCCTTGGAGGTCTTTTCCAACCTGAATGATTCCGTGCCTGGCACATTCCCAGCCCTCCCTGTGTGAGCAGAGCTGCCACTGAGTAAAACCTCCCACACCTACTCCAGGTGTAAATGATCCCATTCCAAGCACAGATGAATAAATACATTTGTGTGTGTGATTTATCTCCTTTAATTTGGAGATTCTCCTTTTCCAGGAGGAAAAGCTAAGCCAGGAAGACTCACACATGAGGAAAAGGAAGAGCCTGGTGTCTCTGAGGGGCCCTGGGCACTGAGTGATTGATGAGTGTTGGAGATAATTGGCTGTAGAAATTAAGGCACTGGTGGAAAATGCTGCCCAGAGAGCTGGCAAATAGAGATTAAATAACAAATAATAAACAAATAATAAACAAATAGAGATTAAATAGAATTTAATCCTCTACCATAGGTCTGTCTAGGACAGAACAAACTCATTTCACAGGATCATGGAATCGTTAAGGTTGGAAAAGCCCTCTGAGATCAAATCCAGCCATCTCCCAGCACCACCACCACGGTCACCACTGTGTCCTCAAGAGCCACATCCCAGACTTGTGGAACACTCCCAGGGGTGGTGACTCCACCCAGCCACGGAGAGAGAGCCTGTCCTGCCTCCTTCCCCATCCCAGCAGCTGCTCCAGCTGTTCCTGGGCAGGTCTGGGGTCAGCTGCAGGGTTGGCAGCCAAAGGCACAGAGTGGCCAGGCAGGAGCAGGGACCCCGGGGGTTCCTGTGCTGGGGGAGAGGAGCTGCTGCAAAGCAGTGAAAACACCAGCAGAAGCACCGACCTCTGCAGGTCCAGGGCTCCTCACAGGGACACCTTCGTGAGGAATCCCTGAGCTGGGAAAAGCCCTCCAGGACCACGGAGTCTCAGCTGTGCCCCATCCCCACCTTGTCCCCATCCCAGAGCTCCGAATTGGGGATATTTTGCAGTTCTGTGATTCTCCCCTGCCCTTGCAGAGCCCCCAGCCCAGAGCTCCGAACTGGGGATATTTTGCAGTGCTGTGATTCTCCCCTGCCCTTGCAGAGCTCTGAATTCAGGATGTTTTGCAGTGCTGTGATTCTCCCCTGCCCTTGCAGAGCCCCCATCCCAGAGCTCTGAATTCAGGGTATTTTGCAGTGCTGTGATTCTCCCGTCCTTGCAGAGCTCTGAATTCAGGATATTTTGCAGTTCTGTGATTCTCCCCTGCCCTTGCAGAGCTCTAAATTCAGGATGTTTTGCAGTGCTGTGATTCTCCCCTGCCCTTGCAGAGCCCCCAGCCCAGAGCTCCGAACTGGGGATATTTTGCAGTGCTGTGATTCTCCCCTGCCCTTGCAGAGCTCTGAATTCAGGATGTTTTGCAGTGCTGTGATTCTCCCCTGCCCTTGCAGAGCCCCCATCCCAGAGCTCTGAATTCAGGGTGTTTTGCAGTTCTGTGATTCTCCCCTGCCCTTGCAGAGCCCCCAGCCCAGAGCTCCGAACTGGGGATATTTTGCAGTTCTGTGATTCTCCCCTGCCCTTGCAGAGCTCTGAATTCAGGATGTTTTGCAGTGCTGTGATTCTCCCCTGCCCTTGCAGAGCTCTGAATTCAGGATGTTTTGCAGTGCTGTGATTCTCCCCTGCCCTTGCAGAGCCCCCAGCCCAGAGCTCCGAACTGGGGATATTTTGCCCGCCCCGGCTCCTCCCGGTGCCCAGAGAGCCTCTCCCGGACGGGACCTTTGCTCTGGAGCGATGTCCCCAGCGGGGCCGGGTCTGCCTGTGCATCCCGAGGAGTGTGTGTTCTATCGGGAATGCAAAGCGCTCCTTCCGTGCGGGGACGCTCGGCCGGGAACAAAAGGCGGCGGCTCCGCGGAGCCTCCGAGCTGTTTGCACGACTTTGGGATATTTAGAGGCGATTTACAACTCCTCATCCCGGGGGGAAGCAGGGGCAGTGCCCCGGGAATGGCTGCTCTGCCTGGGAAGGGACCCCAAAATTCATCTTGATCCAACCCTGACACCTTCCAAGGTGCTCCAACCCCAACGTCCATCACTGCCAGAGATCCAGGGGCAGCCACAGCTTCTCTGGGAATTCCTTCCCAGCCCCTCCCCAGGGAACAATTCCTTCCCAATACCCAGGGACCTTAAAGCTCATCCATGGGCAGGGACCTTCCACTGTCCCAGGCTGCTCCAACCTGGCCTTGGACACTGCCAGGGATCCAGGGGCAGCCCCAGCTTCTCTAGGAATCCATTCCCAACATCCCATCCCTCTCTGCCCTCTGGCAGTGGGAGCCATTCCCTGTGTCCTGTCCCTCCAGCCCTTGTCCCCAGTCCCCCTCCACGTTTCCTCTTGGCTCCTTCAGGTGCTGAAAAGCCACAGTCAGCCCGGAGCTTCTCCTCTCCAGCTGAACAATCTCAATTTTCCCACCTTTTCCTCATAACAGAGGTGCTTGGATCAACTTGTCACATTGAAGGCAATTTTTTTTTAAAAGGGCTTAATGAGGAAATCAAAGGATTTGCAGGAATTAGCTGCAGGGCACTCGGATTTCTTGTTAAGAGCAGCAGCTTTGTGGGAATGTCACAGAGTAAATAGCACAGCAAAGCATCATTACAGCAAAATTAATTCAATGCTACATTACAGCACATCTCATTTGACTACTGTAAATCTCCTTCTGTGCCTCCTAGTAGTTATTTAATGAAAAACAAGCAAAAAATGGTGTATTGCTCTCATATCTGTCCCTGCAGCTCCCAGAAACCTGAGTGCTGCTGCAGCAAGTCTCATTCAAACACCACAAAAACACCATTTGTGCATCAAAGCGAGAATGATCTCCATCAATCCTCCTGCAGCCACTGAAAACAGAGAATTTCTGCCTCTTATGACAAATAAATCTTAAATATTCATGTTCTGGCAAAAATGCTCCTTTGAAACACAGAATTAACTCATCCTCATTCAGACAATTGACACCCTCAGTGATTGAGACCAAACAAATCAGAGAGGTAAATAGAGGCTTGATTTCATGGAAACGCTGTCTGGAAACAGCTTTTGATAAATCAGAAGTTTTCTAGGACTGAATCCCGTGGCCTTCAGCTGATCCCTCATAACTGTAGCAGCAGGAGACACAAACAAGATTGTTGTGCCTGCCCCTCCTCATTGTTGTATTTTAATGCCCATCACTCGTTCCAAGCCCGTTTGGAGCTTTGTGCTGTGCCACGGATTCAATTCCCCCAATTTAAGGATGAACTGCTGGAAGAGAATCCTGGCTTTTGTTGTTAAACCTCAGTCCTTCCAGGCTGCTCAACAGCCCCATTTTATGCACAGAATATCCCACTGCACATCAAGCATTTCCACGGCCCATCCTGCCTCTGCTCACTCCAGCAGGAGCAGTGTTTATCCTGAGCTTGCAGCCCATCCATTACTGCTTTTTTTTCCCTCCTGTGCAGTTTGTCAAGTCCCTCAAATTAAGTTTTGCACAAGATGCTCAATTCTTGCCCAGCAGACCAAAGAAGTGGTGTGGAACAGGGCTTTAATTACAGCACTCCAGGATTTCCTCCCTGTGAATGCAGAGCTCTTTTAATGAAAAACAAAAGTAGCAGGGACTGGACCCCTCAGCCAGGACACTGCAGGGAGAGAGCTGGGAAAGGGCCCCAGGGCCAGCAGGGAAATGAGGAACAGTGCAGAGCCAAGCCACAACATCCAAAGGGAATTCCTCCTTCTAACGGGCTCATCCTGCATTTCCCAAGGGAATGAGGACCTGGCAGACCAGAGATGCCTTCAGACTCTGGGTAGGATGGAAAAGTCCTCCCAGGAGCAGCCTGGATCATGACAGGGAAAGGGGATGTGGGATTAAGCCTTGCTTGGGTGCACTGGGGGTGTAACTGGAGCTGGACAGGGATCAGTGACAAGGGCTGGAGGGACAGGACACAGGGAATGGCTCCCACTGCCAGAGGGCAGGGCTGGATGGGATATTGGGAAGGAATTGTTTCCTGTGAGGGTGAGGAGGGGCTGGGCTGGAATTCCCAGAGCAGCTGTGGCTCCCCTGGATCCCTGGCAGTGTCCAAGGCCAGGTTGGACATTGGGGTTGGATCAGCCTGGGACAGTGGGAGGTGTCCCTGCCATGGCAGGGCTGGGATGGGTGGGATTTGGGGGCCCTTCCCAGCCTTTGGAGTCACCCACCTCAGACTGGAATGAGCATTCCCAGAAGTTTGTCCATCTGCATTTGGAGCAGTTCATTGATGTGTAAATTACCCATAAATTCAAAATGTGCCACAGATTTCAGCTGAGACAATGACAAAAACGTTTCTTGTAAACATTAAAAGTATTTGTGTCAAAACTCTTCAACACCCAAACTGACTTTAGCTCTGAGTTCCCTGACAAGAAAATTGCTGTCCTCAGGAAAAGGATGGAAAGAATTTAAGTTTTGGTGAAAAATCCTTCAGCAAATGAGTGCCAGGCCCAGAAGAGAAAACCAGAAATACCAATTCTTCACAGGTGAGAACAGTGAAAGGTCTGCCCAGTTCTCAGACCTTAAACCCCAACCCTTTAAAAGATTTCTCTGAGCAATTCTCCCTCATTCCAAACGGGAGAGTGGAGAGGGGAAAGCTTCAAACACAGATTAAGGGATTAGAAAGCAGGACCACAGAGCGAGATCTGCACAGGTCAAAGCACTTGGTTTATCAAAGACGGGTGAAAGGGGCACTTTGATCACAGTTTAAGAAGCCAAAAAGGATAACAAAAACCTGCTGGAGCAAGCACTTCATGCAGACAGGAGCGCGTATCAATTTCCAGGGGTTATGGGGGGGAAAGTGCCAGAACCGCAGGGGAAAAAGCAACTCTTGAAGCAAAGCTGTGAATAATTAATGACTGAAGAAAATTACCAGAGGTTCCCGGGGCTGCTCCACTGCCAGAGGTCTCTGCCACAAGGCTGAGTGTTTCTTTACAGGAAATGTTCCAGTTCAAGCACAGCTGTAGGACTGGAATTAGCTCGGGGAAACCCCAGTGTTGTGCTCTGATCAAATCCTGGCTGGGATGGGCCTCAACTCCAAACAAAAAACACAGCTCTATTATTTATTTTTTTTTTTTAATAGACTATTAGAAAATACAAATAAACCTTCCAGGTAGAGGATATTTCCATTAAAAAAATGTTATGGCTGATGGCACAAAGAGCCAGGGAACTTCTCTGCTGCTGCCGCCACAGGAGCTGTATTCTCCTTTTTTTACAAATTCCTACTCCTACAACCCCACCTCTGCTCTTCCAGAAGGTCACGGACCAGAGCTGGCCCAGCCTAAGGAACAACAATAATTAAACCTAAGCAACAAAATAATTAAACCTAAGTAACAACAATAATTCCCCTGGTCAGAAGCACTCAGGTTATTGAATTTTCTCCTCTTCCAGCAGCTGCTTCCACGTCTTTCCCACCTCCCAGAGCTCCTCTGCTGCCCCAGTAGCCCAGCCAGGCTCTTACTGGTTTGTGAGCCCCTCTCCCAGTGGGGGCTGCACAAGTGGCCACCCCCAGCCAAGCCTAATTGCCTTGCCCTTAATTGACTCATTAAGGTAATCACTGCTGTGTCTGGAGTGCTCCTTACAAACCAGGACAAATTATCCCGATCGTTTTCCCTCCTGAGCGAGCCCATTAATCAGGAGCTGCTTGGCTCTTTGGGTGCTCCTTATCCACGTGGAATTCCTGGGATACAAAGCAGAGGAATCAGTGCTTCACCAGCAGTCAGTGACTTCATTTCCCCCCCGTGTGTTCTGAAATTCCTCACTTAAACAAGCACTGCTGCTCCTGATTTATAGGAGGAAGGGCTTGGCCACAAAGATATTTCATCCCTGGGCAAATCTGTTTTATAGCCAACAATTTGTCAGGTTTCTAAACCTCTGCCAAGAGCTGTTATTGATGGGAGAAGGCAAAACCAGCAAGGAGAAGCCAAAATTTTGGTGTTGCACACCAGAAAAATCACGGCAGCCACAAGAAAATTGTTGTCTGAGAGGGGAAAAATGCTTGGATGTGGATTTGATCAAAATTCAAAAGCAGCTTTTGCCCAAAGAGGAGTCTCATACCCCACATCTTCCCAGGCAGGTACAAAATTACCACAGAAATTCATCATATCACAGAATCATCTGTGGTTTTGTAACTCTGAGAGCCACAGAAATCGATCTCTACATAAATATATATGTAAATATTTTATACTGTACCTCGAGTTTGGTATCCTCAACCTGTGCTGAGGCCTGCAGACCACAGAGCAAAGCACTGAAGTGGCTGGGACCAGAGCAGCTGTGAATAATGCCCAGCCCTGGGCTTGGGGCAGCTGCTGGAGCATCCCCAGGTCCCCAGTTTAGTGTCAGACCCCCCCTCTGAACCCCCACAAGGGATTCAGCCCCTCCCAGGAAGGTCTGAGTGATGCCCTGAAAATGAGAAAATTCAACAATCCTGCTCCCTGTAAAGAGGAAATATCCATTCTTTACTGGATCAAATCAATGCTTTGTTTCTTTCCTGCCCTGGCTCCATTTGTGTTTCCTCCAGCTGGGGTTCAGGGCAGGGAATGCTCCCCAAGCCCCATCAGGACACTGAGATTTGCTGCAGGTGTTCCTTGTGCCACAGAGCTCCTGCCACTCCACGCTCTGCTGAGTGGTGACAGTGCACAAGGTGACGTCCTCTGGTTCCCTGGGAACCCTGGAGGAGAAATTCCCAGTTCTGTGCCTGGTGACAGAACCAGCTGGGTCACCTCGGGAGCACCAGTGGGGATCCCAGGGCTGGGGGCTCTGCTGGGTGTGCCAGGGAGCAGGAGAGTGGGAATGGCACATTCCGTGCCTGGATGTGCCCCAGGGCTGCTCCTGCTGACCAGGAGAGCTCTGCTGTGCTCAGAGGGAGGAAGGTTTGGGCAGGGAGGGTGGGAAAACTTGGGACAGAGGAGCTGGGGCTGCCCCATCCCTGCAGGAGGCACCAAGGGATCAGGGGATGGAGCAGCTCTGCTGGGAGGAAAGGCTGGGAGAGCTGGGAATGTTCAGTGGAGAGGAGAAGCTCCAGGGAGAGCTCAGTGTGGCCTCACAGGGCCTGAAG
>VZRX01000517.1:0-31960 GCA_013398075.1 Notiomystis cincta | reverse complement strand
AAAAGAAAAGAAAAGAGAAAAGATAGATCCATCCCTTACTGGTCACCCATTCAGTAACAAGATTACTGATGTTTGTCATAAAATCTTAAATGACACCATCCAGCATAAAATGGGTTTCTGTTCTCAAGGAAAATGCAGGGCAGATTGTGTAATGCTCTCTTCTCTAATGTTTGTTATGGATTTCAATTTGAAAAGAAGCTGTGAATATTTTGAAAATAGTAAATCCTCATCAAAATTGCTATTGACAAAAGGCTTCAGAAAGTGAACAACCACAATTCAGAAGGTACAGACTGCATGGTGTCAAAGGTTTAGAGCAAACTAGATAATGATTTTTTCCAGACAATTGAAGATTTTTTCCCTTTCTTTTTGCTAAGTAATAGCTTATTAGAGATGCACTAAAGCACTGAAGCATTACACAATTAATCATACTGACTGACAAGACAAAGTATATGCTTGACAACTACCATTCAGTAAATACAATTTAAAGTTAAATTATATGTTTTGAAAAACAGCGTTTCCTTCAGGACTTTTTAATCCATTAAACCTTCTGTCACAAAATATCACTGATGCCAAGAATTTACTAGGTATGAAAAATGATGAAGCATTTATGTGGATGAAGAGAACATCCATACTCACATTAGACTGGACAAAGACTATTATTATTTTTTTATTAGGAATGTGATATTTAATCATCTTGTTAAATCAGTGAGGATGGATCAGGACTGTGAACTCTTGTTCACAGAATAAACCAGTCATGAATTTTATGGAGTGGAGGAAAACAAAAACCCCATCTGTTCTGCAGCTGTTTACTGTAGGGTTTCTTGTGACTTCCTGTCAAGCACGTAGCATTCACCAGGTTTATGGGATAGGTGATGCATTACTTGCAAAGCATTTCAGTAAGCATAAAGTCATAAGTATTGCACCTTGACTTTCATCCCTCTCTTGACAGGTTCTATTATTAAGATTTGTAATTTTCTTCTCCTCTTCTGTTCCTGTCCTCCAATTTTCCTTCATTAATTTCTCTTAGCAATATCTGTGGAGCTGTTTTGAAATATATTCAGTTTCTTTCTTGCCTGTAATATGTGAAATTGTTGCTCCTTGTATTCTTTGTTTTATCATTTACTCAAATGTTGTGGGTTTTTTCTAATTTAAGCCTACCTGCTCCTATTGCTTATTCTGTCAAAATGCCTAAAAACTTTTACTGATTTCATATCTTCTGATCTTACATTAGCTCTCCTTTTTCTCAGAAAACTCATTTGATTTTGGTTTTTTTTTTTTTTTTGATCACTGCTCTAGGCAAAGATTTGATTCAAACACGAGTTTTGAAAGGATTTAGCAGAGCAGAAATGAAACTGAGCATCCTTAATTTTTCCTAAGGCTAATGATATATCATCTTCTTTCCTCATTGTTATTCTCATGTGGCATCCTTGCATTGACAGTGGTAATAGCACTTGTTAGTACACAATGTTCCTGTAAGCTTATTATGGTTAATAAGCTGTAGTTTTATGGTTAACATATTGAGTGTCTGTATAGCTCCTGTGGGTTATTCGAGATTCTTCTTTCCCACACACAAAGAATTGAGGACGCCTGTTTTCCTGGTAGATAAACTTCCTTTTTTGTTATCTTTCTCAGAATCTGTACAAAATCTTCATTTCAGGGATGAGTTTTGTCTACTGTACTTACTCTTGTAAACTGCAGTAATGCCAGGTCAAAGTGCCCCAAAACAGTGAGCTGGAACACTAGGATTTGGTGTCAAAAATAGAAAAGAATCTCAACTAACCCAAGTATCTTGTATTGGCTTTTCAGCTTGTCTTTCCAGGCTCTGTCATTTTGTCTTGCTTTCACTACAAGAATGAAAAGGAACATTAACTTAATATACAAGTAATTGTTGAATCAGAGCATGTTGCAGATGGCCAAAATACGACAGGATTCTCATTTCGTATGATACAAATGTTTGATAATGCAGTCACTAATGGCTATTAATAAGTGTTTATGAATCAGGGCACACTTTTGTGTGTTTCTCTTCAGGAAATCCTCGTGCTACTGTAAGTTTTCACTGTGAGGAGTATGGCTCTTTACTGGGTCTGCTTCGTTTCTATCTCAGCAACTAGTCACACTCAAAAGGAGGAGTATGGATCTGTGAGTCTTTGGAGTAACTGTTGTTAGAGCATATTTGGAAGCTTTCATGTTGACCCTGCTTCTGGCCATCTTCCTTAATCAATGCTTGTTCTCCTTTCCTGGTTATTCTTTTTCTGAATTTAGACATTGAGTGTCTAAACTATTTTGAGTGTGGGATAAGAACTGTTCAAAGAGATGTGTTTTTACTGAACAGAAAGTTTGGGGTTTGTGTCAGTAATCAAGTGACTATGAATTAGAAAATCCTGGTACTTAGGTGGGAGTATATTATCTCTATTTGTCTTCATTAAAGAACATTCAGTTGCTTTTGTATATCTAAAGATATATGTTGCTTCAGGCTGCTCAGACAGCTCCTGAATCTGCTAGGGATAAAATATTGTCAAGCAAGAATGGCTGTATTCTTCCTTTTGCAAAAACTTTTCTCCTTCCATTCTTAGGCTAGTGTAATTTTCTAACCATCTTCTAGTTTTAGACTATTCTGATGTATGTAGAATGATGTAATTTCATTTGTTACCACACATCAAGTGATCAGAGAGTGTTCCCAGAAGGCTAAGGGGTTGTAGTTTTAGAAAAATTATACATGACTATCGTAAAAGTATCCCCTATATTGTTCACAGTCTACCTAATCATTAAAATACTAAAATAAATGCTGATACATAAAAGGCTGGGAATCACAAAGGATGAGACAGGCAACCCATAGACATATTGAGAATATGATCTTTAAGGGCAGAATGCAGCCACTCACTTATATTCAATACTTACAGAACACAATATCACCTTCTAAACTTGGAGAATAAATGAACAGAAAATTAAGTGTAACCTGGGGAAAAAAATCAATTTTCAAAATAATGCAGGAAAGTTTTCAGAGAGTCTTTATCAACTAAACTGCATGTTGAATGATGATATGACTGAGAGATAACAAAATATAGAATGCTTAAGGAAAACAGTTTAAAACTATGGTTTGGCCAACCAACCCTATCCATTTGTCTATTTGACAGGAAGTATTTAAACAGTAATTTTTGTGATTCACAATGTACTTGTAGACACACATTTGAAGCAGCATGTAATTATTTCTGCTTTATGAGAAGAATAGTTGAGCAACTGAGGTGACCCTCTGAAGAAATATCAAGTATATCTGTTAGAAGCCCCCCTGAAACTTATTTTTCTTTATGAAGACTACCACCCAAAAAAAACCTGATCATGCAGTGTCATCAAAGGTGTTTTGACTTTAAATTAGGTACTGAAATTGAGGATTTTTACTCCCTATTGGATTAAATAATTATCATATTGGTTTACAGAAAGACAGTTGTCCTAATTGCACATCTGTGCCAGTTTGGACACACACACAGGAGGAAGAGCGCCTCTCTCTCTCTCTCTCTCTCTCTCTCTCTCTCTCTCTCCCCCCCCCCTGTCTGCCAGGCAAGCAGGTCCCAGCAGCCCCTCCCGCATGGGTTCGGGATAAGAATTTCTCGAATGAAAGTGGAAAAACTCCTGTTTATTTATCAAGGAGAGTTCCCCCTCCCCCAGGCACAGGGTAGAAAAGGACACTGCACCCCCCTCCCATCCCAGAGGTGGAGGCTGGTGGATTTCCCACAGTTCTCTCACTTAGCTTCTAGACTCAAGGCCTAAGCAGAGCTGGACCCTGCCAGGCTGAGAGGCGCAGATTCCCACCGAGTGTCCCGGAGATGGTGAGCTGTCTTGGATGAAGAAGCAAGCAAAAAAAAGAGTCCAAAAAGGAATAGAAGCCACTGAGGCAGATCCCAGTCCCTCTCCAGCTGAAAGCTGAAAGGTAGAGAGCAAACGCCCCTTCTCTGCTACTAGCAGAGAAAAAAAATCTCAAGCTGGGTAAAAATCTGTAAACAGTCTGGCTGCAAGGTCAAGTGAGCCGCTGTGAAGAGTCCTCCCAGCTGCAGTTTAAAGGTACAAAGAAACTTCCAGCAGGTGATGGGGAATACAGGATTGTCACAGAATCACCCCAAGACAACATCTTAAGAAAATTCCCATGACTTAAGAGAGTTGGATACATAAGGGCATAAGACTAGGTGACCATTAAAGGGTCTTTCTGATCCAAACTATTCTACAATTCCATGATACCCCGACCTCAGTGGGTGCAGCTGCTGACACATGCGGAGCAGGCTGCAAACTCTGCATTTTCCACAAAGTTATGGCACAAGGAATTTTTCTTGCCCAGTTTGATCCCAGCTTGATATGGTGTCCTCAAAGTAAAGCATCCTGCCAAAAATGGTGTGTGGATTTAGTGTTGATTTAGTCTTGTGCTGTGTGTCATGGGAGTATCAGAGTAGGAGGAAAAGACATAATCTGATTTTAACAACATCTCCAATGTTTTGTTAAAATGCAGGTCAAAGGGAGCCTGAAATACAGGAACTGAATGAGCAGAAAGTGATTAGTGATTCTTATGGAGCTGTGTCAAGTTACAACTGTACTATGTGTGAATGAAAAGGATCTGCCTGGGGTTATGGACAGAGAGTGAATTAGAACATGAAGAGGAGTTTTTCTTTATACCTTTGGATGATTTTCATAGTACTCAAGAGGATGAATTGAGCAAAGAGAAATCTCTCACCTATGCTGTATCTGTTTAGCATTCAGCAAACTGGACAATATCCGTTTAAGACAGATGAAGGAAAAATTATTGGAAATGTCGACTCCCTCAATTTTCATGCACACTGAGCTGCTGAGGTCAGGATATACACTGGAGAAGACCAAGCCAAAACTGTGCTTGCAGTATCTCACACAGTAAATATCTTAAAGTAAGTTACCATTGCTGCTGCAGAGCATGGGGTATTTAAATTACTTGAGTATACACTGATGTTTTGCATTAAGGAAAGAAGTGCTGTCTTTCTCTTAATCAGGTAAACTGGTGGAGCTTTTCCTAGGGAAAGGCTGATTTTAAAAAATTGATTGCTATTTAAATTTGTAGTTCATTTGACAGTGAAGTCCATTAAAGGCAGATTTCTGTCTCTGCAGTATGAAACACCGTCTTCCAAAAGCAGGACATTTACATGTATATCAAGTATTTATTTCCTTGGTTTCATGCTCCTCTAGACTAATTTGATTAATTTCTGCAGTGCATCAGATTAAACTCACTGACAGGAATTATCTGAATATTTTCAGTGGGGCCTTCATCTCAGTGCTGTCATGGAAGACTGCAATTTTCTTCTCAAAAACTTGGCTCTGTAGTATCTGAAACGCCCCTCTCTTGCTTTAAGCACAGTTTTAGTAAGATTTGATTGATCTCATTGATGCAGAAAAGATGCCAGTGGCTAGCTCCAATAGGAAAATAAAGCTTTCTATGAATGTCTCTAAGTGAACTTCTAGTCAAGGTTACATTTAATGCAAGGTCATCATTGCTTGTGGGTTTTTTTCTGAGGACTGGAAGGAAAAAAAATCGTTGTTTTGATGATGACCTGAAGCATGAAGGGGCAGTCTCAAGTGATCTGTGACAGCAGAATGTCAAAGTACTTCGAACAAAGTCAATGTCAGTGCTGAACTTAGAACCAGGAAGATAACTCTGGAAGATGAAATCTTGTATAAGAAGAAGACAAAACTAAACTCATCTAAATCTATCAGGATTGAGTCCTAACAAGGTTTTCCATGATATTTTGTTAAAATCTGTGGGTAGCCATAGAAGAGAACATATGCTGTGGGGATTTTTAATCCAGTTTTATTAATTTTGGCTTTTCTTTCAGATATGAAAAATAATAATAGTTAAAAAAATTAGAACCCATTATCCTTTGTAAATAAGAATGCACAGAAGATCCACTTCAGGGCAACTAAAAGATTCCTGCTGCTCAGTTTTTATGTATGTGTGTCTTTCTGTGTATGCATATGTTTCTCTTGGAAAATTATGAGAAAATATTAATGTAATCTACAGTGCAATTTCTCAGTTTTAGCCTAAGATAAAATTTTAATTACATCATCTTTTCCTTTTTTTTTTTTTTTTATTTTTATATTTATGGGATGAAAAGGTCAGAGATGAAAAACAAAGAGTAGGAAAAAATATCCTACATTACAAGAAAGTAGAATTTTTCCTTTTTGTTTTTGATTCACATACCACCTCTCAGTTCTGTGGTAATTGGGTTTTTCCCTTGCCATTTTCCCTGCATTTTAATCTGCAAACACTTTCACTGATGGCTTAAAAACTATTAGGAATTTCAAGTGTTAGATTTGTTTTGTGTACAGCACAGGGATCGCCAAAATCAAAATCCATGAAGGAACAGTCAAGGCTGACATGTTCAAACAGACCCTTGTCTTATGATGGATTCTGAATCTGTGTGTGATGTGGTGTGGTTTCTGTTGGGAATTCAGTTATGTGTGAATACATGAAAATAATTCTTGTTGCTATTGAGTAGAATTAAAGATGTTTCTTTATTTCTGTTAAGCAGACTTAACAGGACTTCTTTTAAATTTGGCTCTGACAACAGACAGGATATATAACTGTATCAGCACAATGTCAAAGTTTCAAGACAGCTGTGAGCGAGCTGGTGAAGCTACACATTTGGTCACTTTGGTGAATTTCTTGAGAGACTTTTATGGGTAGAGTAGCTAAATGAGCAGGTTTGGGACCTTCCTCACAGTCCTTGATATTCTTTATTTACTCTCAAGAAATAAAGCTGCCTGTTTATCCTTGAGGATATCTGGAGAAATGCAGCTACCTGTGAAGGAAGGGAGGAGGAAGAAGGGAAGCCATGGCATAATGTACAAATGCCACAAGAAAGCCATGGAAGAAAGACAAAAAAAGCCACATATCACCTTGGTGTCAAAAGACCTTTTTGTTAGTAGGAAAATCTGCCCTGTCCTGTGCAAATTTTTTGAACATAAATTAGTAGAAAGTAATAGATAAATTAAGAAAATATCATAAACAATTTTTAAATGTCTTATGAGTATTATTTTAATTAATTTTCATTGAATAAATATTGGTTAGACACTTATTAAAAATTGCATTGAATTAATTTGTATAAATATGTTAATCTGAATAAATTGTTACCCTTGTCTGACACAAGTGTCAACTGCTCCAGTCCTCACCTCTGTCTCCTTTAATTTCACATTCATGGAAAATATGTGAAAAATACTATCAAGATTTTATTTAAAACTAACTACTTTTAGTCTATGGTGGGGCATAGATTAACCACTTTCTAGTTTTCCCTAGAGCAATCTCTAACTGTCAATCCACCTTTTCTTTCTCAATCATGACATGCCATGGTAATGTTTATTGCTACACCTGTTACCTTTCTTCTCAATATAGTTTTCAATGTTTGCCTGACTGAATATAGTGTACATAACAACGTATATTCAGCAAAAAAAGGAATTATGAAACCCAGATATTAGTGCAGTTTTGCAGCCAGTTCATGACAGCTTCTGTTGTGCATAAATTTTTATACACAGAGTATTTAATTGCAGTGTTTTGAAGGAAAATTTTAATAATTTCATAACTGTCCACAATGAAAAGAAAATAATCTCACAGCAAAAGGTTTTAAACAAAGTACTTGGATTAACCTATTTATTTTCCTTTCTCATTCCTTTTTAGCACTGCTCTAATTCTACATAAAATTTGTGTCAGTCAGCTCAAGCCACTCTTCTCTTTGCTGTTCAATGGCCAAACTGAAACATCCTCTGTTCCCTCAACTCTGCCTATTTGCAAATTCCAGCTTTTTATGTCAGCTTTACTTCATCAGCTCATACATTTGAAGGCCAACAGAGATCACTAGATCACTTAGACTGAGCAATTGTACCAGCAGTACAATTTCACCTAGTTAAGCTCTGTAGTAAGCCAGACAACTTGTAATGGCCTCAAGCTTGTCCCAGAACATCTGCCAGTCTTGATTTGAGGATCTCAGCAACTGGGGAAATATCACCACTTTACTTGATGGCTCTGATAGTTAATCACCACTGCAATTAAAAAATTGCCTCATTATAAGTTTGAATATGTTTAGCTGCAAGCTCCAGCCATTGATTCTTTTATGCCTTTCTCCACTAGGTGAAATAGCCCTTTGGTGTCCAACACTTCTCTCTGTTCTGCATAAAGTGTGCAGTTTTAGGTCAGTCAATGCCAGAATAATACAGTAAGCCTCAAAAGATGTCACATTTGAGAACAGTTAGGCACTAATGTTTGGATGCTCTCTTTACTATCTAGGCTCTGCAAAATCTACTTGAAAAAGAAAACTTGGCTGTACTGTTTGGCATCTAGTTAGAAACACCACCGCTGAGAACATGATTATATATTTTTTTAACCTTGCTTTCTAAGGAAAATGTGCTTTTAAAATCATACTATTTCTGTCCCTTTATCTTTTTCTCTCATTTTCCAGAGAACCTGGGAGCTGACTGAGTAATTCCAGCCATATGTGATGGTTCAATAGAGATCACAAAGCTTTTGGGCTCCTTTAGTTTCTTATAGAAGGCAGAGGGAGGAGAGAGATCTCTGTTTGGTTTGTTGCCGTCCCCTCTTCCCTCACCCAGCAGAGGAATAGCTGCTGCAGGCTGTTAAACCTGAGCTGGTCCAACCAGCCCAGCAGGACCTGAGTGGTTCTGGTTTAGGAGTGACCAGGAGCAGGATGCATTCACCAGCTGGGAGCTGTGGGAGCAGTTTAAATAATGAGGAGGTGAGGAGGAGAAAGGGTGGTTAGGGCATGGTGGGAGGAGATACTGCAGGAGACAACAATCACATTGGTAAATGCTGGAATTCCTGACCTGGAGCAGGTTGGAAGGGATTAGAGGGTCATAGGAGGTTGCCTGGAGGAATCAATTTTGCTTTAGTTTCTGATTCAGATTGCCACAACAAAATATATCTGTAAAAACCCAGTGTGCTGTCTCTGAATGTGTCAGCAAACCCCACAATATATTTGTCATGATCACAACAAAGAGTCTTTTCACTACATTCTGCAGCTTCTTATTCTAAAAGGAGTATCAGATTATTTATATATGCAGTTTATAGCCATAAGATAAATTTTTGATGTCCAGTTGGTGTTCAGCATGGTTGGAATGCATTTTTAAAAACTATTTTCACAGCTTTAATCCTGGTTTTGTGTCAGAAAAAAATATAATTTGCCTTGTGCTGTCATCTTCAGAAACTATGTTTTAGGCCCAAGACATAACTTTGCAAATCAAAAAATCAGGTTTCTTACTCTCTTATTTTTAACCTTTTCTTTTCAATATATTTTGTCTTCTGTCATGCTTATTTTCCAGGTTTCCTTCACAAGTAAAACATGTGAAAGTAAAATAACCTTTCAGGAGTAATTAATAAAGATGATAACTTGATTGGTGAAAACACATTTAAAATAATTAACTGTGCAATTTACTGGTTGGAACTGTCACAGTTTCTTACTAAGAGTTTTCAGTAAAAGGTAAACCCAAAAGATATGTTAAGGTATAAATCTGACTCCAGATTTCTTGACTGAAACTTATGATGACCTAATTTTACTTCCAATTCAAAGAAGTTTTCTTTCAAAAGCCTTCTCTACTGCATACATCTCATACCAAAAAAAAATGGCTGAAGACTTTAAACCTAAAAAAAGTTTCTTTACTGAGAGACCCCCCTTCTATGGGAAGAGCACACTTTGCAGCATCATCTGCTCTGTGTAAGAGAAAGCTAAATAAACATGGGAACTGAGACCTGGACTCCTGTCAGAATTGCTGCATTGACTTCAAGAACAAATCTTACACTTCAGTATTCGTGGGGATTCTGAAAAGAGATAATTTCTCAAGTAGATTTTGGGTTTTCTCTTTGTCTTTGATTCTCTAGGACCCTCATCATTCATGTCAAATATTGTTCTTCAGTCTGATCTATCAGAAAAACAGTTAACTCTTTAAAACTATTTTTCAAGAGACTATGAAATAAATTTGAAAGGAAAATTGAGATTTGAACCTCTACTGTTAAAGTAATACATTTCTCAATTGCCAAAACCCATAGAGGCTTCCTGCAATTTTGAGGAAACTTGAATAAAGCAACCCTCTATCCTTAATATTGTGCATATCCTTATTCAGACATTTTTGAGAGCTCAGAACACCAAGATGTACAGAAGGTCAGCTGAGAAGTATTTTAAACTGACTTCTATTCCCCTTAATCAGCATTAACTTCACCAGCAGCTGCATCAAACTCTGGCTACGAAAGACCAATCTAAATATTTTTTTTAATAATCAATAGAAACATTCTTTTAACTCCGTTGGTGCTTGGTCTAGTCCCTAATTCAAGTACCTCCTAATTGCAGACTATCATTGGCACAGCCAACATGAGATAATGTGTCCCATGTTAATCCTCATTACCCAGCTTTCTCAGCCCTTGCAATGATGAACAAATGGATTCAACTTCAGTATAACATTTCTGAAGCAGTCCTTTTCAACCTGAGAACAGTCAGAAAATTTCACAGTTTTAAGTAATATTAAAATTGTCCTTTTATTTTTGCAAACCGCTCAGTCATTTTTTTGTGGTGTGTTTAGCTTAATCAGTACCTGGATTTCTAAATCACCTAATTCAAACTTCTTAGATCATTAAAATTTACATCAAACTTCTTTGCATCAGTTGCCTCTGACTGCAGCCAAAGGAGTACAGAGGGATAATGGAGCATGGCAGAGCCAGACTACATGATGGCTGATCAAGGAGTTTGGTTTAAAATGGACATAAAAACTACAATAAAACGAAGAGGAATTAAAATGTGACAGAGGATGAAGTAATATCATTAAGAAGAAAATGAGAGATCAATGAGGAAGACAGTGCTAATATTGATAACAGCAAATACTGTGCTGCAATGCAATTAGTGCCTAATGAAAGATGGGACAGAAAGTGGTCAGTTGAACACACCAGTATATAAAGTATTTATAAAGCAATTGCAAGACTACAGGCAACAAAATGGAAGAATTACAGGGGGTGTGGACAAGGTGAAATTCAGTACAAGGAGGACTTAGAGCAACAGGTCTGGAAAGCAATGACTGAAATAGAACTATGAATTATGTGTTGCTCATGAGGAATGAAGTGCTGGCTTACTTCTTCTATTATCTTTAATTGGCAGTACAAAGCTGGAAGCATTTCCACAGTTAAAACAGAACCTCCTAAAATGGCATAATTGGGGGAAGAATGAAGAATTCTCTTGTGAGTGACTGGATCCTGCTGTTGAATGCCACTATCTGATCTGGCTAATTTTTCTGCAGAGACAAATGCTGTGAGAAATGCTGCTCTTATGAGAAATGTTAACTTCCAAAACACTTGTTAGGCAATGCATATTATTCCTAATATTAAAGTCTAACACTTCAGGTTCTAACAAGATTTTTCTTTTTTTCATTATTGGGATCATAATGTCAGAACAGATAACCCTGTCTTAGGCTTGCTTTAGTTAACTGATTCATCTAAAATCTAAGTATATGCAAAAAGATTTGGATCAACATTCTGCAACTCGATTGTTTAATTTTGGTGAAAATATGAACAGGAGGATTCATTCTGTCCAGATTTAAATTCCAGAGGGAAGTTTAAAAAAAAAAGTGTGAAAGGACTCAGCATTTGAGTGCAGAAGAGGTCCAGGGTTCCCCAAAGTCAAAGGTGTTTATACTACTAAGCAACTTCATCTCAGTCAAGGGAAGAGTTTTCAGGGGAGAGCTCCAGAGGAATAAGGGAGGATATTAAAAATAATTAGAGTATTTTGAGAATAAGCCTATGAACAATGAGGGAAGACTGCCCAAGTTGCCAGTGAACATAGAGATAAAATGAAATTACCAGAAGATGATTCAGAGAATGGGAGGAAGGGCAGAGGAAGGGAAGGAGAGAAGGAAGGATACAGGCTGTAATGAGGAAACATGGACAAGTTTGTTGAAGAGTCAATATGGCTCCTACAAACCACTTCACAAATTTGTCAGTTGTTTGAAATAATCCTGGGCAATGTGATCAGGCAGAATCTGGGTGACATCTGTTCTCTGAGTAGTGGCTTGAAAAGACTCTCAAAGAAACTTTGGTACTACTGGGATTACAGATGATCACTACATAGATAAGTAGCCCATTAAAAATTTAGAACTGGAATTGTTGGTCAGCTTTCTCAGTGCAGCAAAATGTACAGATGCACAAAGTTGTCTGGGGTATGAAAAATGACAACTTATTGCAGAGTCACAGAAGAGCATTGTGACACTGACTGACTGACTGACTGACATGAAATGGCAGGTGGAACTCAGCACAGATATATTCAAGATATGGAGAGAAGAAAATCCTGCCTTTTAAAGATGTGGTTATTGTACCCATTCTGTCTGTCAGCATTCAGAAAGAGATCTCAGAATTACAACAGATTGTTTTTGTTAAAGGTTCTACAGAACCAGCCAAATCCAGCAGATGTGCAAATCTGGCCAGTAGCAAGTTACTGACACATACAGCTGTGGGCCTGTGACTTACAGCCTTCCCTTTCCTAATCTTTGGTCCTTTCCCTAAATTTTAGTACACAAATATATCACACAATCCCACAAACCCTTTCTGGAAACTCATCAGAAACTTCACACAAGTTACCTGAAATATTCCCTAACTCTCAGGTTTCCTTTCCTTATCAGTTACACTGCTTAGGGCAATTCTTATGGCTGTGTCTAAGCAGTTCCCTTGATGGCCATCACACAGTGACCAGAAAGCTCTGGTCTTCATTACTATGCCCAGGATCACCTGTTCCTATTGCAGTGTTTGAGGGAAAGTGTCATTATATCCTTGCATTTGTCTTATACTTTTTTCCCTATATCTGGTGGCAATTATTTTGGGAGACATGACACTGGGATAGAGTGACATTTTCTTGAACCTATTATAGCTAATTTATGCACTTCTGTGGAAAATGAAGATTCACTTGGCTAAACTGACAGTGAAAAACACCTCTTGCTAGCAGCTTCCAAAGGAATTTATGCATTAAGTTAGTCTCTTAGTAGGCAAGATCAATGTGTAACTGGCAGAGATCTTGTCCAGAGTGGTCTGAATACTTTCATATTCGAGACCATTGAAATTTTGGAGTGTAGAATACTTTATTAGTCACTCATCTAGAATACATACATTACTGGGTCCAGGAGAAGGCAGAAGAAAATAAATGTATTTCTTTTCAAAATCCAAAATCACAGAATAAGAGAACGATTTGGGTTGGAAGGGACCTTTAAAGGCCATCTAGTCCAATTTTCCTGCAGTGAATAATCAATTCAATTAAAAAGGTATGCAAAGACCAGTTGGCCAAAGGAGAAGGAATTAAGCTGAATTTCCTACTGAGCAACCAAGATGACATCCCAAATTAATCCCTCTTGTTAATCTCTGTTACTATGTACAAAAATGTGCTGCTTTTGACATAGTCAAGAACTGTATCTTTGTACACTCTGCAAACACATTGACTTCCTTCATAGAACTGACTATAGACTTTGGCATTTTTGATTGCTTCTTGGGCTTTTCCTGATGTTTGATTAGAATGTAAAAGAGTTATTAAGCCAGTGTAAAAAAAAATATTATTCTAAGTACAGCACTTTTAACCTGTCAAATTTTAAATTTAATTTGAAGCTTGTAACTTACTGCTAAAATGTCTTTGGAAAAATGCAGTAATATTTAATAGTCTGTCATTTTAATGTAAATTCTTTCAGCAGTTCAGTTCTGAACAGGATTTGCTTTAGTTCAATTGTTCTCTAAAATTCAGTAAAAATAAGTGCATTAATATTAGCAGTGGATTAACGTTTGATTTAGAAGGCAAAGCAGATTAATTGTAGTATTTAATGCAGGGTGCCTCTTTTGTGACTTTATAAAGTATCTCTTGTATGTAAGCTGTTAACTATCATACTGAATTATTTGCTGACTACCCCTTATTAAAATCAGGTTTGGGGCAATCTGTCACTAAAATTGAACGATATCATCCAAACATTGATGTTGCCCTAAAGCCAGATCTTCCTCATAAATCAGCAATAGATTGGACCTCTTTCTGAAATAAAATTGTTTTCCTATCAGGACTGGTCAATATGAGCAAAACAGAGTCAAGAATAACAGGATCAGTTCAACAAAGGGAGGCATAATTCATTTTAAAGAGCAAACACTGATTGCATGCGTTAAGAAACTGGTAATTATAAAGCTGACAAAAAAAAGGCAGTAAGGAGAGCTCAAAGGGATCTCAAATCAAGCTTTTCTAATGTAGCACAAGAGATTTATAGTAATTTGCAGATGTTATTTTTCATCATAAAACATTTCATAGCTTATAGGCTATAGAGCCCTTTTATTTTACTGATATTGTGTTTAAAAGAATGTATCTTGGAAGCAAAGTGGGATGGAGGCAATATATGTAGATTTGTAGGAAGACAACTGAGGATATATTCATATCTACTTTAGTCTCTGTTGCTCCCTAAGATCCTTTTCTGCTTTCATTCAAAGATGACTCTTTTGTGATATTTGCACTAAATCAACCCAAAGCTTGTACTCTGTGCACACTGAAAAGACCCATGTCTGTGTCCATGGGTGTTCACTGCCTGTGAGGGTATAGAGAAAAATTGAATCTCTAAATTCACATATAAAACTTGCAGAAAAACATATTTTAAAATACTAAGAGATAAAAAAATATTAACGAGAGTGTTCCTCTCTGGTGGCTGGAAAACAAATTTTCTGGACACCTAATTGAGGGTCTAGCTGGAGCTGGTTTAAAGTGAGGTAATACCCTGAAATGCCATATCTTACAGTAACCACAGGTGCATAACATATTAGAGGGTCAGTGATCTTCCAATTGTTAAACCACTCTAAAATTACCTGTAGTCCTAAGAAACAAACTTCATTCTTAAAGAAGAATAAATGTATGTACTCCCAAGATATGTTACCTAAATATTATGGCAGACTCAATAAGGGAATGTCTCTTGCTCTTTTATTCTCAGATTTTTTTTCTTGCAGGATGAAAGCTAGTAAAATGACAGCAAAACCTAGAATTTTCAGGCAAAAGTTGGTGTTTGTTTCCATGTACTCTCAAATCTCAGTGTGATAAGAACATCTCTGCAGAAACCTTTATATCTCTGCATTGAAGGCAGCTGTGGACATTCCAAACACTCTGAGATTTGAGACTTGCATTAGTGAGAGGAGGATCCTTTTTGAATGGTAACAGGTTTTTCATGGTAGCTGTCTATGCAATTTATTTAAGACAAGCTGCTCTGGAAGGAGAGACCACTGCCCATTTCACCCATTGAATTGGTTCTGTATGATTTTACTTGATCTGGGATTGGATTGGGATTGTAATTCTAAAAAACTACATAAAACTTTATGAGGTAAAGCAAATTAATGGTACGTTTCATTATTTTCTGATTTAAATTAATTGCTATGAGAGCAAGAACATTGTTTAAATGATGGACAGAGCTTGGAAGAAAAAGCAGCCCAAAATTACCACCACTGATAATTAAAATGGCTAATGATAAGGAAGTTTATCATTATTTTGAGAGGTTTTAGTGGATGTCATGAAAATTATCATGGAGCTGTGTCATACTGACAAATGTGAGACTGATCTCCACAGAATCTGAGCTCCTGTTTTATTTCACAGCAGTTCATTCTCTTCTCCCACTGTTCCAGTTCTATTTTTTCAACCCCCTGCTGTGATACCTTTTTCACCTTGAATAAAGTACAGGGGTTTTCTGCCTGCATTCAGAATACCCCTTTGCATAGCAAACCTGCATGCAGCCCTGCTTGTTCCTTTGCACCACAGTAACAGGTTTTTCTTCTTGTTTTAGCTTATACCTTCATCTTTTGATTTTATCTGTTATGTTTAGGACAGAGTTCATTATTAACAATTCCAGACCAAGAACCTTTAATAGACGTTTGAAACTTCTTCAAAAGACTCAAAGAAGTTTAACTCATACATTCTTGTGTTGTCAATTTGCTGTTATTATATTCTTGGGAGAGAGGAGGAGAGTTTGATGCCTATTATGTATTTGTGATTATTTCTTTTTGAAAAGAAACAAAAAAAATCACTTCAGGAGAGACCATTAAGAACAACTATAATAATGACTGTTCATTTAATAATAAATATATTTCATAGTTATGCTATTTTTGATGTCCTGATGTAAAAGCTTGACATTAGTACACCTTCAGTTTAACATCTTGATTCAAGCAGGTGTTAGTAAAATCTTAATTTTTAGACAAATATCATTAAATATTTTCCTCAAATCTGACTCATATACATTGACTGTCTTTCAATAAAACTGCTGCTAAGTAATCTGCACCTTAAGAACAATACAGGTTTATTCCTTTAGAAGTCACTCATATAAAAGACCTTCATAATGCTCATTTATGTTTTTCTCTTCATTTTCTGATTAGCCCATAGGAATGATGCAAAATGTGGGTGAGGAAGCTCAAATATTTAATCCAGAAATGGCTGTGTATTCTCTATACAAATATCTTCCTGTCATTCTCTTCTGTGAAACACTGAAGAAAAGAAATTATTAGGGCTAGCTCATGGTAACCACCTTATCCAGTACTTCCCACTGGAGTTCCTTAAGAAATTGCCAATTAAAATCAATGGGGCTTTTGAAGGTGTAAGGAATTAGTCAGGAGGAGCAAGGACTTTGCAGGTTACACTTTAGCTACTCTGAAATGATATTGTTTCCTGGTAGCTCATCTAATTAATTTATTTACAGAAAGGTTTCCTTCTTCTGAAAATGTCAAGTCCATCTGGTTTTCTCAGGATGTCATAGTTTTTACCTTTCCAATTCCTGTTGATTTGGACTGAACACATACCTGTTCTTAATGGTGGGAGGCTTTTTTGCTTTACAAGGCAGATTTGGTTTTCAGAAGCTCCCACTCTGCCTCTCTAACTACTTGCATATCAGCTTTTATTCTGATTTTTGTAGCACTCTGAATTTTCACGTTCTTATTTAATTTATTTCTGCCTCTGTCTTTTGAATCAAATTTTGGTATCAAGACAATAACTATGTTTGATGTTCATTAGTATAGTAGTCCTTGAATCTATTCCTGTTTATGGGTTAAGACTAATATTAATAAAGAAATTGCTTCATGAAGCACTTGAAATGAACTTTTTCACCTTGAGTAGGAGGTATGTTTTTTTATGCAAAATACTAACCTATTTAATTCTGTTTTGCCTTGTCAGTAACTGCAGCAGCAGTTGTTGGCCTGCCTTCAGAGGCCTTTCTCTATTCAAATTGGGGCTTAATTCTTCCACTACACACATGGCGCTTATGTGATTAATATGCAAAAGAACAGGTTTGTTTGCACATCTTGGGTATTGCAAAGAGTATGAAACATGAATATTCTTGACACAGAAGTCAGAGTTGAATCTTTATTCTGAAAATTGAGATGTTTTGGAAGCTGAGATCTGGCTCTTTACTCCTGTTATCTCTTGTGCAGGAGTTGCAGGGTCAAGAGGGGAAGAGCAATCCTTATTCATGGAAGAGTCTCAATTTCTTTGGAGAAAACACAGAGGACAGCTAAAAACACAGCTGAACAACTTAAGGAGTAATTCCATCTCCATGAAAAACCATGTGGATGGCAAAGCTATAATCCTGCAAAAGGAGGGAAGCAGAGCTTGTGAAAACAGTATGTGGATTCCATGTTTTCTCCTGGAGATGTGTGTCCTGTGTCCTGAGAGACATATGTGCCTTGTCCTAGAGAAGAGTGTGCAAGAGCCATAATTTCACTTAAGGTATGATGATGAACAGGTACATGATGAATGGGATGATTTGATAGTGTTTTATTAGCATGCTAATTTGGTCATAAATCATCTGCCAGGTGTTGTTGTCATAGATGGCAAAAAATGTCTCCAGTTTTGGTATTTTGATACCAAAAAATGCTGTGCTAGCTGCAGTCTTGTCATGGCTTTCCTAACCACCTGGGAAAGGCATTATGAACAGTTTAACTGTGGTTTTTTATATATATCTTACAGTCATAGAATCATAGAATGGTTTAGGTTTGAAGAGACCTCAAAGGTCATCTGCTTCCCATGGGCTGGGACAATTTCCATCAGGTATCATTAAAAAATTAGTTCCAACCCTCTATTCAAGAGAACTATAAAAATCAACAAACTCTTTCAAAAGGAAAATTAATGCAGAAAGGGCACCTTCTGACCAGGAAGAAACTTTATCTCAGGCAGCTCAAAGTGTTTGGCACTCCATGTTCTACAGTACCTCAGAAGGATAGGCAATGTCATGACTAAAGAGAATGCTTTATCGAAGACTTCTACTTTACGAACATTTTAATGTATGTTTATGACAATCTTTTCCACATTTGTTCCATTTTTTTCTTGTCCTTATTAACTAATTCTTTTTCTAAACTATCTCTTTAACTGGTGTATTTTCTTCAAATTCTCTAAAGAAAATCTTTATTCAGATGTTGCTCAGACACCAGCTTATCTGCCTCTGCCTTTGGACTGTGATCTGTCAGCACCAGCACACACTAGAATTGCACCTGATTATTGGAGAACACTTGGTTTTATTGTGATAATGCCTTTCTAATTGTCCTTATCAGGACAGGGCATAGAGAATTCCCACTCCACTTGTAACCTGAAGATCTAATTATCCTCTCCTCAGTCAAACATAATTTTGTTTTTGCTGCCTTTCTCAGGTCACATAAATGAGAAAGAAAGTTCCCCTTTTCATTACATTTGATGTTTTTCCCTCTGCTTCTTGAGGCAGATCATATGTTAAAAAAAAATTAAACTAACATTTGGCTTGTGGGGAAGATACTGAAGAGGAGAAAGGCTCCTTTTCACCTTCTAGTACTTGAATGAGATTTGTAAGCAAGATGGGGACAAACTTTTTAACAGAGCAGTGATAGGACAAGTGGTAATGTTTTTAAACTAAAGGATGGTAGATTAATTAAAGGAATTTTTTTTTTTTTTGTGATCCGGGTGGTGAAACATTGAAACATGTTACCCAGAGAGCTGGTAGGTGCTTGTGTTGGTTTTGGCTGGGGTACAGCTAGTTTTCTTCAGAGTGGCTAAACTGGGGCTGTGTTTTGTGGTTTTTCTGAGCACAGGGCTGGTTATTTAGAGGAGGTTTTGTCATCGCTGAGCAGGGCTTACACAGAGCCGAGGCCTCCTCTGCTTTTCACACAGCCACACTGGCAAAAAAGCTGGGGGTGCCTGGGGAGAGACCCAGCTGGGACAGGGACCCCAGCTGGCCAGAGGGACGTTCCAGACCATGTGGCATCATGCTCAGTATACAAGGTGGCTGGAGGAGAAAGGAGGGACATTTGTGCTGATGGAATTTGTCTTCCAAGTCACCATCACAGGTGATGGGGCCCTGCTCTCCTGGGGATGGCTGAGCACTGGCCTGCCTGTGGGGAGCACTGAATTAACTCTTTGTTTTGCTTTCCTTTGTAGCTTTTGCTTTCCCTATTAAGATACCTTTTTCTCAACCCACAAGTTTTCTCTCTTTTACTCTTCCAACTCTCCCTGATTCTGTGGATGGGGGAGCAAGCAAGGGAGTGCTGGCTGAGGTTAAACCACAGAAATATCCCATCCCTAGAAATACTCAGAGTCAGACTGGATGGTGCTCTGAGCAACTTGGTTTAGTGGAAGATGTCCCTGCTCATCACAGGGGGCTGCGATTAGGAGACCTCTGAAGATCTCTTTCAACACAAACCATTCTGTGATGCTATTACTTCTTTTCTTTTACCCATGTGGAGGGATGTGTGTGACTCCCTGCCTTACTACCAGGAGCCCCAGTTGCTGCAGGTGGCACTGAGTCTTCACAAACAGCACTTCAACCTCTCAGGTCAGTGCTGGCAACACCTTTCAGCTTGAAGGCAGGAGAGCATGGGGAGGCCCCTTGAAAGAGAAAGCAAACTCAAGCTAACTCGGTGGGAGGATGAAATATCTCCTGATAGAATTTATAACAGTCTTGCCAAACAGAAAGATTGCTTTCCACAGTAATTTCGAAAGGACTGGTGATGCTGGAGAAGGGGTACCTTCAGAAAAAGAAAATCCTTTTTTTAATTTTCAACTGCTATAAACTGCAGCTTATTTAATGTATTTGAAACAAATTTAAAATTTTGTTCTACAAAACAAAAGAAAATACCATGAGATTGATATGGAACAAATGACTTCACATCTTTTACTGATTTTCTTTAGTTGTGGAGGAAAGAAAGTGTACTTATTCTTCTGCCTAACCTACTGTATCCAGCTTCTTCTTATGTGAAGTAGAAATTTGATTCAACTACAGTAGTAATTGAAAACTATTATGTGAGTTTGGAAAGAATCTTCTTGCTCAAAGCCAGCATCTCCATTGCAGTTGCTGCATTTCCATCCCCAAATCCTTTCTTCTCTGTATTTTTCCTGACCACCTTTCCTTCCCCAAACCTGCTGCTCCTTCCTCTCTGCTAGGGCAGTGCTCATACCTGGGAGCTGGTTCATGGTGTGTTTCTGTCTCTCTATGATTTAGGGGTGTTGTTCTCCAGCAAGACACCAGCACCTGTGGTCAGCTGTGGTCAGCAAGGACCTCAGACAGTTCTGCCTTGTGCTTAGGGGACGTGGAGCTTGTGCTGGCCTGGAAGAGTTGCAGGTCTGCTCCAGGTGAGCTGGCAACTGCACTCTGTCATCCTGCTGCAGAGGGCTGGCTGTGGTCTAAGAGACAGAGAAGTGGTGGGAAATTATTGCCATCCTTCCTTTTTTTGATTAATGCCCACCAACACCTTCCTAAATCAATACTTTCCTAGTGATTTAAGCCTGTAAAGTGTGTGGCTCTTGAAAGTTATGGAAGAATAGAGCAATAACATCAAATTTAGCATGTGGCCTCATAGACTCAAATGCAGACAGACTTGGATTAAAAAAGTATTTTTCTGAAAACATTGTTTTTTGTATAAATGAACTATTAAATCACTTGAAAACTTAATCAGTCTTATCTTGGCCAGCTATTTATTTTGCAGGGTGATGCCAGAGAGGATTAACTAGAACCATACATGCCTCTGTAAATGTCAGTGATGGTGTTCCTGCTGAAATGTTTGTTTGTCTGTTACTGGGCCTATAGAAATCCCAGTTTAAAAGGATGATGATAAAATGATTTGGAATTAATTATTTCAAATGAAATAGAATTGATAATTTTGGGAGAGATGAAATGTTATGTAGAACAGCATAAACTTTTCTACAGAGGGTGTTTTTCAAAGTTATGTTTATTATTCAGAAAAATCAAAGACATAAGACAGGATCAAAGTAGCTGTACTTTGGAATGACACAGAAGGAGGGCAGAGGGAAGAGAATCAAATACTCTGACCTACTTCAAGGCCCCTGGGCTCTCTTTATATTTTGGTTGAATGCATTAACAAAATAACATCATGTTTCTAAAACACAAAGTCTTTTGGGGTGGCTTATATCAATATTCCTACTTGTTGAGACTGTGATTTTCTGGAACTATGCATATATGTAGGGCAGTTATAGTCACTGAAATACTGGATAATTTAGGATGTCAGAGGTCATCTCTCCAGCCCCCTGCTCAAAGCAGGGGTTTGATATTTTGTGAGATTGCTTTTACGTTCAATTTCCATAAGGGAGGATCTTAACAATAAAAGACAAAGTTCTGGCCTAATAGTGCTGAAATCTTATCTATATTGATTTATGTCTGTGGTGAATAAGCATGTGGATATGAGATGGCCATGGAAATATTTTCTTTTGCACTGATCTCCTTATTGCAAACAGTATTGCTGATTAATAAATTACTGTCAGTGTCAGCCAATATTCAGGATCCAGTATAAAAATGCATACTTACACTGTGATGTCTTGAAAATTATAATGGTGTTACCATTTGCTGACCGTGACACTTGTGGGCATTATCCCTATTATAGCTGTATTATCTTTAAGCATACTGTTATTTTTTGTATCTCACACAAAATTAAAAAACAGATTAATATTGTTCTTCAGAAAAAATAAGAGGAGGAAGTCTATGTAAATTACACTAAAATCTACAGAACTAAGAGAACTTTTCTGTAAGTTTGAACTTCCCTTGGTTTATGGCAAGGATAAAATTTTAAAGTTGTTTTAGAGAGTTATAAAGGAAACCATGCTTCCTTTTCTTTAATTTTCCTGTATGATGCAAGTACAAGTCATGCATTATTCTGCTTGGGCCCTGTTGATCCTACAGAAATTAGTTTTTCTTTTCAGTCTCGGCTAGAGCTTTTCTGATAGCTGAGGAAATAAAAAAGATGAAATTGTTTAATGTGAGAAGAAGACAAAAATAAAATAAATATATTACAATAACTGCATTTGACAAGATCTTGTTTTCTCTGTGCTAATACACATATAATTCCCATTCCCAGCTTTTCCAAATACAGCTATCAATATTCTCTTGATCTGACCACAATATTTTTACACTTTGAATCCTTGCATTGATCCCATTGTTTTGTTGCTGACTGTGGGATATTACTAAGTTCTCGAGAAAGTCTTATTGACAATTTGGATTTTCCCCCTCTTATCTCACGTCCCTAGTCTTTTGTATTTTCTATGGATGGAAAACTTCTTTTTATGCAAGGTGCTGGCCTGGCTGAGCCATCTGCTCTTCTGTTTCCCTGAAAAATATACTTTTCATAGGACATTGTGAGAAAACTAGGCATAAAGAGGAGCAGATGAGAGACTCAATCCTTACTTTGTTCTTTCCACTTCTTTTCACAAAGTGCAAGTTCTTTGGCAAGAGTTTTGGGTCTGTAACTTGTCATATTTTAAGAACCATTCAGATTTTAATAAAATAAACCAAATATATACTTGCTGTAGGATTCAAATGGGGCAAAAGTTACTTCAGTATTATTTGATTTTAAATCTGGTTTTGTGGTAAACAGTTTCCTTCTCGCTATGGAATATGGAAGTTCAGATAATTCCATTCAGCTATTATGGGAGCCGGAGATTTTATCTGGGGTAGTTTTCTTGTTTGCTTGGATTTTGGTTTTTGTTGCTTTGGTCTGGTTTTATTAATAGGGAAAATTCCACCTCTTGCCATCAGGTCAAGCATTTTGCACTTTGACTTCTACAAGCAAGAAATATCTAGGCTGGGAATAATCTATATAATTTTTATAATTAATTTTATGTTGTTCATTAAAAAATAAACTGCCTTATTTTTAGTCATGCCATTAAATGTTGTAAGGAGTTACCATGGAGCTTGAGCCATGTCCTGTTTTCTTTTTCAGGAAAAAGGACAAGGTACCAAGGTACCAAAACTAGGAAGACAAGGTAATAAGAAAATTGTCTGATATAAATGTTCCTAGAATAGGAGTTGCTTCTTGTTTAACCAGCTGGCCACATTTAATGAAATTTCCAGAGAGTTTCCAGGGAGTGCCTATATTTCCCTGCAATATATCCTTGACTCTATTTCTTTGATCGATCCTTTGCAAATAAAAGCATACCACTGTGACATTTAAGACTGCAACAAAAACCCACCAAACTGAGGTGTGAACCAAGTAAGTCTATTTTCACCTGTTGAAACTGCTGCTTTTTCTTTTTTTGGCAATATTCCAAGCTCAATAATGATTAGTGAATTAGTGTGTAGCAAACATTTGTGATATACAAACTTTCTTCAGCTGTTTCCAAATCTAAAATGAATGCAATCACCAAGAGGCTTGCAACTCCCTAATTAGTTTCTCCAGAATGGCTAATTTGATTTCTGTGTCCACAGTCTTGACTGTCAGATATGAAACAGTCAAAGTCATTGAGTCCTTGAGCAGATGACCATCCAAATCTCCCCCCACTGCTGTGGGGGGGAACTGTCAGCATTCCATATCAATGCCATCAGTGCAGTGCAAGGGTTGGATTGCTGCTCCTGTTAATGGCATTTTAGCACTTGTTGTGCCTCATCCTTTGTAGCTCCTGGGGTTTAGAGGACTGGTAGACATCAGGAATTTCACCTCAGTGCTCTCTTCATGCCCCTTTTCCATTTCCTATATTTTGAAAACTTCCCAAAAGTGTCACATAGGTCTCAGTATGCTCCTTTCCTCCCTGGGTCGGGAGGTTCTTGAACACTTCACTCCCTTTTCTGTTTTAGCTGTCTCCAACATTCTTTCCACAGCTGGCATTTTTTCTGTCCTCCCCCTTGCCTGTATGTACCACTGCAAAAAACTTCCTTTGGAGAATCTGCAGGCATCACCAGTCCTCCTTCTGTCCACTTGATTTTAACAGCATAGAAAAGCCTAGATTTGAGAGTTGGAACTTTTTTTTCAGTGTTTAGGCAGTCTATGTCTCAGTTCCCCTTTTCTGTTTGCCTGATGTATAAATATTACCTTTACTTTTGAAATTTATCAGATGGGATGTCAAAACAGACCATTAATACTGTTTGGTTTCAGTTTCTTGACCAAGTGAATAATGTCTTTTCTTCTGATGCTGTGGAGTGAAACATAAAAACAAACTCGATGAGGAGGCCACTTTATTTCATGAGGAAGTCTGGGTGGAGAAATTATAATAGTGCATTATTTGTCGTTCAGATTTTACACAAAAAACATAATTCTGGTGCCACAGGCTTTTTACTCCATTCTGTACAACTGAGATCTTGCATGTCTGACTTGTTCAGCAGACTTATGAGCAGGTGTGATGCTTTTTGCCAAAACTTGTATTTACTTAAGTGAGAGGAGCAAAAAGCTGACATATTTCTCCTACAAATTTTTTGTAGCATTTTGTTTCTACATCTCTCCTTATGTGATATTAAAGGCAAAATGTTTTATTGGTGTGTAGGAATTATATATTTGATGTACTTCCATATTGTGTGTTATGCATTTCTGTATGGCATATAACAAAATGCAATGTAATCTACATGTCAAAAATATTCTATTAAGCCTTGAGGCACCTGTGGGGGACATTAAATGACCTTGGTGTACATAAGCACTGTATTTCTGGCCAAGTGACAATGAAAAGACCATAAATTTTATACCGTGACTCATAAGACCTACATAAGTACTTTTTTGTTGTATCCCTACTGTATTTTTTTTTGAAGTCATGTAAGGAATTTTATGTAATGTAAGGAGCACTGATATAACTCATTGCCAAGTACCCTCCTTTTTTTTCTGTTCTTGTTGATTTTTTTGTTGTCATTAAGAGTTTTCATTCTGTAAATGGGAAGACTGCATCTACCAGGAATACCAATAATATGTTGTGGGTCAAGTACATTTTATTCAGTACTACAAACCGTGACATTCACAATTTCTTTGTTCTTCACCATACAATTTTAAAAAGGGAAGTCATGGGTATTTTTTACTAGGTTCTTCTTATTTATCATCTTGCACATTTTCCAAGCTTCAAGAGACTTATTTTTTATTAAATAAAAGCAGAGGTTCTTAAAAAATCATGTGACTTCAAAGCAAGGACTTAATATAAAATATTTACTTTTTTTTTTCAAGGCTCACTGTAAACATACAAGAGGCAGAAATATTTATTTTCCTTGTAAAAGACTTTCTGCTATGGAAAAGAACAAAGAGTTGACTAAAATTAAAATGTCTTGGTTTACATTCAGATTATTGCATCAACAAATAATCACAGTAGCTGTAAAGAGGTCAGTGATATAAGAAAAACTATGATTCAGTACCCTATTGGGGTTTTGTTATCTTCAAAACTATTCCTATATCTTCTAATGCTATTATATCTTGTGATATCATGATCATAGAATTCTGGAATGGTTTGGGTTGAAAGGGGACCTTAAAGATCATTCAGTTCTAACCCCCCTGCCATGGGCAGGGATACCTTGTGCTAGACCAGGTTGCTCAGAAACCCATCCAACCTGGCCTTAAATACTTCCAGGGACAGGGCATCCACAGCTCCTCTGGGCCACCTGATCCATTGCCTCCCTACCTTCACAGCAAAGAATTTTTTCCCAATATGTATTCTAAACCCACTCTCTTTCAATTTGAACCCATTCCCCCTTATCCTGTCACTAATGTTCTTGTAAATAGTCTTGCTCCCTCTTTCCTGTAAGTTCCCTTCAGGCACTGATGTCTGCACTAGGGAAATATCTAAGAGGTGCCATCATCACTTTGTATGTATGAGTGTACAAAGACACCAAGGCACTTGCTGAGGCCTCTGACATGATTCAGTGGACTTCCTGATGGAATATGGGAGAACTTGACAGAAAAATGGATTTACTGAATGAAGTAGAGGTCTAATTTAGTCCAGTACCCAGGGTTAGTCTTTTGATTTCTAGCAGTCTAAAGCCCAAGAAGTTGCTGAACTTCATATATCATGTGGCATTTTTATCTTTAAGGCTTTTTTTCTTCCATGAATACTTTGAAAGTTCTTTGAACCTTAACTAGCAGCATTGCCTGCACACATAACTGTGCACTATCAGTAAGAAGTTGCCAAGCAGTAACTATATTTCATACATTTTATTTCTGATTGTGAAGGTGATAACTAATTGTTCCTTACTTTCTGCAATTGTCACTCATAATTGTTGTACTCTTCTTTATTTTCTCTTTTTCCATGCCAGAGTATCATTGCTGAGTATTTCACTGCTGCTCTCTATATTATCCTTGCTGCCTTTGCTGCCCTTCCTTAATTTAGAATTGTACTACACACATTCTGAGATGCACAGACCAGTAATGCATAAAGTATTCAAGGTGTTGTGGGCTTTACACAGTCTTAAGATAGCTTTTTAGTAATTTCTTCCTAAATTTTACATCTTGTTTGCACTGCTTAGTCCTGAAGAGCACTGAATTGGCATTTTCATCAAAATACTTCATCCACAAGAGTCCATTCCTGAGCTGTACCAGTTAGTGCAAAACCTCTCTTTAATATGAAAATCAAGATTGTTTCTTCACTGTGTCTATTATTTATCTATACAGACTACAGTACCAGCATAGGAATAGAGTTTAGTTTCACTTCCCAGCTTCCTTTTATTAAAGGATATATCAATCTTTTTTTCTCATTTATCCTGTTGTATTCTTCTATTTTCTCCTCAACAAGAGGTTGTTTAGGGAGGAAAAGACAATGCCTTGTGTAGTCTTGCAGGTGACAGGTAGGGTGGCATTGTCCCCAGATGCAGTATTGCCTACTGCAGAACTATCAAAATCTTACAGGCAGGTCTAATACATGCACAGCATAAGAGAATGCACTCCAGCAACCTGGAGTGAGAGGTGTGAAAAAATCCATGTCATTTCCACCCATCCGCATTAACTCTTACAAAGATCTCATAAAGCACGTAAAACAGGGAATTACAATTTGATTATGAAACAATGACTTCTCTTGCTGATCCTCAAGGGAGAGATAGCACACACCTCCAGAAAGACAGGCATAAGAAAGCTTCAGCTATATGAGATACTAAAAATCCTAGACTGGAGAGGAATATTAGTCTTAAAGCACATTGTAATCTTCCTCCCTGCTCTTGACAGCCCTTCCATTTACCACTGGTGATAAATACCCTGTCTCACTCTCTTATCCATAGGAGATAATCTCTTTCTCACCTTTTCCTGCTATTGTTCTCTGCTAGTCCTACCCCCTGCATAATACAGCTACCTGTTCCCTTTGCTGGCTGATCTAACATTGTCTAGTGAAATTCAAAGCAGTTTTTCTCAGCTTCTATGTATCTTTGAAATTTTTGGTTTCAGGGCCTTTGAAACCCAGAGCTTGTCTATTATTTTTTAAATTGACCAGTAAATTCAGACCTTTTCCCACAGACCCTTACTACCCTACAGTTTTGAAGGCAGTCTCTTTAATTAGTCTCCTTCCAAACGAGTGATTGCTTCAGAAGGCACTAACCTTCGAGTGCCCCATCTCCAGGCTCCTGTTAATATTCAAAGTAAGGAGCACTGATTGCTAAAAAAACCACAAAGGTCATTAAGCAAATCAGTTACTGGTACTAACTAATTGCACTGTATAGTTTCAACGGTGTGTGTATGTGTGTGTGTGTGTGTGTGCACTTCTTCCTCATGTATCCTCATAAAAAGTAATTTTAAAGGAAACACCCAAACATTCTGTTAACTTTGTGTCTTAAGATAGCATAGTAATTATTGTGCTTTCTGAATGATTCCTCCTAGCTATGGCTGAGTTTTACTTGCTTAAAAGGGCATTTATTTCTATATGGACAGGATTCTGGCTGCATGAATTCTCCCTGCAGACTGTGTGACAAAGGTTCCTTTTTATCAGGGATGATTAGTTCTTTTCCTTCTTTTGCTTGATATTTTTACATCTTAATGAAACACTGTGTTCAAACCAAGCTAATCTTATTTCCAGCACACCTCTCCCTGCTACTAATACTATAGATTAATTATAGCACTCACTATTAGATATGCTCAGAGAACTTGTGTTCCTTAGGACCTGTGCCAGAAGGCAGGAAATAGGCCTCTGAGACATGTGTAACTTCATAGAATTTTCAATTTCACCAGCTTTGACGGCCTTTTGTTTACATAATTTCACAAAGAAATCCAGCTCAGAGTGACATTTTCTGGCTGGTAATATTGAAATGTTTCCTGTGTAGACTGACATTTTGAAAGCTGAGGAATGGCTCATAAGTACCAGAAGAAATCAGACAGTATGGCAAGCTCAGGGAGGAACTCTCCAATGCAGTCTGGTGATAAAATAAATTTAATTTTTAGCCCCCACATCAAACTTCAGGTCATTGTTAGTGCTCAATCTATGACAAAGACAGTTTTCTCCTTACTTTACACTCTTCAGATGGGCAGTGCAAAACAAAAACCAAGCACTGCCAAGAGCATGGGAGAAAGGATGGAAAATTGCACAACTGAAAAAGTGTTTGGACTGTAGCAAGAAGACTGAGCTGGTAAAAACATGGAACAATAAAAACTGAACTTTAAGAGGCTTTGTTGTAAGTTATCTAAGAGATTCTGAAAAATTACTAACAAAAGATTAGAAAATGCAGCTCCCCAACACCTCCTTTTAGGGGATTTTTTATGCTAAGATAAAATAATTTCTGTGAAGGAAATAGAGAAATTGGGTCTGAATTAAGATGCAGATTCACAGGGTGGAAGAGCCTGGCTGAAAAGAACAGTCACACTTTTAGGCAGAAACTTGAAGCAACAGAACAGTAGACATAAATAGTCTCCTGTCAAGTAAGAAGATAGTGAGTAATCATGTCCTTTGAAATAACAGAGCAAGAATGCATATTGTAAAAGGTTTGCTCAGCTATGTGAAAGAAACAGAGGAGCACAGAGTTGGCAATATTGCTGGAAGAAATAGCACTNNCCTTTTTTTTTTTTTTTTTGCTAATTGAGATATTTGGAAAGGCTGGAAATGTCACAAGTGTGCAGGGGATAGCAAATAGGGCCAATGTTAGCACTTCAGAGCTAAACCGTGCTAACTTAAAACTCATTAACAGTCTACTTCCCCAAAAATAAATTCCTCAACTTTTAGCAATCCTTATCATTAGTTATTCACAGCACTCAGTCCTCGATAGTCATATCCTAAATTAGCTGTGAGCTGACAGCACCAGGGACTTATGTCTTACAGTTAGCCTTGATGAGTAACTTAGTGCTCTTAGCTGGTCCCTGGTGGTCTGAGTTGGTGAAACATATCACTGTGGCAGATGTCTCCGAGTGCTGAGCTGAACCACACATATGCTGCCACAGGCTTTTTTCTCTGCAGGCAAGCAAATGTTTGACTTAGGAGTGCGATCTTGTCGCTAGTTATTCACTGTTCTGGAGAAACAATGGTTATTAGAGGAAGACAAAAGCTTCTTGATCTTTTTAGAGGGAATATTTAAGAGAGTAAACATTTAAGAACAGAGTTGCTGTTGAGATACCACAGACTAGAGTTCAACTGAGTTTGGTGAATGAGAAGATGATCTAAATGTCACTAGATTGCCTAGCACAAATATTGTACATATGTAAAAGAAGGTACACCCAGAATGTGCCACACTGGAACCACTGACATCCTTTCTATCAGGCCAGTAACCTGAAGGTCTCAGGACAACTTTCATTGTTTTAGCAAGAGCTGAAGAGAACACACTACCAGGGTCGGCTGTCCTGTCAGGGAAAAGAATAAATGAAGCATGATATAGGTTTCTTTTATTTTCAAAGGTTCACTCTTGTGGTGATAATGTTAAATGCTTCAGTGACTTTAACTTAGAAGATATAAATTATGCATATATTGATTGTAAAGTAGCTGATATAAGCAGGTTTCAGACATTTGATTTGGCTGACTCACGTCAAGGTATATCTGAAAGTGTGCTTGCTGAAAATGCCTTTGATCCCCCTTTCTGGAAGTTATTACAGTTTTTTGGAGCTCCTCATTTGACATTAACTTCCAGCATTCCAAATTTGTATTTTTTGCTTGAACAAATGGATTTGCAGAGCAAAGGGATATTTGTAATTCTTTTTATTCTCTTGTTTGAACTGCTTTTTTCTCTTTTCTATATGTTGAAATATTAGTGCATTAAAATAAGCTCATTTGTGCTTCTATGATATCTAGGAATACCTAATGGGAAGGGTTCAAGCCCTTGCTCATGCTGAATAGTGCTAAAAGACAATAATAACTCTAGTTCAACACTGACAGCTAGTGAAAGGGTATTTTGATAACTCACAGAAGTGCAGATTCTCATTATTTGTTTTGAACATTAATAAATATAGTGTATTTTGAGAAGGATTCAGCTGATCTGATTGTAGTATTTATGTTGTAAAAATATTCTTTCTCTTGTTCTTTTGAAGTGTTTTGCCTTTTCATTTCCTTAGGTGCCTGTTAGCATATATAACATGAGAAATAGAGAGGCGTTCCTCATTTAAAAACTCTTTTACAAATTGGGGAAACATCATCCTGTCTCTGGACATTCCCAGTAAACCTTTTTTACTCATCCCTCCAGTTCCACCATGTTCCTTTGTTTTGATCAGTCATAAGATTTTCGTGAGGTGTCTGCACCAAGGAGATATACTGAGGAAGAATGAGTCTTTCTGCTTCATTCTCCATTCCTTGCCTAATAATTCCCATCTTTGTTTTCACAGTTTTGATCATCACTTAGCTCACATTTTCAGTTAACCATCTACAAAGACTCCTAGATCTTCCTCCAAAGTGCTAAACTTAATTTGCAACCAATTAATTTGTATATTTATTTGGATTTTTTGTAACTTCGTTTTTCATCTTTTGCATTTTCAGCACTGAATGAATCTGTCACTTTATTGTCAGTCAGACAGAATTATAAGATCATCAAGCAAATCTTATAGACAGTTAAAATTTTTATTATCCTGAATTATTGTCTTTTATTAGAAAATTTTGTCATGACACTATTTCATTCCCATCCTTCATAGTAATTGAAGGTATCTTTAACAATATAGGCTACAGAGCCAATCTCTTGGACATCCTGTTGGTAGTTGCCCACAGAGATGACAATTTGCAATAAATATATGCATAGCCTTCATCATCTGTTTTCCTACCAGTGAAAGAACCTTTGAGAGACAATTCCTTTCTTATGCCCATGTACCTCCTTAAAGAGAATCTGGGGAAGAACTTCCATGAAAATAGAAATTATATGCAGTTGTAAACTCTGTGAAGTAACCTTTTTCACACATTTATGGACTTCACAGAGTTCTAACAGATTTGTGCACATGACTCCCTGCTCCAAACATTTTGTTGTCTCCTCTAAAGGATATAATAATTACCCATGTATATATATATATATTTTTTACTTGTCCTGTTTTTTCAAACTTCAAGCTCAAAATATCCCATCAGTCACAGGACACCTCCAAAAGTTCATTTTAAAGTCTGATGCTATGTTTGTCACCTTCCATCCTTTGGCACTGATTACATAGCACAGTTAGCATTTCAGCAATGTCACACTTCAATTACTTCAGAATAGTCTTATCTAAGCATTTTTTTCCCCAAGTTTTCTTCTTCTCTTACGTCAGCTTGAGCCTACTTCTCGTGCCCACAAAAGTGAGTCCTCCCTGTATTTCTGGGGACAAATAGTGATACATTTATTTTGTTTTTTAACACTTCCTTCCTTCCTTCCT
>VZRX01000516.1:0-41691 GCA_013398075.1 Notiomystis cincta | reverse complement strand
TTCCAGGGATGAGGACTCCACCCTCTCCCGGGGCAGCCCCTGCCAGTCCCTGAGCACCCTTTCCATGGGGAAATTCCTGCTGATGTCCACTCTGCCCCTCCCCTGGCCCATCCTGAGGCCGTTCCCTCTCCTCCTGTCCCTGTTCCCTGAGAGCAGAGCCCGACTCCCCCGGCTGCCCCCTCCTGTCAGGGACTTGTGCAGAGCCACAGGGTTCCCCCTGAGCTTCCTTTTCTCCAGGCTGAGCACCTTTCCCAGCTCCCTCAGCTGCTCCTGGGGCTCCAGCCCCTTCCCAGCTCTGTTTCCTTCCCTGGACACTAGACTCCTGTTAGCCCTGGACGATCAGCTGGAATTTTGGGGTCTGGCGTGTTCTGTGTCCACCAGGACCCACCACATTCCCCTCACTGGATCCTGGCCCTTCGGCACCTCTTCCTCTTTCCTAAATTCTCTCCGTCCTGCAACAGGCTCCCTGACAGAACCTTCCAGTCCATCCCAGTTCCCTGCTGGCAGCTGTGAGCCCTGACAGCTGCAGGAGCTGCTCTGGGAGAGGTGCCCTAGTGCTGGAGGATCCTGGGGCTGCTGCCCTCACGGCTGCCATGGGAATCAGCTCTTGGTGTGAAGTATTCCCTGACAGAGCCTTCCCTGGGGAATCCAGGGTGGCTCTAGAGAAAAATGTGTTTGCCCTGTGCTTGGCATTGGTGCCATTTCTTCTGCAGCCCCCTGGACACCCAGTCCCTGCTGTCCCTGTCACACAGGGCCCCACCCCACAGGGCTCAGCTGGAAGGATTCCCTGGAGCTGTGAGAAGCCTCTCCTGATCCTCCCTGTGCCCTCCCTGTGCTCCCTCCCTCCCTCTCCTGATCCTTCCTGTGTCCTCCATCCTTCTCCCTGATCCTCCCTGTGCTCACATTATTCCCCTCCCTGGTGCTCCCCATGTTCACTTCATCCTTCTTGATCTTCCCTGTGCTCCCTCCATCCCTCTCCTGATCCTCTGTGTCCCCACACTCCCTCCATTTTCCTTTATCCTCCTTGTGTCCTGCATTCCCTCCATCCCTCTCCCGGCTGATGCTGGGCAGGGAGGGCAGTGCAGGGGACAGTGTAGGTGACATGGGGTCAGTGCCACGGTGTTCCCATGGGAATTGGCACCTGCCATGTCCCAAAGGGAGGCTTTCCCCTGCCCTGTGGGAAAGCACAGCCCCAAGTGCCAGGCACCCACCTGGGCCACATCTGGAAGCTGCTCCGAGAGTGGCTGGGGCAGAATTTGCTCCTGCAATTCCACTGGAATTGCCTCATGCTCGGAACGAATCTTCCAGTGCACAAATCCACGCAGGATCTTCTGGGACCCAGAGCTTCCAGAGGGACAAGGGAACACAAATCCCCAGCTCCTGCTGGTTTGGGTCACACGGAACTGGGGACCTGGCTGGGATTGTGCTCTGGGATTCTGCTCCGCCCGTGCTGGAAGCAGGGATTGGCTGCTTTCCAACAGCAGCACCTCCTGCCTCACCTGGAATTGCTCCCGGCGCAGCTAAAATGGGCTGGCACTCACGGGATGCTCCCGCGGGCTGCAGGGTGCAATGGAGTGGGATGCACTCCGGGAACGAGTGGGGGTTTCTCTTCTGCAAAGGGCAGTGAAAGATCCCAGCCGGGGAAAACCTCTCTGGTGTCGGCTTCAGGGCCAGCCCATGCTCTTGTGCTGCTCAGAGTATATTTGAATAACTGTAATTCCAACCCATTTTCCATAGGTTTTGCTCTAGACCACAGCCTGTGTTGCTGCTGGGAGGAGGTGTTCCCCATCCTCCCTCCTGCCCCCAGTGCTGCCCAGGAACCCCAGTGAGCTGCCCCCCCTCTGGTTTGGGGGGTTTTGCCCAAAGCCAAGGCACAAAGCGTGTCCTGGCTGTCTCTTCCAGCAAGGGGGGGACCTGGTGCTTCCATACTCAGCCTGGAGACTTGGGAAGTTTCATCCTAAGGGGCAAAATGGGCAAAAATCATTCTAACCCCTTAAATCCAGGGAGAATTTGAGGAGCTCTGAGGATTCCTGTGCCTGGTCCAGTTCCCCCTTCCCTAGCACAGCCTGGATCCCTCCTGGCTGCTCCATGGGCTCTTCCCAGCTGTGCTCCTGCTGATTCCTGACTCAGGGGCTGAGTCACGCGGGATGGGGGCTGTGTTTCTGTTTTGAATGAGGATAAATATATTTGTTTCCAAAAAACCTCCAGCAGGAAAACATTCCCCCAAGCAGAGTATTGTCATCCATCAGCTTTGGCTTCATCTGGCTCCGCTCCTAAATCATTTATGGTGTTGGAGCTGCTGCTTGTGCCCTGAGGGGGAAGGAAGAAGAGATGGGAATTAATTGAAGGAAGGGCATCGTCCTCATTTTGTCACCTGCAGACTGAGGCAGGAGCTAGCAGAGGGAGGGACCCGACCCAGCCAGGATATTTCTACTCATTCACTGTGGGGAAGGGGAGGCAACAAACCCCTGAAAAATCTTTCTATGGAAGCCCTGGTCCTTCTGGAGCTGATCTTTCCCAGAGGTGGGAGCTCAGCAGGTCCCCCCCCTCCTGAGGAGCAGGGACTGGAGGTGGCCAGAGCTGCTGGTCCCATGTCCAGCAGTGACACATGGGACTAGGGGACCCACACCAGGCATCAGCCCAGCTCCTCCTACTAGGCCACACCTTCACCCTAAAACCCTGGGAGCAGCAGCACAGCTGAAGCCACCGGGAGTGGAGGTGGTTCCAGCCCGTGGACTGCAGGGGATTTACAGCTGTCACCAGCCAGTGCCCCATCCCTGGTGCCCATGTCCAGAGGGGCCCCAGAGCTGCACCTAGGGCTGAAGCCAGGCTGGGAGAGCTGGGAATGTTCACCTGGAGAGGAAAAGGCTCCAGAGAGACCTCAGAGCCCCTTCCAGTATCTAAAGGGGCTCCAGGAGAGCTGGAGAGGGACTTGGGACAAGGAATGGAGGGACAGGACACAGGGAATGGCTTCCCACTGCCACAGGGCAGGAATGGATGGGATATTGGGAAGGAATTGTTCTCTGGGAGGGTAGAGAGGGGATGAGATGAAATTCCCAGAGCATCTGTGGCCGCCCCTGGATCCCTGGCAGTGTCCAAGGCCAGGCTGGACAGGGCTTGGATCAGCCTGAGATAGTGAGAGGTGTCCCTGCCCATGGCAGGGGTGGCACTGGATGGGCTTTAAGGTCCTTTCCCACCTGACCCATTCTGGGATTCCTTGTGGATGGGTTCTGTCTCAAGGATGTATTTCCACCTTCTCCCCATCCCATTTCAGGATAGGCTCAAGCCCCTTGGGAGCTGCTGGGATGGGTGGATGCCTCACCTGGGCAGGGGGAGTCAGATTCACAGTGACTGGGGGCATCTTCCAAATTCAAATTTTTAAGGGAAAAATTCCCCATCTCTTCAGGACAGACTGAAATCAATGAGAAGATTTGCAAGGAATTACTCCAACAAAAAAAGCCCCAACCAAACCAACTCTTGAAAAAATTCAGGAAGCAGCAATTACTCATAAAAAAGGTGGTGAAATCCTGATGGGAGAAATCCTCCATCCCCTTCATATCTCTGCTGTTCCCATCACCGGGATTTTTAGGGATGCTGATAACAACATAATCCTCACCTCTGGGGCACCATCTGGGAGCTCAAGCGCTGCTAAACTCCCTGTCTGTGCCAGGGGCTGGGCTCGGCTCAGCTGTTAAATCATCTCAGCGCTGAACACGTGTTGGTTGGGGAACAGCGAGAGCATCAAAGCCAGCAATCATCAGCTGTTAAACGAGCAGCCCGGGGTGCCTTTCCTAGGAAAGCTGGAGCCTCCTGTCAAATTATCCTCACCTCCTGAGTCTCATCGGCACCCGGGGATTTCTGCCCGGGCTGGGGCTGGGAGAGAGCAGCACTGAAGCCCCTCTGGAAGGTTGGTGCCACAGAACTACGTAAATGAGACCCGGCTGGGAAGCTCTGCAGTGAAGTGGGTTTGGTACAGCCTTTGTTGGTGGTGCACCCTGGCCATGGGGATCCTCAATTGCGGAATGTCCCTGAGGGGCTGGAGCGTGTCCAGGGAAAGGAGCAGAGCTGGGAAGGGGCTGGAGCCCAGGAGCGGCTGAGGGAGCTGGGAAAGGGGCTCAGCCTGGAGCAAAGGAGGCTCAGGGGGGACCTTGTGGCTCTGCACAAGTCCCTGACAGGAGGGGGCAGCCGGGGGGGTCAGCTTCAAACAGCTTCAGATCCCCTTCCCCTCCAGGGAACTTCCAGGTGGGTTTCAGGGATCTGGGGGCTCCCATCCTCTCTCAGCCCCTCTGGACTGGGGCCAGCTCTTCCCACACATCCACCACAGCTCCAACCATTCTGTGGCTGAAAATCAGAGCAGTAGAGATGTGTTTTTTGGAGCCTGGAGGTTTCACTTGGACTTTTGTTTTATTTGCTTCTTTCCCAGGCTCAGACTGGGCAGGTAAAACCTTAACCTCTCTTTTCTCTTTCTGGATGACCCCCACCCACCCACCTGTGAGCTAAGGGCTGCTTTTCCCCTGCCCAGCCACCAGCATGGGTTGCTGGCAGTGCTGGGGTGATGGAATTTGGGACAGACTTGTCCTCCCCAGGGAGTGGTCCCAGCCTCGAGGCTGTCAGAGCTCCAGGAGCATTTGGACAGTGCTGCCAGGGATGCCCAGGGTGGGTTTGTTGGGGTGTCTGGGCAGGGCCAGGGGGTTGGCTCAGTAATCCCGGTGGGTCCTTCCATCTCAGGAGATTCTGTGACTGTGATCCCACAAAGGAAGCCCCTGCAGCTCCTTTCTCAGGTGTGGGATGGCCCAAGGTGTTCACCAGCATTAAACACCTCCAGGAGCTCCTGCAGTCAGAGCTGTTTCCATTTCTCTTTGTCCCTGATGCAAGCAGTGACCCAGTGGCAGTGGTGTTTTTCTCTATGTCTGAACAACTTTGTAGCCTGAGATCCCAAACTTTAACCCAGGGAGGAGCAGTTCTGCGGGAATGTTGGCAGGAGTCACCTGCTCCACATCTATGTCAGATTTCCAGCTCACACTGGCTGCTTCCTTTGTGTATTTGTGCTGAAATCACTTTAACTATGAGTAGTACTGAATAAACTCTTAGAAAAATCAGTCTGAGATAGAAAATGAGTGTTCATATTGGTCAGAGATTCGATATTATTTTTTATCAATAGTATCCAGTATTTCCTAGGCTGTTTGCATGCTGGCCTCACACCTGTTTTGATAACACAATGTGAGGTTTTGATGTTTCTTATCTCTCACCTAAAGCCTTCAAAGCTGTGTCAGTGAGGTCCCCTGGCTGTGCTGGCTTTGTGCTCCTCCTTCTCCATCTTCCCTATGCCTGGAGGCCCTGGAGATCCCAAACCTCCAGCACAGAGCCCTGGCGGCTCCTCCCTCCCTGCCTGGCAGCTTTCCCTGGGAAAAGGGGAAGGTCTGGCTCCGGTGCTGCCTCGGTCCCTGGAGGGTTTTGTGTCCCGGACAAGCCCCTGAGTGACTGGGTGTGACCCCCACAGCTGAGTGTGGATGAGGAAGTTGGGCTGGAGGCCCCCAGAGGTGCCTTCCATCCCAAAATACCTGGGGAATTGTTCTATGTAATAGCTGAGCTTTGCCCTGTGAAAAGAATGAGAGACTTGTCTTTACAAACAAGCTGTGGGTCTGCTGGTTGATGAAATTAGCACTGAGAGATAAGAGAAATAATAGGAAGAGATTCCATAGGAATTCCCCTGATTAACACCAGGAACAGACAGGAAGATGTGTGTGTATTTGGAATATACAGTAGAAGGGGGTTTTAGGTATCAGGCATTCCGGGAAGTCTGTACCTCTCAAGTACCTCAGCCAATGGGGAAAGACAGAGGGAAATACGGTTGGGAAATTGGGATAAAAAGGAGGCTGCGTCCTCCAAAAATTTGAGAGATCCCAGGGGAAATGTCCCATGGCCTCTCCCTTTATTCGAATAAAGAAAAAGGGACTCCTCTGTCTCCTTTTTGGACACAAACCTCTGGCGTTCCTGGATTGATTTTCCTTGACACCTGGGATATCCCAGATGTCCAACTCATGGTTCCCAGCACTTCCAGCCATGGCCTGGGGGGGTTTTGCTCTGTGTCCTGTACCGGGAATCTCTGAGTCCCTCCTGCAGCGAAGGCAAACCCGCCCTGCTCTTTGCACAACCACAACAGGACTCTTTTCTCCCCTCTCCCATTGGCTCCTCCTGGGGTTTTAGGGTGGGTTTGGGTGTGTCTGATTTTTTCTTCAAGATCTTCAAGTTGTTATCCAAAATCCAACTTTTCCCGAGGTTTTCTGTGTCTAATCAGTAAATACTACCCGATTATGTGGGGATGAAGTCATTATGTCTCCCTCAGCAAAAAACCTCCTTCTCCTTTCTCGCCAGGGGGAGGAGAGGCCTGCCCTCAGGATTATGGGATTAAGCAGAGGTTTAAAAGAGAGATCTTGCTTTGTTGCTTAAAGAGCTTAATCTGAAATCCTCTCTGAAGTGAGCTGGGTTTTGCAAAACACTGAGGAAGGGATTGGAGCTGATCCCTGCCCTGCAGGCCTGGGAGCTCCAGGTGGGATCAGCCCTTGGGCAGAGCCTTGGAGCACTCCTGGTGTCCTTGATGACTGCTCCTCCCTGCTTTTCTTCTGGGATTTGCTTTGGCACAGCTGGATGGGCCCCCCTCCTCCTGGGATTCCAGCCTTGGGTGGAACTCGCAGTGCTGCCTGGGGATGAGCCCAAACATCCCTGATCCATGGAATTTGCCATTGGGATATGGCTGAACTGCCTCTCAAGACATCTCCCCTGTGCCTCACCCCCTCCTGGAAAAGTTCCACCACTCCCAGGAGGCCTCCAGGGGTGGTTCAGATGGAGCTGCCCATGCCCAGATACCACTCCACTGATGGCTTTCCCTGTTCCAGCCCTTCCACAGCCCCTGGGAGGAAAACAGCCAAGCATCCAACAGCCAGAGGAAGGTGGGAAATCATGTGGTTGCTGTGTGTACCTGTTTAATTCATAATCATATTTATAGTTATTTTTATTTTAATGTTTCCACTCTCCAAGGCACGAGAGCTTTGGATGTGCTCGGAAAAAGCTCTTTGAGTTCCCAGACAGCAGAGGAGCTGCTGCTGGGATTAATCCATCCAGTTCAGGCCAAAACACCCCAAAAGCAGTTCTGTCTCTCTGGCAATAATTTGCCACATTCTGCCTCTAAATCTTTGTGTGCATTTCTGGCCCAGTGGAGAAGCTCTGCCCATGTGCTCGTCCCACACACCAGGGAATTACACCCAGAGCATCTCCTGATGAAAGGAGGTGAAGATGGCTCTGCCTCCTTCTTCTTCCCAGCCAGAGCCCAAATCCCAGCTGGAGCTCTCCTGCCAACCCCAGGTACAGGTGGGAATTCCTCTGCAGCTTTTACCTCTTCAGGCAGTGTCAGGAACAGAACTGGGACATTTACAGGCCTCTGTCAGCGATGGAAATCTGGGAGGCTCTACCACGGGGCTGGAATGCCTTTCCCAAGCTTTTCCTTGTGTTTGTGTTTGTCTTTCAGTTTGTGCTCCCCAGGACTGTCATTTGTATCCCAAAGAAAGCACATTTGGGGGAGTTTTCTGATGATCTCTCAGATGGTGACTGTAGAGCCACTGAGTATTTGGGGTTGGAAGGAACCCTAAAGCTCATCTCTTCCAGCCCCTGCCATGGGCAGGGACACCTTTCACCATCCCAGGTTGGTCTGAGCTGCATCCAGCCTGGCCTGGGATGTTTCCAGGGATGGGGCAGCCACCAAACAACAGAGAAATGCAATAGAAATACCCAGGCTGGAAATACTGTCCCTTTCAGTGCTGGACCCTGCTGTGGTGACAGCTTCAGGACAGTTCAGTGGCCTGGGGGAGCTTGAGCCCCAGTTAAAATTCCAGCTGGCAAGTGCAGGGATGGGATCTGTGGCAGCTGTTCCCAAAAATGCTGCTGGGAGCAGGACCAGCACCACTGGGAAGACACCACAGCATCCTGAGCACTCCCAAAGCCTGGGGGAACATTCCTGGCAGCTCCTGGACAATTCCACCTTATGTTTTACCATGCTGCACACCGTGATGTCACCCTGGCCCCTCCCACTGTCCCTGTGTTAGTGCCAGAGCTGCCAGCCCAACCTAACCCAGGGCCAGACTCTGGACGTTCAAATTTCATGGATATCTCCCAAGGTTTGGTGCAAGGTGTGTGGAGGCTGCTCTCCTTCCTCCTGCTCTTCCATGGATGAAACATTCCCAGAAAAACTCCAGGGCAAGTGTGTGAGTGCAAATCAGGGCAAGGCAGGAGAAGAAGAGGAACTCAAGGAGATCTGCAGCTCCCAGAAGGCTGCCCTAAAAGAAGGCACTAAGCTGGGATGAATGATGCATGAGATAAAAGCCTGGGCAGGCAGGGAGAGGGAAGGAAGGGTGGTGGAAATGGGGAAATGGATGAGAGACATGAGTGGAAGAGACAGAAAAGCAGGGATGGCATTCAGCAGGAGCAGTTCCATGTTTGCAGAGGGGGAAAAAGAAATAAACCCATGAAACCAAACCAGAAACCTTGTGGCCAAAATTCCAGGGAGCCTCAGGGAGCCTCAGGGTGGGAGGTGGCATGAACGATGTCACTTGGAGCTGTTTTCCATATTCCAGAGGGAGAAACAGCCCCAGGAGCCCTGCAGGGCCAGGTCCCTCCAGCCAGGCCAGCAAGGGGTGAATCTCCTTTAAATGGGCTCCTTTGGTCTATGGGAGTGGGAAGGGAGAGGGAAAACAAAGGGAACCAAGAGCCCTTGGGCGCTTGGAAATTGTTAAATTGAAGATGTTTAATCTCATCACTGTTAATGGTCTAAATTCCTGGGAGTGTGGGAATTCATTTCTGTGCAGGAGCAGGGCTCAGGGAAGGGCTCCCTAAGCCCCTCTGCTCAGGGATCTGAGCCCAGGAAGATGGGGATGGACATAGCACGAGGGGTTTGGGAGGCAGAGCTGGGATTTGGTGCCTCAGGGGCCGGAAATGAGAGAGAGGAGGGGACCAGGGGCTGGGGGTGACCCTGGGCAGGTCCCTGCAGAGCCAGTGATGCTGCTGGGGTGGCTCTGCAGAGAGCCTGTGGGAAGGTGAGGGAAGAGCTGAGGCTGGGACTTTGTTAAAGGTCTCAGAGCCAGGGAAGGAGCTGCTGGCCCAGGAGGAGGAGAGGCAGGGCCTGTCCTTCCTGAGGACATGGAATCATGTCCTTGCAGGGCCGTGGAATGAAGCTGTAAATCTGCAGCTCCAGGACATTCATCAGCTCCAGGGTATTCATCTGCTCCCTCTCCACGGGGCAGGAGCCTGTAAACATCCCCATAAACCCTGGTGTTGCTGTGGCTCTGAGTCGTCCGCGCTCTCACACACCCCCCATATGGATACAGCCCTGCTCCAGAGGGTTCTGGCTGCTCCTGGAGGATGGTCTGAGTTCCCTGAGCCCCAGCTCTGCCCACTGGACCCCCTGCCTCGTGTGCTCTGCTCCTGTGCTGATGTGCTTCAGCCGAGGAACGCATCCAAACAAAGCCTTGCTATGAAATTTTAAACCCTTGGCCTGGATTCATTCCTGCATCCTCAGAGCTCCCTGGAATTCTGCTGGCCACGGATTTGTTCTGCTGCTGTTCAACCCTGAACACCAAACCCAGGCTTTGGGAGAAAGGCCTGTGATTCCACGGTGTGAGTGAGAAATCAGCTGCAAGAGCCATGTCTGCTTCTCCCCTCCCCTGACCACCCTGCGGGCTTTTCCAAACTCATCTCGAAGCCGCTTTTCCGCGGAGCAGCCCTGCCCTGGGGCATGGGATCCACGGATCCCTGCAGGACCATCACCCCAGCACTGCCTGTGGCTGGTCTTTACCATTCCTATTCCAGTTTTGTGTCCAGCTTTGTGGCACCAGGACAGGATCCCCAACCCTACCCTGCCTTTCCTCGGCTGTAAATATTAATGATAGGGGTCAAGTGGAGTTAAGTGGCTGCATTAATTATTCATTAGCTCCTCAGGAAGGGAGGGTGGTGGCCCAGCATGGCTTTACCTTTTGCTAGGGAGCACTTTGGGCTTCCCAGGAGCTTGGGTGGGCAGGGTTTGCTCTGCAGCTCTCCGAGTCTGGTGGTTTGGCTGGGTGGGTTTGGAGGTGCAGCCCCCCCCACCACCACCACCAGTGCAGAGCAGCAGGCACAGCCTGTTCTGCCCAAATAAACAATGGCAAAACTGAGCTTCCCTCCAAACCCAGCTCCAAAGGCAGGAGGGCTGCTCGGCCTGAGCTCCCCTTCAGTGAGACCTCTGCTCCTCCATTAAAAATGCAAATCCTTTAGTGCTGACACTCATCAATCTGACAGGGGTTTGTGTTAACTGTGGGGATGAAACTCCAGTTAAAGGCACAGGGAAACACACCCAGCAAACCCCACAGGTGCAGAAGAAGTGCTGAGGGCACAGGAGTGATTTCTGAAGGAAGGGGTCAGGCTCAAGTCCCTGCCCTTTACCCTTCCCACTGCAGCTTGGCAAAGGCTTGGGAAGTTCCCCTTTTTCTGTGTCTTTGTTTGAACTGTTTTCTGACTTTGTCCTCTGCTTCACTTCTGTGTGAAAACCCTGTTAAAGCCAGGACAGTCAGGTTTCCCAGGCTTCCAGTGCATGTTCTACACATGGAACACCTCTCTGGGAGCCTTCTTCAAGTCTCCAACACTGAGGTTGAGATGCTGAGGCTGATTTTGGTGCCTGGCCCAGCTGTGCCTGTTCTCATCCCCACTGAGCTAAGGAGCAAATGCCCCCGGCTCTTCCCAGCACATCCTCCTCTTTTCCTGGGAAATCCAGCAGTTCCAGAAATTACCTGATCCCTTGGGAAACGAATGGAGCTGAGCCCTGAATCCCCCCCAGCCTGGGTTTGATGTGCTCACAGCAGCAGCGACTGAGCTGAAAGCAAAGTCCTGCCCGAAGTCCCAGGAGCCAATTTTGAGGAGTTCTCTGCCTGCCATTGGATTAGCCAGTGTGGAAGAGCTGGAATGACAACCCCACCCTGACCTGGCCCTCAGCACCACATCAATGAGCTGAGGAAAGCTTTGCTGATAAACTTGCACTGGCACTGTCCTGAAATCCAACACAATTCAAAAGGAAAAGAGGAAAAGCACTGATGGAGACTTGGATTGAAAAATGGAAATAGTCTTGCTGGCACATGCAGAGAAGGGAGGAAGCCCCACCCAGCGAAGGAGTCACTGTGGACACCTGCACTGGGCAGCCAGGGCTCCATGGCAGGCGCATTTCGGAACTTGGATTTAGGCAATTCTTGATGTCAGCTTTGTGTCCTCCCAAACACATCCTCCTGTGCATAGCACAAGGAACATTTCTGCAAAACCAAATGTCTTCCTGGCTTTGAAAGAGGTGCTTCGTGTTGTGCCGGAGCTCAGCTGGGAGGAGGAGTGGTTTTGCTGTGAGCTCAGCAGGTTCGAGCCCTGACTGGAAACCCAGGGAGAACCAAGAGGGATAACAGAGAGGAGAGCCAAGAGAGGCTTAGGGCTGTTCAGGATGACCAAGAGAGGTCCAGCAACTGGAACCCACCACCTCCTTCCCCAATCCCACAGTGTCCTGCTAATCCTTAGGGAGGTGACAGTTGGAGGGCTCTGTGAGAAATACGACTTGAAACAGGACCAGACCCACCTGGAGAGGTGCAAGGAGCTGGGAAGGATAAAGCTGGACCATGAAGAGCCTCCCACCTCCTGACAAGTGCTCTTTGATGGCAGCTCATTGTCCCCCCCCCATGGCACCAATGATGGCAGGGGCAGAGAGGTGACAGCCACATCCTGGGTGCCCTTGGGAACACGTGTCCCAGCTATAAAACCAGGGAGTGCAACTCACTGTCCTTGATTGTGGCTGCCTGGGAACAGGAGAGGATCAAATCCCTCAGGAGAACAGGAAAAGGCTCTGCAGGTCCTTAACGTACATGAGGAGCTCTTGTCCCATCATCTGAAGTGCCACACCGTCAGCACTGCAGAGATTCTGGGAATGGCAGGAATTCTTCAGGGAAACCTTCACTGTGAAGAGAAAACTGGGCCTTTCTCCACCTAGGGCTCCCAGAGGTGCTGGCCAATCCTTCCTTTCCTGTCCTTTTTAGTCCCTTGCTCTGTGGGCTCAGGTCTGGAACCAGGCCTTCTGCAGGCTTCTGCTGCAGGAATGATGTTCCAGCCCTTTGGTTTTCCATCTCTTCTCCTTTCCTGATCCCTGGCACTGAGCAGGTCAGGGCTCTGCTGAGACTGTGGGCTTCAGGAGGGGTGAAAAGCTGGACGAGGTGACCTGTGGTGGCCTTTGCCCTGTATGGGTGTCACCCCTGCCTGGACTGGCACTGCCAGCCCTGCATCTGCTCAGGCCACAGGGATGAGTTCGACGAGTTCGATGGGTTTGATGAGTTCAATGAGATCGATGAGATCGATGAGATTGATGAGTTCAATGGGTTTAACAAGTTTAATGAATTTGATGAGTTTGATGAATTTGATGAGGTCAATGAGTTTGATGAGATCAGTGAGTTTGATGAGATCGGTGAGTTTAATGAGTTTAATGAGTTTAATGAGTTCAGTGAGCTGGGCTGAGCCGGTGCTCCAGAGGACTGGATGGGTGAGGATCCCAGATGGATAACCAGGCCAGTCTGGGTGTGGCCCCTGGAGTGAGCAGAAGCCCAGCAAGCCTGGAGAGCACCAAGTGCAGGGAGTGAGGTCAGGCAGGGAGGTGTTCTCACCACTGCTCCTGACCAAGGACCTCCTGGCATCTCCCCTTCCAGGGATCCCTGTGGAGCCCCTAGATCGGGAGGAGGCTGCAGGGGCAGCTTGGGGTCACTGCTGGCTGTGCCCTGTGACTGAGCCCACAGCTGGCTCTGTCCATCCAGGCTCCATCTCTAGCAGAGCCCCAGGAGTGATCAAAGGTGACCTCTCCTCCCTGGGATCCCCCAGTCTTGGCATTCCCTCCAAAATCCAGAATTGTTCTGTGCTGCCTGCTTTAAACTCTTCGGTTCCAAACAGCTGCTCCTTGGTTTTCCTAAGGAAGGCTCCCACTTTTTCCAGCACTGGAAATTCTGGATCACAGTATTTCCTTGTGTGTGATGTGTTTGCACAGCTCACTTCTATTTTATTCCTCCTTTGCACTTTCCTTCCATGTTTTATTCCAATGGTCCTGCTGTGCCTCAGGAGCTTCTGAGCTCTAATAATAACTGTAATAAAGAAATCATCCTGGGGCTACCTGCATGGGCCTGGTTACTTTCCTTGCATTTCTAATAAGAGTTGCACTGGATTAGATGGGGAGCTTGGACATTTTCCCTTGAAGCCTCTGTGTCTGTCACTCCCAAACCCATCACAGCCCAAACAACACCGCACATCCCCATGGCTACCAGGTGCCCTCAGCCTGTTACAATTGGCTGAGGGTCCTCACTGAGGCTTTTTTTATGGGTGAAATCCCAAGGGATTAAGGGCTGGCTGTTCAAAGGCCCCAGACTATGACAGTCACTGACTGAAGGTGCAGAGTCAGCACTAATGAGCTTTGGATTACCAGGGTGGAGACACCGTGGAGACTCCCTGGAGCTGGGAAGGGGCTGGAGAACTCCTGAGAAAGCTGGGAAAGGGGCTCAGCCTGGAGCAAAGGAGGCTCAGGGGGGACCTCGTGGCTCTGCACAAGTCCCTGACAGGAGGGGGCAGCCGGGGGAGTCGGGCTCTGCTCCCAGGGAACAGGGACAGGAGGAGAGGGAACGGCCTCAGGCTGGGCCAGGGGAGGGGCAGGGGAGATACTGGGAAGGATTTCTTCATGGAGAGGGTTGTCCAACCCTGGCGCAGCTGCCCAAGGCAGTGGTGGAGTCCCCATCCCTGTGGATGTGGCACTGGGGACATTGGGCAGTGGTGGCCTTGGCAGTGCTGGGGTGGTTGGACTCGAACATCTCAGAGCAGTTCTTTAACCACACTGACTCTGTCAATCTGTGATTTGTGCTAAGAAAAGCCTTCAGGCTGTGTGAATTTTTTTCAACCATCTCTGGCCATGGCAGTTTTTCATTTTAAAACAGAAGAGCAGCAAAAATTTGGAAGTAAAACGAATCCTTCAGTGAGCTGCCCTTGCAGGTGGCAGAGGGACACAGGAGGGGTTGATTCTTCTCCAGTTACACCCCAGGTGCGGTGGCTGAGTCACAAACGTCATTCCCAGAGCAACAGTTTGGGACTGCAGCCACATCCTCCCTGCTCTGCTGGAAATGATGGATTGGAGATGTTCTATCCTCACCTGGAGGCACAAAAATATGAAGTTTTGGGAGGCTGATGTGCTGGCTGGTGAGCTCAAGATGGAGCTTTATCCATCACAGCTCTGGGACTCCAGGCTCTGTCACCAAGGACCAGAGGAAAGTGGGCCCTGTGTCCATGGAGAGCCTGGCACAGCCAGAGCTACCCTCAGAGCCCCAGGCACTGCAGGAATTCTCTGACCAAGCCCCACCTGCACAAGTGGGAAGACAAAACCTTCCAGAGCTGAGGGGTTTCACTTGGTGTCCAGTTCAGGAAATGGCAGGAGAAGGAATATTCTTATTTTTTCCTTCCCTTTGGTGTCCCAAAGAAGGAAGTGGCATCAAGGCCTTAGGGCTGCTGAAAAGTGTTTGCCAGCCCAGCTTAACAAGAATGGAAAAACCCATCAATCAATCCCTTCTTGCAGATTCAAAGCCCTCAGCCACCCCAGGATTTCTGAAGCAGCACATTTGTGGTGTGTTCAAGTGCCTGAGTCCTCCAGAGCGTCTCTTTTCATTCTGTATTTTTGGGCTGAGGAAATAAAGCCCTGGCAGGAACTGGGACAAGGGGGAGAACTGTGCTGAGCCAGCTCCAAGCCAGGGCCAGCCAAAATCCCAGAGACCTTGAAGCAAGTCACATTTGATTCTTCTCTGCTCATTTCTTCCCTCTGTGCCCCTCCTTGTGCTGCACAGCTGCCATCCCTGGGGGGTGGAACCTCCTGAGGAAATCCAGGATCATGGATGGGCTCCAAGTCCTGGTGCCCAAGGGCTATGTTCCCTCTGCACAGCACTCCCAGCCCCACATACCCAGGGCAATGCTGGAGGGTCTGGAGGGGATTTTTGGAGGGGTTTAATAACCCACTAGGGTGTCCCATTGGAGAGGGGATGATTGGGAACATGGCTGAGGGAACCAGGAGCTTCCCATGGGGAGTTTGGGGAGGAGCTCCCAGGTGGCGTGGGCTGAGGTGGCTTTGGAAGAGAAGAGTGAAGGGGGACTGTCCCTCCTGGACAGCACTGGACAGAGCATCCTATGGGCACCCTGGGCCTTTGCCAGGGCTGGGCCAGAGGGTCCCTGGGAGGAGAAAATGCTTGGATGAATGGACATGGAAATCGGAGTGGAATGTAGAGGCCCCATGTCCTGGGTTGGGTGATAAGAGAAGATCAAATGGATCAGAAAAAGCTTCCTTGGCTGCAGGAGTGGAATGAAAAAGAAAAAGGCCCATCACTGGAGGGGTTTAGCTGTTCCTCCTTGCTGGGAATTAAGCAGCATTACAAGGAGCCTCTCCTGGGAGCTGATTTACAGAGGGATAAAAACTAGCTGTGCCCTGGATCCCTCCCTGGATACCAATCCCGAGGATCAGGGTTTCAGAGTGGGCTTCTCCAGCCCTACCCCCTCCTGTGCTCCCAAACTCTTCTGTGCTGTCCTTGCTGGGCTGGGCAGCCCCGAGGCTGCATTGTCCCTTTGTGTTCCTGTGGCCCTGATCCTGGGGCCTCCCTGCCGCTGCTTTTTTCTCCTTTTCCATGTTTTACAAGCCTCCTCCACAGCCTCCTCCCTGTGAGCCCCCTTTGGATCCCAGCTGGCTGTTCCTGCCCTCCTCTCCAGGCTCCCGGTGCAGCCCCTGCCCAGCCCGTGCTGGGCCTTGCTCGGAGGTTTGCAGCCACTGGCTCCTGCTCCAGATGTCTCCTTAGCCAAACTCAGCCATGTTCACCTGCAGAAATGATTTTGGGCAAAGCTTTCAGTCTGCCTCCAATCCCATTCCTGCAGCAGCTCAGGTTCCTAGGGTGGATCTGCAGGAGCCTGGCCAGAGGCTTTGGAAGGTGCTGGTCATGCTGAGGGACCTGAGAGTGAAAACCTCCCATCCTTGGAGCCCGAACTGTGATGTATTTAAATATCCTGAAGTCAGGTTCTCTAGCTCAGACCTCACTGGCAGCCCATGCAAATTAAAGTCCTGCAGAAAAGGGAATTTAGGTTTCCTAAACCACTCTTGAAAATGTCTTTAATTGCACCTTTATTGCTGTTTCCCTGGACCCTCCATGGCATGTTCTCTTTTCTACCTCTCCCGGCACCTCCAGGCTCTGGTCCCCTCTCATTTGAGGTGTTCATTATTTTCCTTGCAGCATTAGGTGCTGCAGTCTCTGAGCAGCCTGGTCCCTCCCTCTCCTTCCCACCTCCATCTCATCGAACATTCCTGCTCCCTTTGGCTCATTGCACTTTATATCCTGACTGTGCCAGGCCCAGCATCCCAGGAGCTCCGTGCTGGGACTCCAGAAATCAGGGAATGTTTCTGGCATTCCCTGAGGCAAAAAATGCTGTGGGTTTTTCCCTGCTCCCCTGAGGCTTTTCCAGGAGAGGTTTTTCATCCAGGTGTGGGTATTGAGGAGGTTTAGGGGTGCTGGGGCAGAGCCTGGAGAGCAGCAGGACACAATTCTTCACAACTCCTCTACTCCTGGAGGGATTGACAGCCCTGGCTGATAAACCCTGGGTGTCTCTGGCAGCGCTCCATCATTTTGATCTGGATTTTGACACTGTGTCTCTCCCTCTGGTCCTAATAGAACAGGAAAGGAAATTATGTATATTTGAACAAATCACAGCACTCTGACAGGAGTCAGGGGCAGTTTTAATGAAGCGGATTCATTCCGCCTCATCCTCCTGATGGGTAAATTTAACTTTACTTTGTCCCTTTAAATAAGAGAAATCTGTGATGTCACATCTAATACTCCATCAGTGTCTGTAATGCCATCAGTCACAGAAGCAATAACATGACATAGATATTTTTTTAATGATAAATGGCTTCTATAATTTTGGAAAAGATCCTGCCTTAAATGGATTGAGGTCGTACAAAAAAAATTCCTCTGGATTAGTTTGGATTTTTTTTCAATTTAACTGAAGTGAGGATTGACTTGGCTTGCAAGTGACATTTGAAGTGGGGGACTGGAAGGAAGAGCCCCTCCCTGGCCGGAGCGTGCAGCAGAGGGCACTGCACGATGCGCTGGAAAGCGCCGGCACATCCCGGGGGCTCCGCGGGGATCGCGGCTTGCGCTGCCCCCGGAGGGTGGCACGGCTTCAGTCCCTCAGGCCGCGTCCCACAGCCGGGACACCGCCTGTTCCTCGGCAACTGCTGCCAGTTCCTAGCTCATGGAGGGGATGGCACACGGTGCCAGCAGCTCCTCACTGGCATCTCCCTCCCTGGCTCTACCCCAGCTCACGGCGTTGTGCTGTCCTGGGCTGGGGTAGCCGGGCCCCTCAGGCTTCCAAGGTCCTCCTGTGCCCTCCGGTCCCATCTCTCACCTACTGACGCTGCTGCCCCCAGCAAAAGCTTCTCGAGAGAAGCATTCCTACTCCGAAACCAGGCAGCACATCCACGAGAGAGCTGCTGGGATGGTGCTGGGGAGGGGCTGCTGTGGGCTCCGAGTTCAGGTCAGTGCTGATCTCTGCTCCCTGGGAAAGTACAGAGGGAACGCCTGGAGCTGGGTCAGAGAGGGTCAGGTTGGAGATCAGGGAAAGGTTCTTCCCTCAGAGGGTGCTGGGCTCTGCGCAGGCTCCCCAGGGAACGGCCCTGAGGCTGCCAGAGCTCCAGGAGCTCCCAGGGGTGCCCAGAGTGGGATTGTTGGGGTGTCTGACACTGGGACACAGATCGATGATCCCTGGGGGTCCCTTCCAACCCAAGCTGTTCTGTGATTCCATGATTGGGACTATCCTCTGCACTTGTTCCCTCAATCCATTTTTATTCGGTGCCTGCGCATTTCTCAGGGTGCCCCTCAGAGGAACAGCCCCAGCTTTGGGATTTTTCTCCCTTTCACTTCTTCCAAAGTTTTCTTCTGTTTTCTTTTCTTTTTTTTTTCTTTAACATCTGAGCTCATGTATGATGTTGCTACCACTTTATTTCTTTCCCTCTAAACTGGAGCCCTCCATCTTTCCTAGTGAGACTCTCAGGGGAGATGGGGGCAGAGCAGAGGGGTAATCACGACTGGAACAGGACAACTGCCCAGGAATTTCCACTGTTGGTTCCACCTGGGAAATGTGTTTTCCATGGATGAAGGGAGTCCTGGCAGGTTGGTGCCAGACAGGAATGCACTGCTGAGATGGCTCAATGCAGATTGCAGGTGCTGCCTCTTTTCCCTGGAACCTGAGGATTCCTGCAATCCAAATAAACCCTGCAGGAGCAGGTTTGTGTTTTTAGCGGCCTCAGTCCTGCTCTGTGCAGAGCCAGGCTGCCTCTGGAACTGCCAGGAATTACAAGGGAGTAATGGAGCTGGAACCTGCTCCTGCACATGGTTTTTATTATTTGTGGCAGAATCCTGAGACCTTTTATCACTCACTGAACAACCACAGGAGGAAAATCACTTCTGGGGAGGAGGTGTTTGTGAGGGCTGTCCTGCTGATGTCTCCTTGGATAATCCCTTGGAAAGGGGAGCAGAGCGGGAATTGCCCTTTCTGCTCCTGGAGCAGGCCAGGGGATTATTCCTGAGCACGCTCCCAGCTGGGGGATTTCCTGCATGGAAAGATGTGCTAATGCCCTGGGGATGCTCCTGCTGGGCCTCTGAATCCGTCTGGAAAAACGTCCCAAGTTCCTGCAGGAGGGCCCTGGGGATGTGGCTCGGGAGAGGCCAGGTGGAGGTTTGGGCTCAGGCTGAGCTTTGGGAAGGAGCTGGGAAGGAGCAGCTGGGCTGACCATGGGAACAAGCCCATCCCAGGGGCTTCCCAGCTCCTGCCTCATTTCCCACCTCCTGCTGATCCTGAGTCCTCTCACCTCACCCTCCTCCAGACCCCTTTTTGCTCTAGGAGTCTTTTCATGTCTTTCTTCAGAGTCGCACTCCCAGTTAAGGATGATCCCTCTGGAATTCTGGGAGCAGGCTGGAGGGACTTCATGTGGAATGTCCCTTCTCTGAGCTCCTCTGCCCAGCTCCCCGTCCTGGCTCACAGGGAGTCCCTCTCCATGTGTTCTTTTCAGCGCCTTCAGGTCTTGGAAGGCCACAGTGAGGTCACCCCAAAGCTTCTCCTCTCCAGGTGAACATTCCCAGCTCTCCCAGCCTTTCCTCCCAGCAGAGCTGCTCCATCCCTCTGCTCATCCTGGAGCCTCCACTGGACTCCTCCAGCAGGCTGAGCAGGAGTTCCCAGGGAGCTCCACAGGTGGACCCTGCATGGAGGATCTCCTCTGACCAGCATCTTCCAAACCATGACTCCACGTGTGTCCAAAAGCATTTCCCAGGATTCCATGTGTATCCAAAGGCATTTCTCTTGCAGGACAGCCCTTCTTGCCCCTCCATCCCCCAGCAGATCCTGCCTGGCTGCGGGGTGACCAACCAGCAAGTTGGTAGTTGAGCCAAGGGTGGCACTGGGACACTGTCACCTGCCTGTCCTCTCCATTTCATTCCCATCTCTTTGCAGTTTACTCCCATCCTGTCACATCCCCTGCTCCCCCTCAGGACCTGCCAGGACTGCTATTCCCTCTTCATCCCAAAGGGATGGTCCATGGGCTGCTTTCCTCCTGCTGTTCCTCCAGCATGGGGCATGGCCAGTGAGGGACAGCAGCAGAGAGGATTCCCAGGGTGTGAGGAAGGCCACAGGAAGGGTTAATCCATGTTCTCCAGGATGGAATTGAATGGATGTAATCCCACACACGCTAATGGGAAGCTCTCCATGATGATACTCGTTGTTCTCATGTCCTTGTCCTTCAATTATTTGATCCATTCACATTTAGGATAAATACAGGATTAACCCAAAATGAGGTTTTAGGAGGGAAAAGCTCTTACTCTTTAATTTAACCTAAAATTTGTTCAAGCAATCCCTCTGGTGATTGAGAGGAGGTGATTTAGGGAAGGATAAAGGCATAGAGCAGCCTGAGGGAGGACAGGGCCTGTGACAGCCACAGCAGTCACCAATGTCTCTTTCAAATAAACCCAACACAACTCCCTTCTTTTTCCTCTCCCTTCCAAGACCCCTTAAATAAGCTCTTCCTCGCAAATTTGGGGGTTTAGCAGATTTTTTTTCTTTTTTTTTTTTCCCCTGGGCAGACTCTCAGGACATCTCCTCTTCCCTGGGGGCTGCATTAAGGCTGATGAGTGTGGACACCACATCTGCCTGCAGGCCAGGTGCAAGGTGAACAATCCTATTCCATGCTGAGAAGCTGCTCTGCTCCTCCTGGGAGGTGCTGGAGCAGAAGGAATCCAGCCCTACCCTGAGCAGTGGGGAAGGCACAGCACAAACACCCCGAGGCTCTGGGCACTCCTCGGGGTCCCAGGTGGGCACAGGGGCTTTGCCTTTGATTTGAGGGTTTCTTTGCACGTAGAAGGGCAAACCCCATTTGCAGCTGGTGTTTGTGGTGAGCTGTCCCCTTGGAGCGCCAGGCACCGCCAAAATCTCTTCCCGGTGGGGCTCACCCTGGGCCAGCAGGTGGGGAGCAAGGAGGTGATGCTGGAGGTGACTTTGCAGCCCCTCCACCGGGCTCTGGAGGGCACCTGGAGCAGTGGGGTTTGTCCATCTTCCCAGCCTTTCCCTGTGGGAGGGCTGCACACGGACAGGCAGCTCAGCAGCATTCCCGGCCGTGCCAGCTCGGAACAGAACCCGCACAGAACCACGCGAGCCCCAAAGCAGGCCGGCTTTGGCACAGGCCGGTGTCGCTGCGCTCAGAGGATGACGCAGAGCATCGCCATGGAGACGGGAAGCCGAGGTAAGGAGCCAGCGCTGCTCCTGGCACATCCCGGGAGCAGGGACCCCATCCAGCAGCACCTGCTGGGGGACAGGGGGCCAGACATTCCCAGCTGCAAACACACGCTGGCGGTTCTAAGTGTTGCCTCGGCTCCGTGCGGGACGCAAATATTCCGGTCCAGGCTGAACCGTTCCCTTCTGCCGCTCCTCGCGTGCTCGCTGCCGAGGCAGCTGCCGGGAGGGGCGGGCAGGGCTCCTGTGTGTCCCCCCCGGGGCAGCGACACGACTGGGCAGCGCTAAATCGTACTCTGCCTTTCAGGGAATGAAGTTTCAGAGCTGCTCTTCAAAGAGCGCTTTAAAGACTGTGCCGAGTCCCCGGAGCCGCGGGCACCGAGCAGAGCAGGAGCTGCTCCGAACCCGCTCCGGGGCTGCGGCTCTGCAAGCGCCGCCACAGGGGGTTTGTGGGGCAGGAAGGAGCCCGAGGGCACAGCATCCTCTGCCACGGCCCCAGCTGTCCAAAATCCACCCAAAATCACAGCAGAGGGAAGCACGGAGGGACTGGAGTGTGATTCATGATGATCACAGAAATCATGGATTGATTTGGGCTGGGAGGGACCTTAAAGCTCATCCAGTGCCACCCCTGCCATGGGCAGGGACACTTTCCACTGTCCCAGGCTGCTCCAAGCCCCATCCAACCTGGCCTTGGACACTGCCAGGGATCCAGGGGCAGCCACAGCTTCTCTGGGCAGCCTGTGCCAGGGCCTCACCACCCTATTCCTTCCCAATATCCCATCTATCCCTGTCCTCTGGCAGTGGGAAGCCTTTCCCCCTTATCCTGTTACTCCATCCCTTGCCTTTCCACCTTTCTTGCAGGCTCACTTCAGTCCTGGAAGGCCGTGCTGAGGTCACCCCAAACTTCTCCTCTCCAAGTGAACAATCCCAGCCCTCCCAGCAGAGCTGCTCCATCCCTCTGATCCTCCTGGAGCCTCCTCTGGACTCCTCCAGCAGCTCCAGGTGCTCCTTGTGCTGGCCCAGGGCTGGGGCAGCTCTGCAGGTGGGGTCTCACCTGAGCACAGGGACAGAGGGGCAGAATTCCAATCCCTTCCCTGCTGCCCACGCTGGGATCAGCCCAGGATTTGGGGTTTGTGGGCTGTTCCCAGTGCACATAGATGGCAGCTTTCTTTCTCTTGTGCACTGGGAGCCAAACTATCTCCTCCCCTCTGGGGACACTCACTCAGCCTGGGCAGGGTCCCATTGCTGGGCAGGGGCTGCTGCCCTGTGCAAACATCTGAGCCTGGCACCAGCCCTTTTCCTTGGCTCTTGATGGGCTGGAAAGCATGGAGATGCCAAGAAAATATGGAAACTACTTCCCAAGTCCCTTTGATACATGATTTATCTCAGATGGAGAGGGCAGTACCTGAGCTCAGGGACTGAACTTCTGTAATGCTGAGGGTTCCCATGGTCCAGCTCAGAGCTGGGTCTGTCCTGCACTGCTGGGGCCACCCAACAGGACAGGGCTCCTGGGGCTGGGCAGGGACAGGTTTGGCAACATGGGCTGGAGAACTTGTGGTGGCACATGGAAAAACCAACACAGGGGGATGTGGCTGCTGGGCCTTGTAATAAAGTCTTGCTGACTCCATCCTAAATATGGGCTGTGTGTCCTCCTGAAAGAGCAAAAGACAGCAAAGTGACCTCAACAGCCTGAAGAATGCATCAGGAATAGGGAATAGGGAATAGGGAATAGGGAATAGGGAATAGGGAATAGGGAATAGGGAATAGGGAATAGGGAATAGGGAATAGGGAATAGGGAATAGGGAATAGGGAACAGGGCAGGGTGGACTCTTTGCTGAAGCTTTCCTTGGCTTCCCCTCCTGCCTGGATGGATGAAGGGACATGGCCCAGGCTGGCAGGTGGGAATTGCTGGGATGGAGGAGCCCCGCAAATGCAGCCAAGCCTGCAGGTGTGGGACAGAGAAGGCACATCAGGAGCAGAGCAGACTGCAGGGACAAAACCTTGGGGGGTTTTAGTTGAATATTTTCCTGATTTGAGGCAATTTGGAATTGGACTCAGTTGAAGGCAAGAAAATACAGTCAAACAACTCTGTGGGCAGCTGACCCAACAGGATCTGCTTTCTAAGGAGTTACGGTCTTAAAATCTTCAGGCAGCACCCCCAGCTCCTTCCCTCATCCCCTGCCAGCCTGGCAGGAAAACTTTACATGGGGAAAGGGTTGTGCAGCCTTGGCACAGCTGCCCAGGACAGTGGTGAGTCCCCATGCCCAGAAGGGTTTGAAATCTGTGAATCCATGTGGATGTGGCACTTGGGGACATGATCAGTGGTGGCCTTGGCAGGGCTGGGATGGTTGGACTCGAACATCTCAGAGGCCTTTTCCAATCTCACTGAATCTGATTTTAGGGATTGAAGCCCTGTGCTTGATGCTGGGCTGGGCAGTGATGATGTCTCTGCATGTGACAGAGCTGAATTTGTCTCTTCCTCTCACAGACTTTATTTTGGGCTTATTCAACCCTGAAAATCTGCTGGAAGAGAAGATCCTTGGGACCTCTGCTCCAGGATGGAATGGAGTTTGAGTTGGGCAAAAGGGAGCAGGAGGGACAGCTAAGGGATTGGGGGCTCTGGCTCCATGGCCTTGGTTTTTCCTGAGGCTGCAGCTGGGAGCAGCCAGAGAGGAACTCACAGCTCTTTAATTCTTCCTTTGCATTTGGAAAACCTACTCCAGCCCATCAATAAGGGCTCTTCTGTTCCCACTGTTAGTAAGAGGCTGATTTATGTCCTGAAATGGGATGATTTAGGTCTCCTTCACATTTTTCTTCCAAGCTGCTTGTCAGTAGAAGTGGGGATTCCCATCATTTGTCCATGGACAGTCCCTCCCTGGGTCTTGCTCATCCCTGGCTGTCAGTGTGTCTTGCACAAAATATCACCCACCAGCTGTGGAAACAAAAAAAATCCTTTTTTTTTTCATATCTGGAACACTTTAAAAAGATAAAAAAATACTGCTTTTTATTTGTCTTTATCATATCCCCTTACAGCAGACCTGGTAAAGATTAGTTTGATGCTGATTTCTGCCTTTCAAACACAGGTGAAACTGGGGGGTTTTGCCAGATTTTCAGCTTTTGAAGGAGTCTATCCTTGGAGGACAACCTGGCATTGAGCAGGGTCAAAATCAGGCTGAAGCCTGTCCTGGGCTGGGCAGCACCAAGGAAGACAGAAGCCTTTGATGAGGAAAAGTCACATCCATGTGGCAGGAATGCAGTTTAATTCACAAATCTGGAGAAAAAAAAAAAGAGAATAATTTGTGAATATCAGCTCCCCCATGTTTAACCAGTTTTTGTTTGTTTCCAAATTTCTTCTGAAGTTCTCCAAAATTATCCCACTGTGACACTTGGTGCAAGCAAACAAAGGTTTCAAAGCTTTGCCTTTGGATTCAGGAGACCAACCCCCTTCCCAGAGGTTTGCAGAGTGTTCTATCCTCTCTGCTTTTTATCTTTATTAAAGGGCTGTAATTTGGGTGATTAATTGCGAATGCAGCCGGCAATTTCCTTGGCCTGACACAATTTTGCACTTGGAGAGGCCATTGTCTGCCTGGAGCAGCTCCCGGGGTCCTGCTCCATGCAGCACAAAAGGGTTATCACAGAAACCCCTCTGGGCATCGGGAACTCATTAATTCAATCAGAGGGAGGGCAGGAGCCGACAGGGCTGAGCAGTGAAACCCTCTGGTCTCTGCTGTGGGAGCTTGGAATGAAGGAGGCAGCAAGGGGCTCTTCTAACCTCAAAACCAAAGCAAGTGAGGAACTGTGGCCTCCAAAAAACCCGATGGAGTGAGATGAGATGCATCCTGACACATCAAAAACTTCAGGAGTGGCGAAATAACATTAACACTCCTGGGCTCGGGAATGGCAAAAGTTAATGTGCAGGAAAGACAAAGTTAACACTGCTGGGCTCAGGAAAGACAAGGTTAACACTCTTTGGCTCAAGAGCAGAAAATTCAGCTCTTCTGTGAGCTCAGCCATCCCTGGCTTTCCAAACAGCTTCATGGCTTGTGTCGGAAAAGGAATGGAGTGGCAACGTGATGTGGGTTTGGGATGAGCTCCCACCCAGCTCTACCCCTGAAGGATGGGTTTGTGCCGCCCCAGTGGCTGGGTTGGGTGTGATGTCCCTGCCCAGGGCCCTCCCACCCCTTCTGAGTGCGGCAGATCCCCAGCCTGGGGAAGGGTGGCTGAGGGGCTGTGAACAAGAGGTGCCTCACGCAGGATGAGCAGATTCTGGGGGCTCTTGGCAAGGCAGGTGGAGCCAGGGGCTGATCCAGTCTCTGATTCAGCTCCTCTCACCTGACATGCTTTTCCCTCAGTGCTTTTTGGAAGTCTCTAACTCTGTCTTTCCACATCATCTGCACAAGCTTGCTGTTTCCATGAGAAACAATCCCTGAACACCCCAAGGGACAATGAAATCAGTGGTGCCACTTCCTTAGGAATGTGAAAACCCAGCAGGAGAGAAATGAGCTCCCACAACCTGAGGGAGCGACACCGAACCCCAGCAAACACGGCTGGCACCCTGCCCTTGCAAACCCTGCAAACTCTGACTCCTGCCTGGGGCCCAACATCTGCCCAGCTGCAAACCCACCCTGGGACCCGGCCTGAGGGGACAGGCCCAGATGGGGTCACCTGCAAGATTTAGGGTGGAGGACAAGTGCAAGATTGAGGGTCTGTGGAAAAGAACACCCACGAAAATCTTCCATGACCCAAACCTTACATTAATGGTGTCTGATGAACCCAGCACTGGAACTGTTGCAAATGAGGGGTTTGAGCTCATGGCACAAGGAAGATCTACTTTGTTGTGGCCATGGATCAGCTCATTCTAAGGAAAAGGGAAAAGTGAATATTTACAGTCAAAAGCCAAAAATTCCATGATTCCAGGATGGCATCAAGCTGAGATTTGAGGTCACTGCACAAGGAACATGTCCTGCGTTGTGGCCATGGATCAGCTCATTCTAAAGAAAAGGGAAAAACCAAATATATCACAGTCAAAAGCCAAAAATTCCACGATTCCAGAGTGGCACCATGAGATTCTTTTGCCCCTCACCACTGACAAAAGAGAAGGAATAAATGCAAGGTTCATTTCAGAAACATGAGGAGTCAGCTAAAAACAAAAACAAGGCTGAGGCTTTTCCCAAAGTGGAACAGCTCAGCCTCTCCAGCCTGGCCAACTGCAAGCCTGAGCCTGACTGTGTTTGATCTGGGAATCAGATTTAGCCCACACCATCCCAATGAAAAATATCACACGTGGTCTGCACTTCAGGCTATGTTCCAATATCTGAAGGAAGGGATCTTTTAATTGAAAACCTTAATGTTTCTCGTTATATTTAAAATTAGAGCAGAACGGCAATAAAATTGGTCATGGGATTGAGACAAGTTTTCAGGGAGGGGAAGAAATTTATTCTTCATTTTTTACATCGAGGCATCCGTTAAAAGCTTAGGCACATTTGATTACGTCAATGCAAGGATTAATAATTAAAGGAACAACAACCACATGCCTTGGAGAGGCACACAAGACGGCAGCAGCTCGGGCTGGAGCCTCTGAGGACACCCTGGTTTTGCTGGAATCTCACCCCTGCCTGCTGCCCCTCAGTATTTCGGGAAGCACTTTCCCACCAGGCTCTGCCAGGCAATGCCTTTCCCAGGAATTTTCAGCTGGTGCCTAAACTCGGGGAAATGGTACCAACATTTGGTATCAGATTGATTTTGAAGGAAGACTGTGCTGTTCCCATGGTTTACGAGGGATTCCAAACGAGGTGTTTGGGGTGACATTGTCCAGCCCTCAGCAGGAGCCATGGCAGATGGTGATGCTCCAAAAACCTCATAGCCCCAATCAGCGTCACCCAAGCCTGGTGGAGAAGGAGGCTCCACAGCCGCCTCCTTTCTGTCCCCAGAGCCAGACCGATGTCCACAGGCTGTGGCAGTGAGACGGAGCCGTTCTGCTCCCAGTGTGGCCCCCAGCCGAGCAGTATCCTTGGATTCTGCTCTGCGGATCCGTCCGGCAGCCCCAGGGCTGGGAGCGTCTTCCCGGGCACTGAAGGTGGCTCAAAACCTTGGCTTGAAGGACGGAGTCTCCAACTCCAATGCCCTTTTCCCAACCAGGCCCGAAGGGTGCTTCCCCTCCCTCCCCATCTTTCCTCCCTCCATGGTGGGAATCTTTTCGTTTGTTAATAACCTGCTAATTATCCCAGCAGCTTGGAGCTGGGTTGCAGCATGGAATTAGAACCAGCTTTTCCTTTTGGCACCCACCCCTGGGTGTAATTAATGAGGCGAGAGGAAGCCAGAACATGCGGGTCAGCCCGGAGAGCACGGCACACATCGATCGGACATCCAGAGCGGGATGTTCTGAGCCGGCCTTGGGGAGGGAGGTGGCATTTTGGGATCAAACCGGGCAAAAGAAGAGGAAGAAGAAGAAGAAGAAGAAGAAAGATGTGCTCCTTGTTTCCTTTGGTTTTCCTCATTCAAGCTTAAAATCTGGACCAAGGAGGGCTCCATGGAATCTCTACTCTTCATCCCCTCTTTCCCTTTTTTGGGAAAGCTGGATGGAAGGCTGACACTGTGTCTTGGCCATCCTTGCCCTGCTGAGCAACCCGAGGGGCTCTGAGAGCCCAGCCTGTTGCAGGTGGGTGTTTTCTTGGAGATCTGGAGAGGGCCCTGGAGCTGAAGGAGAGATCAGTGTCACGCGCACGTCACCAGCGCCAGGTTGTCTCCCCACTGCCTTGGCACCAGCAAGTGGCCTCCAAATCCAAATGGAATTGCTTCCCTGCTCACAGGATGCGGGCAGGAGGCCGAGGACCCCATCTTGCAGAGCTGGGCTGGGGTGACACAGCCCTTCCCCACCACCCTGGATGACGCAGCCCTTCCCAACAACCCTGTCCCACCCAGGGCTGGCACTGGGAGGGCAACGCCCTTTGGGCACTGCCACAGGGTGATGGCATCGCCAGGACAGAGGGACGTGATCCTCCTCCTCCCACTTCTCTGGAGCACTGGTCGAGCACAAACTTTGCTCCGTGCACCCTCAGCAGCTCTCGGGCTGCCCTCGCCCACCCTGCTGTCCGTGGGATCCCCTCTCACGCCGCACCGCGCCTGCTGGAGGGAGCTTTGATTTGCAGCTTGTTGCTGCTGCCACCGCAGCTGCCGGTGCTGCCGGATCCGGCCCCGCCGGGCTGCCAGGATGCCCCCGACGGGCGGCAGGAGGCTGCTGGAGCTGGCAGGCCCGGGCGGCAGCGCGGCGCTCCGGGGGGAGCAGCAGTGCCAAATTGCGGTTCTAGCCCTTTAAATCCGATCCGGTACTGCAAAAAAAGGACGAGCGAGCAGGAGAGAGCCTTCAGACTCTTTTAATTAAAGCTTGTACCATATTCTGTATTCCCAAGTCACGGCAGCCGCCCGCGCTTCCCCAGGACACCTCGGGCTCTGTCTCCGGCACGGCGGCATGGACGGGGACAGCGGCTCACCGGGCACCGGCGGCAGGAGGTACGCATGGAGGGACGGGGCTGCGGGCACGGCTTCTCCCCTCTCCTGGCTGGCAGCTGGAAGCATCCCCCTGTTTTTCCCATGTGTTTTCCTTTGCCGGGGAGAAAGTCTAAACGCGGCGCCGTGGCTCACGCGGGGCCGGTGGCAGGAGGAGCCCTCCCACCACGCACCTGGGGCCCGGGGCTGCCTGTCCTGCCACCTCCGCTCCCTTCCCTCTCCCCTCCTTCCCTTTTAAATAATTGAGTGCATGACCCAGAGTTGTGGCTTTTTTCCTCTCGCTGCTTAAATCCCAGAGCTGCCGTTCAGCAGAGGATAAGTTGGGATTCCTGGCCCATAAATCACGGCAGAAGTTGGTCCCCGCCGCGCTGCCGCTGCTCGGCTCCTCTCCGTCCCCTGGCTCTCCCAGGTTAGGGGAGTTTTGCCACATCCTTCCATGCGCATTGCACTCGCAATGCAGAGCAGTTCTGGAGAGCCTCGCGGAGCGAATCCCGGGTTATTGGGAACGACAGCGTTGTTTGCACGCCGGAGTCTCCTCTCCCCAGCACTGTCACCCACCCCAGCCTTAGCTGGGCTGATGAATCGCCCTTCAGCAGGAGCCCCGTGCCCAGAGAACATTTAACTGTGAACTGCCCCACTCGGCCGGTGATTTTCCTCTCCCCCTCTCCTCCTTAACCAAGTGACTCTGTTTATATTTCCACACAACTTGGCTTTTCCCTTAAATTATGGATTGCCGTTACTTCGTAGGAAGACAGGTGGGTGCATCCTTAAGGTGCCCTAACCTTAATAGGAGCCCATTTGACTCTTTGCAGCCAGGTCCCAGGTGAGGCTGGGTCCCCGGGAGCCTCTCTCCTGCATGGATCCCGGAGGGAAAGAGGCTGTGCCAGCAAACATCCTGGTGACTATCGGAGGTTAATAACACTTTTGACAAATAGCATCCTCCTCGAGGCTTGAAATAGGATTGGAAAAGCAGCCACTAATCTCCTTGAGAAGTGCTCGATGGTGGCCACCTCTCAGGAAATCAGGAGAGGAGCTGTTTATGCTCTGCGTGTTGAGGCGTTAGCACAGCAAAAAAATCCCCCTTTTCTTAATCCACCGGGAAAAACTCTGCCTCGCCTTCATCTCCCGGGGCTCAGGGCTTGGAGAGGGAATCCTGTGAACTCAGCACGACCCAAAGCCCACAGGTCTGTGGAGCTGCACAACTGGCTTAGGAAAATGGGAGTTCCTCTCCTCACCGATGGTGTTTGCCATAATCGAGGGAGGGACGGCCCAGGGAACTTGGAAGTGAGCAGGGAGAGCGGAGCTGTGGGTCGGAGAACGAGCACTTGAGCAGGAGCACCAGCAATGATCAGGTGGTTTGTGGGTAGCAAAACACTTTGCCTTGAGCAGCCGAAGGAGTGAAACTTGGAGAGGAGGGGGCACAGAAAGGGAAGGGAAAGCAGAGATGCCAGGACAGAGGGAAATCCACGAGACGGTTCTGTGCTGAACTCACAGAGTGTGGGGCTGTGCAGGCGGAGGGATGCTGGGCACCCCAGGTCTTTGGGGTTATTGGTTTTCCCTGCTTTCCTCAGCAGTTCCCTTCCCCTTGGTGCTTTAGCCATCTGTGACTTTGGTGACATTAGGAAGGAGTTTGTCCCCTGTGACGGAGAGGTGGGATAATAGCTCCATTGTTCCCAGCTCCAAGGGAAGAAAATGACCTGGCAAGGAAACCTGAAAGTGCCAGAAAGTTAAAAAGCCCTGTTCCTGTGGTCTGAGCAGGGCTCCAGGCAAACTCCTCTCAGGTGAAGCCCCTGGAACCTGTTCCCTCCATCCTGCAGGGCTACAGAACACAGAGCAGGGTTTGCAAACCACCAAAAAAATACAAGCAGGGTGTTGAAAGATGAACAAAATGTGCATCTTTTTTTCAGCAAAGCAGCTCAAGCACATAGAGGGTGGGGAGTAATTATTTATAGTACCATCAGCAGAAATAATAGAATGAAATGAAGGGCTGAAAAGTTTTGCTGACTCTCAGGGAATGCGTCCTGGCACGGACGGATCGTTCCCGGGCCCAGCCCTTCGTATCTCCAGCGCTCCCAAGAGCAGCCTGGAGACACAGCAGAGCCTGGGATTCAGGGAGAGCAGCGGGAGGATGGAACTTCAGCGGCGGCTCCCACCTCCCCCCTGAGCCCCCTCTGCTGCCCAAGCCCGGATTTGTGTCCCGCTGGATGCCCAAGCAGGAAGGAGCAGCACCCTGCGAGGGGAAGGGCTGGGTGCCCAGGTTTGGATTTTCCATTTCATTTGGGAACGCTGAGATTAAGAAGGGGGGTGAGGGGATGTTTTTGAGATCAGCAATTAGCGTGATCCGGTGCTTTGTGCTCTGTAATTAAGCTCGGAGTGCTGGGTTTCAGTGCTCTTGAACCCCGGTGACAAAAGGCCTTGGAAGGATTGGCAGGCACGGGCAGGGAACTGCTCACCTGGAATCTATCACTGACATTAAAAGTGACCTGCACCAGGCTTACTTTTCTAAAGGGAGATAATTGAGTTTGAACTCCTTTTTATGGGGATGAAGAGGCCTCTTTGGCATTTCCTCCCCTCTTTCTTCACCCAGGAATGGTGAGTAGTGCCTTGTCCCTCCCCATCTGGGCAGATGTTGGAGGTGGCCCCTGAGGCTGATGCAGGTGGAAAGGGTGAATTTGAACCCTGACTGAGCAGCAGGCCCTGAGCAAGCGTGGCAGAGTCCCCAGCATCCTGCAGGAATGCTCGGTGGGATGGCTTCTGAGCAGTCCCAGAGCCCTTTCCCTTCCCAGTCCCTCGACAGCACCACCAGGGACCATATCCAGGTGGCCACAAAGGGCTGAGGTCCAAGGTCCCACCAGGCCATTTGCTCCATCTTGCCCTGCCTGTCCATCTTTGACCAGCTGAGATTTTCCTGCTCCAAACAAGAGCAGAATTTCTGAGGAAGAGGCAGAAAAATAATTCTATTTTTATTGTAGACAATAACCTTTCCTACTTCCTTGACTCTATAGAGCGGAAAGAGCCCAGGCACACAAGGCAGAGCTCTCATTTCTGCTTTCCTTTGCCAGTCACCTTTAAACAAAAGGAACCCAGCAGGGTGTCTGGAGCAGGAAGGGACCAATATGGATCTGACGGAGATAAAACCTAAATTTACTACTTCGAGCTGCAAGAATCTAATATATTCTTCTATTTAGAGCGAGGGATGTTTGTTAAGCCCATTCTCCATCTCTGGCAGGGTATTGTAGTTGGAATTAGTCTGATAAATTAAAAGCAGTCTACGGAAGTCTGAAATGGTAAAAATGCATGATACAAATGAAATTGCAGTTATTGAGGGCAATGTTTGAGGGGCAGACAGCAGCATGGTGTGTCAGAGTCATGGCCAGGGGATGGCAGGATCCATACGTGGATCCAGAGGGATGGATGTGGACCTGCAGGGCTGGATCATCCTGACCATGGTCATCTGTTGTGGTCATCTGGGTGGCTTAGCTGGGCTCAGGTGGCTTTTCAGAGCAGGTTCATCCACCTCATGCTGTGCTCTTGTCTTCTTTGATGTTTTTATCCTTTTTTCCTCTCCTTCAGGACATGTTCTAGCCTTTTGAACAGAAGCCACTCTCAGTGCATTATTTTAACCCCTCACTTGAATGGAAGGAGGTGAGGCTGCCCAGACAATGCAAACCTTGTTTTCCATGGTCACCCAGAGACTGCCAGAAATCAATGTCTGCTGGAGGCTGGTCTTTAAAGGGAGTTAAACCAAATTGTGTCAGAAGCCCCGGGGATCCTTGAGGGCAGATTTTCAAGAAGTCATGTACAGATGTTGCCCAGCTTGATGCAGGTTCTACCCTTTAAATCCTCTTGTGCTCAGGAGCTGACTGACTCTGGGTTGCTCCTGGCTCCAGCCAAAGCCTGGACTCCGGTTTGAGAACTGCCCAAGCATTCTGGGAGCCTCAGGCACTGTTTCAAAGGGGATTAATAAACCCTCAGGAGCTGCTGATGCTTCACTGGGAGTTGGCGGGAGGCCCCTGCTGATTTTGGAAAGGTTTCTCCTGGAGGCTCCACTGCAGGACCAAAGGCAGGAAGGGGCTGGCACCCCCAGAGCTGCAAATGAAACAGGAACCAATTCAGAGTGTGGTTTTATGTTTGCTCCCTCATAAATCCACTGTGGCAAAAGAGCCTACGGAGCTGGGAAGGGATTAACTTGGGAAGAGTAAAGGTCGCCCAGGGGTTAAGGACAAGAAAGCTGCTGCTTCTTAGAACAAGGAGCTGCCATAGAGCGGCTGCTGTTGTGGAGGAGACAGCTGCCCTGGCTGCCCTGGCTGCCCTGGCTGCCCCAGGAAGTTTGTGGCTTGTAAGGATCTGTAACCCCCCTGACACCTTGGCTGGCTCCAGGCCTGGGGCTGGACTGGAGGAGACATCAGGAGAATGTCACAGAATCCCAGACTCCCAGGCTGGGCCAGGCTGGAAGGGACCCCAGAGGGGCCCTGGTGCCACCTCCCTGCTCAGGCAGGGCCACCCCAGAGCACAGGGCACAGGATTGTGTCCAGAGGGCTCTGGAATATCCCCGCTGAGGGAGACTCCAGCCCCTCCCTGGGCAGCCTGTTGAGGGCTGGGCACTGCCCAGGGCAGGAGTTGTGCCTCCTGTGCAGAGGAATTGCTGGGATCAGTCCCTGCCCGTGGCTCTGGTGCCACTGCTGGGCCCCAGAGCAGAGCCTGGGCCCTGCTCGGAGCCCTCCCTGCACACAGGGACACCCAGGGCTGAGGGCCCCTCTCAGCTGGGGCTCCTCTCGAGGCTGAGCAGCCCCAGCTCCCTCAGCCTCTGCTGGGCACAGAGATGCTCCAGTGCCCTCTTCATCCTCACAGCCTGTGCTGGCCCTGCTCCAGGAGCTCCCTGTCCCTGCTGGGCTGAGGATCCAGAGCTGGACACAGCACCCCAGAGGTGCCTCCCAGGCTGGGCAGGGGGGCAGGATCCTTCCCTGACACTCTGGCCAAGTGTCAGCATAGGAAGGGATCAATTGCTGTTGGTGGCTCCTGGGAAGGGCAAAGTTCCTCTGTCCTGGTGATGGACACAAGGTTTTTATGATGTGTGAGTATCACACGTGTTAACTGCTGGCACATGGAGCTGTGACAATGCCAAGCAGCTTCTCTTGGGTGGCACTGTCCCTTGGCACCTCAGTCCATACAGAGCTGTGTTGTTTTGGTAAACTCCTCTCAATGAGTTCACATGCAAAATCCCATTTTCTGGAACAAAAGGTGCCGATCCCAGAGTTGTTGTAATGCAAATAACGCCAGTGGGATTAATCCCAACCCATTCTGGCCTCAAAGAAAAATCCAGAGAAAAGCCTGATTGAGCAGGACCCTGCTCAGCTGCACCCTGGCACAGCAGGAGCCCCAGTGCTCCCACCCCATGGAGCCCACAGCTGCTTCAAGTTCCTGATGAATATACAGTGGGAAAGGAGATCCAGGCAGTTTGGATAATCCATAAAACAAGCTGGAAGAGTAGATGGACTCTTTTCTCCATTAGATTGTCCCATGAACTGAAGGTGCAGTTTTGTTCTGTGTCCTGGCTGAAGCAACAGTGCTCTCTTTGGGATATTTGATAAATATCCTATTCCCTTCTGTAATGGAAGCTGTAAAAGATCAAGGCTTTCTCTGGGATATGGGACAGAGATGGATCTTTGGAAAATGCTGTCTCTGCTTTTTCCAGCCCAGCTGGATGATGAGGTGATAAGGGCTTATTCCTGTTTGGGCACAAAAGGCAACGGGGGCTCTACCTGGGGTCTCATTTAATGCTTGAGAAAACCATTACAGCTCCAGAGAGGCTGGGAATAGTGAGAGGCATCAGGAAACCTTGCACAGCCCTGCTGATCCCTTGGGGAAGACTGACCCAATTCAAGCCCCATGTCAGCTCTTAAAAACCCAGCAGAGCTTGCTCTGGGTCAGATCTGGGCCTCTCAAACTGCTCCAAGGGTGCTTCAGGGTCAGGTGCCAAGTGTCAGAGCACTGAGGGGTGGTAGTGAAGGTGTCCTTGCCCATGGCAGAGGGTGGGATGAGATGGGCTTCTCCAAGCCAAACCAGTCTGGGATTCTGGATTTCATAACAAGCCTTGGCAATGTCGTGATAGCCCAGAGGTGCAGGATGGACGAGAGGAGCTGCTGTGTCTGTGTACATCCATGGACAGGAGGGCACAGGTGGGACCTTGGCGGGCACAGGGCCCAAGGGCATCGTCATTCTGCCCCTCTCCAAGCCTGGATCTCTGAGACCAGAGGCGACTGCTTTGGATGGATGGTCCGGCTTTTTAGGAGAGGGAAGTGGTGACCACGGGAGCTGCAGACAGGAGATGCAGGAAGGGAAGGAGAGGGGGAGGCTGGGGACGTTCCTTGGGCTTTCCTGGAGATTGCAGAGAAGCTTTGCAGTTGTTGTAAGGAGGTCCCTATGGCCCTGTCCTTGTCTCCTTTCACGTGTTCTCACATGTCTCCGGAGAGAAAACACCAAAATAAGGGTTGTTCATGAAAATTAGTGGCAGTGTGGGAGAGGGAGCTGTGATGGGAGCACAGACCTGGCATTCCCTGATCCTGAGCTCCAGCCCGGGCAGGGCTGGGGAGCAGTGCTGCGATGGAGACCATCCTTTGTGTCGGTGTTTGTACAGCACAGCAGGCTCTGGTCCATCAGCCAGAGCCTAGGAGTCCCTCTGGGACCTGGAGAAACCCGAGTCTGCCACAGTGGCTTCCTTCTTCCCTCCTTGCCACCCTTCAGGCTGCTCATGCAAGTCCCTTAAAGCTGTTTATTTTTGGTGATGCCACGCCTACGATTTGCCCTAAAGGGTTCGAAAGAACAGATTAGCTGAGTTTAAGAGTGTGAATTATGAAGAGAACCTGCTCTGTGCACAGCACAGGGTCACAAGTGATGATTCACTGGGCTTTTCCTTGACCATTAGTTCAACACTTTATGTCCAAACTGTGATCCGCATAAAATTGCTGGAACATGTCTTGTAGCTCTCAGGGTCCAGCAGCTCCAGAAGGAAATATTTGCTTCTCTGGCAGTAGGAAAAAGGCATGAAGACTCAGGTCATTTGTATTGGAGCTCCATCCTTGGGACTCTTTCTCTGGTGAGGACAAATTCCCCTCTCACCTCATCTCCTGGAGGAGAGCAAGTGCAGCCCATTCCTCCTCCAACTTCCTGACTCCTCTCAATCCCTGCTGAAAACTTCCTGAGCTGAAGGCTGTCTGTCACTCTCAGTGCATTATTTTGTTCCTCTTTTGAGCACTTGATGTCTTCCAGGAAAAATTCAACAACAACATAATTGGGCACTATTTGCAAAAATACTTCATCTGCCTTTTTCTGAAATGATTTCTTGGTAATTTCCTTGGGTACCTCTTGGGTCTGGTGCCATGAGAAACAGAAAATTTCTCTATTGCCTTTGCTCTGTGATGTTGAGGGTGATAAAACTCTGGTTTAATAAATGTCTCCTACATCCCTTTCAAGCATCTCTTTGCTGGACTGAAGGACTCTGACGTGTCAATCTATTTCTGAGTAGAATTTGCTCTCTGTCTCTGTCTGAGCTCTCTTCCCTCCTCTCACCCTTCCTCGTTCTGTTCTCTCCCTTCCCGAGGGCTCTGGGCAGGGATTGATTCATCCTGCAGGTGCACAGCGGAGACAGACAGCAGCACAGTTTCAGTTTGTTCTCTTTCTCTGGCAGAAACCTCTCACACTCCATTTTCCCGTGGCTGAACTTGCAGTGGCTGTTTCCAAAGCAGCCTCCCCACCCCCTCAGTGACCCTTCCTGGCCAGCAATGCTGAGCCCAGAGCTCGGCGTTCGCCTGGGAGACCGAGGGGCCTTTCCTCCTGTGCAGGTTTTGGCACTGAAATTCAGCTCTTTACACCTCAGATGCTGGATTTGTGCAAGATTTTTCTGCAGTTGGCACACCAGTTCAGGTTTTGCTTATCTGTGCCATTAAGGAAAGTTTGCATTGCACTCACACACCTCAAGTCCTCAGGTAATTTCCCAGTAACTGAGTAGGTCTATTTTACAGGGCTCTCTGGGGCTGGAGTGGGAAGTGGTTTCCATTATGAAAACTGACTGTTCACTGTTGTTTCTGCCTCCTTTTCCCATCTCTTCCAAAAGGAAAATGAATGCAAACAATTCCCTTGCCCTTTCAATGAGCTGTGCTGGGTGCTCACCCAACAGCCACAGCCCCCTGCCAGAATTCCTTCCCCTCACGCTTCTGACCAGGTTTTGGTGGCACCTCTTCAGCAAGTTGTGGTTCAGACCCTTTTTTGGCCACTGTTCCTGTCCAAGCAATTTGTCACATCCAGGGATCTCTTTCCTACTTGGATACACCTTGAGTAATGCCTTCTAACTCTCCTGCTCTGCTGGGTTGCTGCACAATGTTTTTTTCCTTTTACCTCTGGTTGGTTTGGCAGTCTGTGATTATTCCAGGTTTGCAAGAGAGAGTTTAAAGTAGTTATTTTAATCTGTTAACTTCTCCTTTTTTATTTCTATTCAAGCAGCTTCTCAATTTTTAATGTTATATAATTTTTAAATTATATAACAATCAGAATATTGTGAGTTTGTACATTTATACCTTTTTATAATTAATATAAAATGTATGTATTTACCACAATACATATATATAGTCAGGTCTGTGTACATATATATATTTCATGTATATATATATATATGCAGTCAAAGAAGCAATTCTGACATCTTGGATTGGTCTTGGCCATGTCAGAGGCAGAGTTTGTTTTCTTCTTCCAGAGTTGGTGTTTTTACATCCAATAGTTCTTTATTGTTCCCCCAGCACTGCCAGGGCCAGACTGCTCCATGTCCCCAAGTGCCACATCCCCACATTTGTTAAACCCCCAGGGCTGGGGGGTCCAGCAGCGAGGCAGAAGCTGGGATGTGCTGGGTGAAGGCATCTCCCTGCTCCCCTGGAAGGGAGGGCTGGAGCCAAGGCTTTTCCCTCCCAGTGGAGTCACCGCCCAGCTCCCGTCGTGTCTTTGGGTGGGTTTCCCTCGTGTCCTCCTGCTGCTACCTTGCCCTGTGTAAATCACTGGACACGGAGAAACCCCCAATTTCTCACTGTTTTTCCCTGGTGGGACGAGATGTGTGAGCTCTGTGCTCTGTCCAGGGGGATATTCAGACATTTCTTGTACCTGGAGCCGGAGCAGCTCCTGATTTCTGACCCCTGAAGTTCTGGCCCTGCTCTCTGCTGTTCCCAGTCCCTGCCTGACCCTCGGGCACAGGTGCCCTCCTGCCACTCGAGTGGCTTCACCCAGAGTGGCCCAGAACTGCCCAGGGCACCAGGGCCACCTCCTCCTCCCTGGACACCTCCTGACCACCCTTTCCAGGAAGAAATTTTCCCAATATCCACCCTGCCCCTCCCCTGGCCCAGCCTGAGGCCATTCCCTCTCCTCCTGTCCCTGTTCCCTGGGAGCAGAGCCCGACTCCCCCGGCTGCCCCCTCCTGTCAGGGAGCTGTGCAGAGCCACAAGGGCCCCCCTGAGCCTCCTTTACTCCAGGCTGAGCCCCTTTCCCAGCTCCCTCAGCTGCTCCTGGGGCTCCAGCCCCTTCCCAGCTCTATTCCCTTCTCTGGACACACTCCAGCCCTTTGATGTCCATCCTGGAGTGAGTGGCCCAGGACTGACCCCAGGATTTGAGTTTTGGCCCCACCAATATTGAGTAAAGTCATAATTAACTGTCACCACTTGTTCACTGATGGCAATTTCAAACCCCTTTCATTTTGAAGTCACTCCTGCATTGCTGTGACAGTGGTCAAATTAAAGGTGGCAGGACTATTCAAGCAGGCCTAAATTAAGTAATAATTGAAATGTTTGAAGGAAAATGAGAATGGTTGTTGGGGTCAGCCTTAACTATGTTTTGCTAACAGCTTGCAGAAGAATTTTGATGAAAATTGCAGTGCTGTATGAGACATGATTGGCTTTTATTTCAAAGTAAATGCTTAGAACAGGAGAGAAAAGGGGAGGACACACAAGAGCACAGTTAATAAGATGTATAATCAGATTAAAACTTTTGCACAATGATATTGCATGAGGTAAAGCTGCAGAGTTTAAATACAGAATAGATTTTGTTTACCAAAACCCCGGAATGTTTGAAAGCACATCGGACTAATTTATACGTCCAATGCTTTATGGAGTATTTATTTAATTTGGGGAAATGAGGCCCTTTTTGATAAGTAATAGCTCAAAGTGCTGCTGAAAAACAAGAGCAGCATAGAAAAAGTTATTTTAGAGATCTCAAGAGCTGCCAGCCAAGTCCTGTTTTAGAAAAACATGCAAATTCGAATGCAGTGACTTCAGTCAGTGGCACAGAGCACACACTGAGGTGAGTGGCTTGCATCCATTTTTCTTACAAATCCTTGCATTTGCTTTCCTGAGTCAGAAAAACCAGTTCCTGATGTCCACAGAAGCACCAAGTGCTCTGGGCTGCAGCAGCCCTGGATCATTTAAACCCCCTGGCACTCGGTGCCCTGCGCTGGGGTAGGGTGGGCATCGGGCACAGGTGGTCTTGGAGCTGTGTCCAAGCTCAGTGATTCCATAAATGTGATTCTGTGCCTCAGGGCCACTTCCAGAGGAGCATGGTGAGATGCCAGGACAGGTGACAAGGTTTTAGGTATTCACCATCTGCATCCCAGGGCTCCCCATGTTTCCAAAGGCTGGGATCAAGCCTTGGAGCTGTCAGAGCCCTGAGGGCAGTGACCATGTCCTGAGGCCACCAGGCCCAGTGTCACTAGGGAGGGACTGTCCTGCTCTGCTCTGGGCTGGGCCAGCCCCGCCTCAAATATTCTGTGACGTTTGGGGCACCACAGTATAGGAAAGGCATGAATCCACTAGGAAGCATCCAAAGGAGGCCATGAAGAGGGTGAAGGGCCTTGAAGGGAAGAGGAACGGCTGAGGGCACTTGGTCTGTTCAGCTGGAGCAGAGGTGACTGAGAGGAGACTGATTCCAGTTCCAACTTCCTGGTGAGTGAAACAGGAGGTACAGCTCCAATCTTGCTCTTTGTGACAGGGACAGGACCCAGGGAAGGGCTGGAGCTGTGCCAGGGAGGGTGAGGTTGGAGATCAAGGAAAGGTTCTTCCTCCAGAGCTGCTGGCACTGCCCAGGCTGCCCAGGGAATGGTCCCAGCCCCGAGGCTGCCAGAGCTCCAGGAGCTCCCAGGGGTGCCCAGGGTGGGATTGTTGGGGTGTCTGGGCAGGGCCAGGAGCTGGACTGGGTGATCCCTGGAGTTCCTTTCCAACTCAGAATATTCCATGATTCTGTGACACCCGGAGTGTCCTCACCGGAGTCCCACCCAAACCCTGCCCATGGAGCCCATGGGCCTCCAGACCCAGTCTGTGCTGTGGATCTGTGTCCAGCTGGGCTTTTCCCTCTGGCAGCATCTTGGTGCTCTCCTGCACCTTTGCTCCCACCCTGTCTCCTGGCTGCACCTTCACTGCAGCTGTTTCCATCTGCTCCTGACTGAGCTTTTGGGTGGAGCTTGGACTGAATTTCTCCCCTTTTCCCTGGGTGTCACCGGCACTCAGCTCTGCCCACAGAGTTTGGACCCTGCAGGACTCCTTGGGGAGGGCACTGCCTGCACTGGGGCCACCCTTAGGGCACTGCTTCTGTTATTCCCACCATGGAGCAGATCCACCCCTGACCAGACATTCCAGCTTGGAATCTCTCCCGCAGGGTCAGTGCCACCAGAAGGAGCTGGCACTGGTAACGCGGGCCGGGGGCGAGCTCGGCTTCCCAGCTGGAATCTCCGGGGGCTGACGCTGCAGTCAGGAGCAGGAGGTGGACATGGCATGGAAGAGGCCTCCTCGGCTGGGCACATCTGTGCCCTCAAACTGCTGCTGAATTCCTGCTTGAGCCGGGGCACCGCCGAGAGCCCAAAGTGTTGTTTGTAGCTGCCTTGGCTGTCGGAGGCTGCAGCTCTGAGTCAGAGCAGCTCTTTGCCATTCCACACTGATTTCCTTGGCATTCCAGCCTGGCCATCCTTACAAACACCTGCTGGAGCCTGGCTCAGAGCCACACCTGCCGGGTTTGGACCTAAAACCTATTTCTCTTTGGTTCTTTTGCTCTTGTTTCATTGCTGGCGGGGGCTTTGAGGACAGGAACCTCTTGCTCTGCACAAAGTGCTGCTTCCACCTTCGCAGCAGAAGCATTTCCAGGGAATTTGCTGCAGCACACAGCAATTATGTGACGGAAGTTGGGTGAAGGGGAGCAGGAATAATTTGCAAGTTCTGCCAACAAAATCTCGTTCATTTTTGTTTTTGTTTTTTTTTCCTCCCCGTACCTTGGCAAGATTCTTTCCTGTTTTTCTTTCATTCCATGGCAAATGCACAATAGGAACAGGAGGTCAATCACTCAGAATTGTCAATTTATAATTTTTCTGACGTTACCAGTTGCTTTTTCTAAAGACAGTGAGCAGTGTGAGAAGCTCTTGTTGGGTAACAGACATAATTAGATAATTTCCAAGAGCTTTTAGGTGCTCAGTACACTCCTTCCCTAATATCCTGTGGCTCTGTATTTGTGCTAATAAACTGCATGGTTTAAGTTTCAGTTAAACTGTAATTGTTTAAGTCAAACTGACCCTAGAAATGCCACCCAGCAGATTTGGGGAACAGGATATGAAGGCAAAAAGTAGCAGCTGAAATGGAAGATTCTGTGAAAGAATCCCAGGATGTCAAAAATAGTATTTTTGTCCAAATCCTTCCAGCAAAGCTTACAGGATCAGCCCAGGTACAGGAGAAGGAATAAGAAATGATTGTTATAGATCCAGGAGGTCAGATAAGCATGGCTTGGTGAACAGGGAAAATATGAAGTGCAGCTTATAAAAGTGAGTGAACCTTCAGCTGTGTGGGGATGGAAAAGGCAGCTACATGGAGGGAAAAAAGAAAATTTCAGTCAAATTGTGCTGAAGTTGACAGCTCTTTTTCTCTGCCAAAATAGTCCCTTCTGGTTTGGGTCAGGAAGCATTTGGGAATCAGCTGAAGCAGTTGGGATGTGGTGATTTCATATTTAGAGGAATTGTTCACTTAATTTTTTTAAGCAGGTCATTTTAGATTGCATGGGAAGCTGTCCAGTGGGGCGAGTGGAGAGCTGAGCCCATCTCTAGGCTGGGAGCAACCAAGGCAGCAGGGTCTGGAGATTCCTGGATAAAGCCCAATCCCAGCCTGGCTCCAGGTCCTGTCCATGTTCCCTTTCCCAGATCTCCCAGGCATAGTCTATGTCCTGTGGTTCTTGACCACATGGAAGTTGCAGTTTGCAGTCCCGAGGCTTAGCTTTGATGCAGCAGCGAGGCAGAAGCTGGGA
>VZRX01000515.1:0-12487 GCA_013398075.1 Notiomystis cincta | reverse complement strand
AAAAAAAAAAAAAAAAGGCGGAGGGGGGAGGGAAGGGTGGGGAAGAAACTTCTGAGCTGGGAGCTGGTTTAATGGGAAGAAAGGCCGCGGGGGATTTCAAAGGAGGAGTGACCCCAACATTTCGCGTCGGATAAAAACTGCCCGCTGCCCTCCCCGCCCGCAGGAAATATTCGGCGGCGTTTGCAGCTTTTTTAGGGGTTGCGGCTGTGAATAAACGGGAGCGGGGAAGGCAGCATTCCCTGGATTGGGGGTGAGGGATGGAGCAGGCAATGGGGCAGGGCCGGGGCTGTGCCCGCTCTGCCCTTGGCAGCCCCGTTCCCTTCTTTGTCCCAAACCCGCGGCTTTTCAGCGCCGCCGCCCCTTTGTTGGGAGGGTTTGGAAGTTGGGGAATATTCCCAAACGAAGAAGCGGCGCTAATGATTCCCAGCGCTGCTGTTCCTCCTCCTCCTCCTCCTCCTCCTCCTCGGGGCCGCAGCCCCACGAGCCCCCGGTCCCTGCGCGACCCCCGGAGCCTCCCCGGGCCGGGCTCCGCGGCTGCTGCCGGGCTGGGTCCACCCCGCCCGGCCCAGGGGTCACCTCCGGCCCCGGCGACACCGCTGGAGGTGGCGGGAGGAGCCCAGGGCTGGAGGGGACCCTGGGGATGCCGGAGGGTGACAAGGAGGCCGGACCCTCGCTCCCAACAGGTGCCCCAGGCTCAGGGCAGCTCCGGGATGCGCAAAATTCCACTGGTTAAGTTCAAAAAGCACGGACCAAGCGCCCGAGCCGCAGCCGGGGCCGCGTTTGTGCTGGAAGCCACCGAGCTGCGGCTCCACCGCCTTGTGCCCCCGAGCGGCTGCAGGCCAGGGCTGTCCCCATCCGCCCCCCGCGTGTCCCAAACGACCCTTTTTAATCGCAGAGCTCCGCAGCCGCCCTGCAGGAGCCGCACCCTGCTCCCCCCGGGTACCGGGCACCCCCGGCACTGCCCCCATCCCCCGCGGGCCGTTTTTGGGGTCGGCGGCGGGGGGCGCTGGGGAGGAGCCTGGGCATCCCCGCGGGAGCCGCGCCGGGAGCTCGGGGCTCTGCTCTTGTTTTCTCAGATTCGGCTGTGTTTACTCCCAACACGAGTGACCGCCGTGGCCCCATTACGGCGGCACTGACAGCTCGGCTGACAAGTGCGCTCGCGGCAGGAATGTGAATGCGGCTCCCGGCCCCGCCGCGCTGCTCGCCCGCGGCTCCGCGCAAAATCCGCGCCAGGGCCCGGCAAGGAGCCCTGAGCATCCCTGAGCAAGGACACGGCCTGGGCTCCCCGGGGGATGCGGCTCGGGGTGGGAGGGGAGCACCGCGGGCTGCTCGCCCTTCCTGGGTGAACTCAGCGCCGGGATCTTCCAGAGCCTGCCGGGATCTAAACCGAGAATCCCTGGAAGGACCAGGATTTGCTGGAACTATCCCGTGCTTGGGAAAGGGCTGAGCCACCAGCACGGGAGGGATGAGAGGGTTGGGAGCTTGGTCACCCTCTCTGATCCAAACTCAGCGCTGAGGATCTTTCAGAGCCCGTCGTTATCCCAATCCCTGGAAGGACAGGGATGCTCTGGGATTACCCCGTGCTCGGGAAGGGCTCCAGCACAGGAGGGGTGGGAGGGACGGGAGCAGCACAGTTTGCTCGCCCTTTCTGCCTGAACGCAGTGCTGGGATCTTTCAGAGCCCGCCAGGATCCCGAGGGGAAGGACGGGGATTCTTTGGGATTATCCCGTGCTCGGGAAGGGCTGAGCCGCCAGCGCGGGGAGGGTTCGAGGGCGGCTGGAGGAGGAGGAGGGCGGGCGTGGCACGGGGGGCAGCGCAGGAGGAGGAGGAGGAGGAGGATGGATGTGCCCGGCTGAACCGGTGGCTCTGCTGCAGGAAGGGGACAGCGAGGAGGAGCTCTGGGGACAACACAATGTCCCCAAATCCTGGGAGGGGCACGGGAGCAGCTCAACCACAGCCCGGCTTCAGCCTGATGGGAGATTCCATCGGGAACAGCGGCGACAGGACAAGGAGGGACGGGAACAAATGCAAATGGGGGAAATTTGGGTCAGTCTTGGGAGGAAATTCTTCCTGTGAGGGGGTGGGCTCTGGCACAGGTTGCCCACGGAAGCTGCAGATTCCCCAACCCTGGCAGGGTCCAAGGTCAGGCTGGATAAGGCCTGGAGCAAACTGGGATCCCAGGACAGGGCCTTGGGACTGCATGGGCTTTAAGGTCCATTCCAGCCCAAACCATTCTGGGATTCCAGGATTCAGGGAAGGAGGTTAGAAGGGCATCTGGCTGAGCGAGACAGAGTCTGGCTTTGGGATAGGGGAGGGAAAAAACAAGGGAAAACCTGTTCCTGGCAGCTTTTCCCACTGGGATGGAGGTGGCTGTTGGGCTGCAGAGCCCACTTCAAACCCGGGTGGATTTTGGTTCAGACCAGCTCCAGGAGCAATGCCAAAGTCAGGACCCAGCCCTGGTCCCTGTATGGATCTAGCCCTGGTCCCAGCTTGGATGCAGCCCTGATCCCAGTCAGGATCCAGCCCTGGTCCCAGTTTGGATCCAGCCCTGATCCCAGTCAGGATCCAGCCCTGGTCCCAGTTTGGATCCAGCCCTGATCCCAGTCAGGATCCAGCCCTGGTCCCAGTGTGGATCCAGCCCTGATCCCAGTCAGGATCCAGCCCTGGTCCCAGTCAGGATCCAGCCCTGGTCCCAGTGTGGATCCAGCCCAGCGATGCAGCTGCTCTGCCTGCACCAGCTAAGGGTGGTTTAATTAATCACAGATCATTTCTGCAGTGCCTCCCCATTAACCTCCGTAGCAAACTAACTAATTACTCATTAAGGCATTGAAGCTCCCTGGGACAGGACACTTTACCACAAACCCGGTGCTCCCTGCTCCGGGCTGGGTTAATCTGTGAGCCCCTCGCTGGCCCGGGGCCTCGTTACTCATTAAGGGCTTCTCCAGGGACCTGAGTCATCAAAGGCCCTGGGAGAAGGGACCTTGAGGATCATCCTGTTCCATGGCCAGGGACACCTCCTGCTGCCCCAGGTGCTGCAATTCCCAATGTCCAACCTGGCCTTGGACACTCCCAGGGATCCAGGGGCAGCCACAGGAAATCTGGGAATTCCAGCCCAGACAGGAATTCCTTCCCAAGATCCCACCTACCCCACTCTCCCCTTTCCCAGTGGAAGCCATTCCCTGTGTCCTGTCCCTCCAGGCCTTGTCCCCAGTCCCTCTCCTGCTCTCCTGGAGCCCCTTCAGGCCCTGCCAGGGGCTCTGAGCTCTCCCTGGAGCCTTCCCTTCTCCAGGGAACATTCCCAGCTCTCCCAGCCTGGCTCCAGAGCAGAGGGGCTCCAGCCCTGGAGCAGCTCCGGGGCCTCCTCTGGACTCTCTGCAGCAGCTCCAGGTCCTTGTGCTGTTGGCCCCAGGGCTGGGGCAGCTCTGCAGGTGGGGTCTCACCTGAGGGCCACAGGGGCAGAATCCCCCGTGGTGGAGCTGCTTCTCAGGCCACCAGAGCCAGGGGACAGCGAGGAGGGGACAGGGCTGGAAATGGGTCCCTGGGCTGAGAGCGAGGAGGGCCGGAGGGGCAGCAGGAGGTGCAGGGAGCTCAATCCCCGGGAGGAGACTCCGTGGGGACGCTGCCGGCTCAGCCGAAAGGAGTTTGCTGATCCAACCCTCCCAGGCACAGCCCGGCCTCAGCTCCAAGAGGTCCCACAAAATCCTGCCTTGTCACGGTGGGAAGCTTTGGGATGGTGGCTGTGTCTCCACAGGGCTGTGCAGGGTGGGGGTCTCTGTGGGGGCACTCTGGGGGTCCCTGTGTGAGCAGCCTGGGGGTCCCTGTGTGGGCACTCTGGGGGTCTCTGTGTGGGCACTCTGGGGGTCCCTGTGTGGGCACCCTGGGGGTCCCTGTGTGAGCACTCTGGGGGTCCCTGTGTGAGCACTCTGGGGGTCCCTGTGTGGGCACTCTGAGGGTCCCTGTGTGAGCACTCTGGGGGTCTCTGTGTGGGCACTCTGGGGGTCTCTGTGCGGGCACTCTGGGGGTCTCTGTGTGGGCACTCTGGGGGTCCCTGAGAGGGCAGCCTGGGCACCACCAGCCCTCTCTCCCTCGCCGGGAGCTCCCTCGGGGGCAGCAGCTCCTTTACCTTTGGCCCGGGCAAAGGCAGCTCCTGCTCGGCCCCCGGGGCTGCGGCACTCGGTGTCCCGGCGCGAACGGCGAGCTCAGCACTTCTGGGCCCCGGGAAATAAAGGTCGCGCTCCCCCCGCGCCGGGAAAGCTTCCCCGAGGGGCAGAGCTGCTCCCGGCTGAGCCGGGGCCAGCCCGGGGGCGTGAGCCGGGTTTCATTTGGGCGGTTTTGGGGGGGTTTTGGGGCTCGCCCCGGGGACAAACCCCAGCGGCGGCTTTGGCTCGGCCCGGCCCGTCCCGCCGCGGGCACAAAGGGCACAGCGCGTCCCCGGCTCGGGGAGGGGGCTCTGGGGGTCCCGGGGGACCTGGGGCCGCTGCCGCGGGCGGTGCCACCCCAGAAGGTGGCACGGAGCCCTCCCCGCTCCCGGGCCGCTGCCGAGGGCACCGCGGGCGCTCTGCCGCAGGTTTGGGGTCTCGCTCCGGGAGGCTCCTGCGAGCTCCGGCTGCAGCCGAACCTCTGCTCGGGGGAGGAGGACGGGAGGAGAGCGGGAAAAGGGATAAAAAGGGGTTTGCTGCGGGAGGCACGGGGGGAGCTGCGGGAGTTGGGGTGAAACCAGACCTGCCTGGAGGGGCACCCCGTGCGTGGAGGAGTTTTGGGCTTGAAAGCTCCTTTGAATTCCCAGCAGGGAGAACAGAATCCCTGGGATGGAGGAGATGCTGGCTGCTTTGGGGTGACTCCTTTGGGCCCAGGAGACCCAAATCTGCCCAAACCCCCATGGGGGCACACGAGTCCATTCGGATACACTTGCCCAGGTGGGCTGTGAGCTGCTGCCTCTGGAATTAGGAGAGCTCCGTCTCCTTTATTTTTAACACCTTTTGTTTTTCCCCTCCTCGAGCCTCTGCCAAAGGCCCCGGCCCGGGACGCGGAGCCAAGAGATCGGTGCAGAGGGATCGGTGCAGAGTCAAGAGGAGACTCGAATCGCTCTCCATCCCCTCCCAGCATCCCGCTGCCTTTCCAGAGGCATTCCCGGGCTCCCTGCTCCAGCCGGGGTCTGTTACCCGGTCTCGGAACGCCCTCAGCTGGTGACAGAAAATGCCGGAAAAGAGGAATAAAAGGTTTCATGGCTTTTTGCCTTTGCATCCCACCGGACGCACGGGGGCACGGGTTGGTTCCCTGGGAAGGGAACACCGGAGCCCAGGGAATGTCGGTGCCCAGAGAATCCTGGCACCTCCTGGCACCTGGAGTAATGTTGGTACCCGGGGGGCTTTGGTACCCAGAGGATGCTGGCACCTGGTGGGTGTTGGTACCCAGGGGATGTTGGTACCCAGGGGATGCTGGTACCCGGAGGATGCTGGTACCTGGTGGATACTGGTACCCAGAGAATGCTGGTACCCAAAAATGCTGGTACCCAGAGGATGTTGATGCCCAAGGGATGTTGGCAGTTGGAGTGATGCTGGCACCCCGAGGATGTCGGTACCCAGGAGATTTTGGTACCCAAAGATGCTGGTACCTGGTGGATGCTGGCACCCAGAGGATGTTGGTACCCAAGGGATGTTGGTACCCGGGGGACTTTGGTACCCAGGGGATGTTGGTACCCAAAGATGTTGGTACCTGGTGGATGTTGGTACCCAGAGTGATGTTTGTACCCAGGGGGTGTCCCAAAAGTGTCGCTGTCATTTCTCCCTGGGCAGAGCTCTGCTCCTGGAGTGGGAATCCCAAACCCAGCGCTTCCCTGGGGATCCCAGAGTGCCCCTCAACAGCTCCCAACACCCAACAGCTGCACAGTGAAGCGGTGACATTTTGGGGAGGAAACTCCTGAAAATGAAACCATCCAGGAGAGAGGGAGCACAAAGTGTGGGAGGGCCCCGGAGGAGACCAAGCCCCCCCACGGAACTGTGAGCACGAGGTTGCTTTAACAGGGAATTCCAGGAGTGGGAGCCCCAGCCCTCCTCACATCCATGGGATTTGCCCCTGGGAAGTGCCCAGTGTGTGCAGGTTCCCCTTGGAGCAGACCTGGAGCTTCCTTGGGACTCCAAGATGGATTTTGGCTCCTGCTTCTTGTGGGGAGAGAGCAAAGGGGCTGAAAAGTGATCCAGGGCCCAGCACAAGGGACAGGGACCTGTCAGAGCAGGGTCAGAGTAGGCCCCGGAGCTGCTCCAGGGCTGGAGCCCCTCTGCTCTGGAGCCAGGCTGGGAGAGCTGGGAATGTTCCCCTGGAGAAGGGAAGGCTCCAGGGAGAGCTCAGAGCCCCTTGCAGGACCTGGAGGGGCTCCAGGAGAGCTGGAGAGGGACTGGGGACAAGGCCTGGAGGGACAGGACACAGGGAATGGCTTCCACTGGGAAAGGGGAGAGTGGGTTAGGTGGGATCTTGGGAAGGAATTCCTGGCTGGGCTGGAATTCCCAGATTTGCTGTGGCTGCCCCTGGATCCCTGGGAGCGTCCCAGGCCAAGTTGGACACTGGGAATTGGATCCCCCTGGGACAGTGGGAGGTGTTAATCCATGGATGGGATGGGAATGGGATGGGATTTAAGGTTCCTCCCCATCCAAACCATCCCAGGGATTCTGTCAGCCCCTCAGGCCCCTTCTCTCCCCACACTCTCCTGCCTCTTTCCAGGGAGGTTTCTGAGCTTCCAGCATCTTGTGGCTGTCCTGTGGAGGATTCCCTGGCATGGCTCTCCCATTCCATGGCACACAAACCATTCCAGGCTCACAAACAGCTCTGTGCTGGAGCCACCTGCTCCGACCCCGGGAATCCCGGGAATGATCCCATTCCTGAGGCTGCAGGGGCGAGATTGGGAACATCTGAGGTTAATTTCAAGAATATTCCCGCCCAAGAGGGGATGGGACAAACCCACACGGATGCAGGTGAGGAGAGGGGGGATTTTTTAGCAGCAGAGAGTCCAGGGAGGGTTCCCAGAGCACACAAACCCCAGCAGGATCCAATCCCAGGACAACATTCCCACTGCAGTGTGGGGAGCAGCAGAGGGGTTGTTTGGCAATAAAAGTTTCCCAGGCAGGGAGGAAAGCTAAAACCAGGCAGCAGCAGGAGGAGGATTTATGGGCTGGACGGGATTAAACGAACACAGAATTTAGGGAAAGGCTCGGGAGGGGAGGACACGGCTCCGGGGGGGAACGAGTGAAGGTGGAGCTTGACCCGGGATCCTCCTCCCACCCTGCCGGGAATTCCCCACCCTTAAAGACAGCAGAAACCCCAGAGCAGGAATTCCCAACGATTTTAACACTTTTAATGATTGGAGAACCCAAATTCTGAGCTGCAGGGAGGGGCACTGGGCATTTCCAGGGCACACAGGAGGTGCCACTGGGCTCCCAAACAGCTCCTGCAGCAGCTCTCCCGAGGGAACCTCTCTGTGTCTGTGCCTGCGGGGATCACGTGGAAAAATGACCCAAAACCCCCACAAATAATTAAAAGGAAGCGGCTGAAGGCCCAGACCAGAGATTGGACCCAGAACCTTCAAGAGGAGAAGCTCGGGGCTGTGTCTCTGTGCTCTGTCCAGGTTCCTGCGAGCTCCTGACCCCAGCCAGGCTCCCGAAATTCCCAATTCCTCCAAGGCCAGCTCCCTCTCCTGGCCATGACTGGTCTTCGTGGGAAAAACACTGGCACAGGCTTTGCTGCATCCCAACCCTCAGAATTCCCAGGGAGCCCCAGCCCTGCAGGGGGATTGGGAACGCCTGGGAAACAGGACACAGAGCCAGGGGGCATCACCAGCCCAGAGCCAGGAACGGCTCCCTGGGGGCTTTTCCTGAGGGCCACAGGGCAGGGCTGTGGGGACACAGCTCCAACCCTGCTGTTGGCACCTTTGGGACCTCCTGGGCTGGCTGGGAGCTCTCCTGGGCTGGCTGGGAGCTCTCCTGGGTCTGACAGGAACCTCTCTGCCCCAGCCTCGTGTGCCTGAGCACCCCTGGCTCCCACCAACCCCTGTGCAGGAGAATTTTACCCTCCCAGGGCCACTCCACTGGGAAATCTCCCCATCCCCAGGAGCTGAGGAGTTCCTGCTCCTGCCAGGGAGGGCTCAGCACAGGAGCTGCTCCCCAGCCCCTCCAGGGTGTTTGTAAGGCACACAGAGGTCTCCTCAAAGCTCCCCAAATCCCGGGATTTCAACAAGGTCCTGCAGGAGGCAGCAGGAAAAGGCTCGGCTGGAAGCAAAGCGGGAAGGCAGAGAGGTGGGAGGAGCTCAGATGTCGTAGAAATCCACGTGTGCTCCGGAGGGAAAGGAATCCTCCAGCAGGAGGTGGAGCAGCTTCTGTGCTGACACGGAGCTGTCCAGGAGCTGCCCACTCTCCTGCATCCTCTGGAAGTGCTGCCGCATCCCAGCGTCTCCGGTCTTGGTCCGGGCCAGGAGCTGCATGTCCGTGTCCAGAGGCCCTGGGGAAAAGCAAAATATCACCCAAAACTCAGCAAAATAAATCACTAAAGGAGAAAAAATAAAATCCAGGGTTTGTTTTTGCTCTGGAGCCAGGCTGGGAGAGCTGGGAATGTTCCTCTGGAGAAGGGAAGGCTCCAGGGAGAGCTCAGAGCCCCTGGCAGGGCCTGGAGGGGCTCCAGGAGAGCTGGAGAGGGACTGGGGACAAGGTCTGGAGGGACAGGACACAGGGACTGGCTTCCACTGGGAAAGGGGAGAGTGGCTTAGGTGGGATCTTGGGAAGGAATTCCTGGCTGAGAGGGCTGGAATTCCCAGATTTGCTGTGGCTGCCCCTGGATCCCTGGCAGTGTCCAAGGCCAGGTTGGACATTGGGGCTTGGATCCCCCTGGGACAGTGGGAGCTGTCCCTGCCCATGGAATGGGATACAATGGGATGGGCTTTAAATTCCAGCCCGGTGTGGAATCCCGCGATCCCGCTGGGAAAGCCGGGGGGGAGGCGGTGTTTGAGCGCTCCCGGCGCCGCTCGGGGCTGGAGGCACAGCCGGGCCGGGCTGCAGGAACCGCCCTGAGGGCGCGGCTCTCCTCACCGGGGGCGTAGCTGAGCACACGGACCGCGGGCTCCTCGAGCGCCAGCACCCGGAACATCATGTCCCGGGCCGCCTTCCCGGCGCAGTAGAGCGCCCAGCTGCGGAAAGGCTCCCGGGCACACAGCGACGAGACGTTCACCACGGTCCTGCGGCAGCCGCGCCGCGCCCCGAAGGCGCTCAGGGCCCTGGAGGTGAGGCACAGGGCGGAGCTGATGTTCAGGGAGAAGTAGGTGTTGATCTCCTGCAGGTCGGTGAGGTCCAGGAAGGATTTGGAGATGTCTCCCAAAGAGCCTGGGAATCACAAATGGGGAATGGTTTGGGTTGGAGGGACATTAAAGGACAGCCAGGCTCTCACCCTGCCACGGCAGGGGCAGCTCCCACCGCCCCAGGTGCTCCAAGCCCTGCCCAGCCCGGCCTTGGGCACTGCCAGGAAGATGGAAAAAGGAGTCAGGAGTAGTTCCAGAGGGATTCAACACCAGCAGATCCCTCTGGCTCCCACATTCCACATCCAGCTTTGGTGGCCCAGAGCAGCCCGAGGAGCCCAGCCCAGCGCAGCCGATTCGGGGCCACTGTGACCCAGCAGTGCCAGGGGACAGGGACCTGCCCTGCCGGCCCTGTGCCAGCACAAACAGCTCCCAGCCTGGAGCGCAGTGTCCCCAAGGGCCACCGGGGCCCTCCGGCAGGTCCTGCGCAGTAACAGACCCAAACGGCGGAGCCGCCGCTCCCTGCGGGACCCCGGGGTGATTCACGGTGGTAACGGGAAAAACGGCACCCGAGGCACCAGGCAGGAGCCGCAGGCTGGGGCCGGGAGCTCGTCTGAAGGCTCCGATTTGGGGAGCAGGGGGCTAAGAAGGTGCGGGAGGGGAACCGACTGTTCCTGTGCCGCAGGTAAACCTGTTAATTAATTAATTAATTCCAATTAATTCCTGTAATGAACCAACACCCGGACAGGGTGAAAGCCCCGCAGCTCCTTCACTCTTTTGGGCTTTCCGCTAGCACCCCAAGCCCGGAGCAAAGCGCGGCAGAGCCGGAACAGGGCANCGCTGCCCACGTGACCCGCCCCATTCAGCCCCCGCCGCTCTTGGAATGGCAGCTCCGGGCGCGCGGGCAGCGCCGCCGGCTCTGATTGGTCGGTGCGCCGCGCGCGGGGGGCGTAGCCAGAGCGGTGCGCCCCCTTGCGGCCGCTGTGAGGGGGTGTGGCTTCCGTGAGGGAGCGGCGGAGCGGGAACGGGATCGGGATCGGGATCGGGAACGGGAGCGGGATCGGGATCGGGAACAGGAACAGCAGCGGGACCGGCAGTGGAACCAGCACCAGAACGGGAACAGCTCTGGTAATGTGTCTGCGTCCCTGCAGCGCCGGGCCCCGCCTGCCCACAGCGCGGCCGCCCTTGGCTTTTCCCCCAATACGTTTTTTTCAATGCACTTTTCCGTATATTTTCCCATTTTTTAAAAAAAAATCAATTTTTAAAATTCTCTTTTAATATATTTTTTCCCCGTGTGGCTTTAAATTCCCTTTGGTTGTACTGCCCAGCCTTGTCCCCCCCGCCACTCCCAACAAACCCTTCCCTCCCCTTTTCCCTCTGCCATCCCGATTTTTGGCACCCACCACTGGGCCTTTTCGAGGGAGTAAAGGCCCTCTCTGATCACAAAAAGCCCCGAAATCCTTTTGAAAAACAAATTCCTCTGCGTGTGAAGGTGCAGACAGCTTTCAAGGAGGGTTTTCCCAGGGAACACCTGGTTTGTATGGAAAGAACTGGCAGCAGGGCTTGGATTCCCAGCTGTTCAATCCCGAGGCCAGATGGTTCCAGGCAGGTAATGGGGTGGGATTTCACTCAATTAAGCAGCCACAGTCTGGGCTGGAACCCTCCAGTGCTCTAATAAAGCATTAAAAATTCATGGCGTGGCAAAAACCCAAGAGTGGTATTTGTTTTGCTAAAGCAAATCTTACACATTCGGCGAAATTAAGATCATCAGCAAAAAAATAAGACAGCAAATGTGTATTTTTTTCACAAGTAGCTTCCTGATGGCAGAGCTTGCCTCAGTCACTGCCAGTTCCCCCCTTCCCACTTTGGCAGCTCCAGTCTCCTGCATCCATTGGGATTCCTGCCCTGCTTCCCAGCCTGGCACCTCACACGGAGCTGGAAATGGGCACCATTCGCTGGACTTCCCTTCCAGCAGCCCTGTCCTTCCATCAGGAGATTCCCAACTCCTGCAAGTGTTCCAGGGGACTTGGAACAACCTGTGGGAGGTGTTCCTGCCCAGGGCAGGGGTTGGAATGGGATGGGCTTTAAGGTCCCTTCCAGCCCACACCATGCTGAGGTTTCAAGCAGGAGTGAGGGATTGGGAAGAGGTTTATTTTTAGCTGATAAAAGTTGTGCTAAATTAAACTTAAAAAAAAAGTTAAAAATCATGGGGAGGGAACTGGTGACCACATGAGCTGGAACTGAAGGGCAGAACTGGAGGAAATTATCATGGAATTCCAGAATGGTTTAGGTTGGAAGGGATCTTAAATCCTATCCCATTCCACCCCATCCATGGCAGGGACACCTCCCACTGTCCCAGGTGGCTCCAAGCCCCAGTGTCCAACCTGAACTTGGACACTTCCAGGGATCCAGGGGCAGCCACAGCAAATCTGGGAATTCCAGCCCAGCCCCTCCCCAACTCACAGGGGGGGGTCAGTCTAAAATTCCAGAGGTTTCCCCACATCCCTCCCTCCCTGGCACAGGGGCGACTCTGTGCTCCAGCCCCATTAGGGATTTGCTCTGGCTGCCCAGCTCCAGTGGGGACAGGGACAGATCCCATGGAATTCTCTGGTGCCGGGACAACGTGGGGCAGGCACCTCTTGGCCTCCACAGAGCCAGAGGCAGATGGAGCTGGATCTGGAACAGGGAACAGCAGGAAGTCCACAAAACTCTTCCCTCAGTGCCCAGGCTCAGGCTGTAGTTGGGAGCAGCAGCACTTGGTGTCAGGGAATTGCAGAATCCTCAGGGCTGGAAAAGCCCTCTGAGATCACCCAGTCCAGCCTTCCCCAGCACTGCCCGGGCCAGCACTGCCCCTGTCCCCAAGTGCCACATCCACAGGGCTTGGGAATCCCCCCAGGGATGGAGACTCCACCCCTGCACTTGGAAACTTGTTCCAGGGCTTGCTTGTGTCAGTGACATCGGAAATCCAGAGCGATCTGTGGGCAGCCCCTTCCAGGGGGAGCCAGGAGGGCTTCCAGGGGGAAACCCCATCCCAGGGCAGTGGGAATGCCATGGAGCTGGCACTGCCCTGCCAGGGCTCCTGGGACAGGGACCTCTGGCTTCCTCGGGCACAGGACTGGCACCGATGGCTTTCAGGAGGAGCCCTGGGGATTTCTGTCCCCAGGCAGCAGGGCAGGGCTGGCAGTTGTCACCCTGGCTGCTGTCACTGTGGCT
>VZRX01000512.1:187843-208015 GCA_013398075.1 Notiomystis cincta | reverse complement strand
GGCTGGGCTGCGCTGTGTGCACGGGCAGAGCCCTGATTCACTCAGCGAGCCCCCGAGTTTATTTGTACAGACAGTCAGCGGTTCAGAGCACAGGCCTGTTCAGGTCTTCAGCTGCCTGCAGATCCAGCGCTTCTTCTCCGGGGCACCATAACTCCTTAGCCCTTCTTATGTTGCTCTCTGGCTCCATAAAGTTGCCCAGCAAGATTTATTTTAAATCATCTTCCACTTACCGATTTGTAGAACTTGTGAAAATCTAGTGAGATTTAACCTGCAGCAATTGATCCACTGATTTCAAGCAGCAAAAGGGTCATTCATTGTTATTTCCTTGTTTTATGCTTTGCTGGGCACAATCAGGAACTCTGTCTCTTCCTCATTTTATGAAAATGTAATTGGACTTTTTCCTTTCAAATCTATGTATTTTCTTTAACAAACATTGATAGTTAAGGCTGAATTCCAGGGCTACAGTCTGGCCTTCCAAAGTTTCCTAAAAGTTGAGAAAATCAACAAGTTGACCTAAATTTCGTTACCCTCTTTCCTTCCCCAAGTGGAAACTACAGAGGGACATAGGGCTGCATTTACAGAGCCAAATCTTCTGGTTTGCATCACAATTTGAAGTTGCTTTCACCAGAAGACTCAGGTAGAAGTTCAAGCCAGGAAGAGAGAAGCTTTATGCTCCAGTGACTAGAGTATTAACCCTACTTATTTTATTCTACAGTACCAAAATGCAATTTCACCACAGTCCTGTCTGGTTGCACAATCTTAACTGCTTGCTTGAAATTAAATATGCCACCAAAAACATTAACTGTGCTGTGACTTTGCCTGTTGTTTTGAGAGAAAGACATCAGTTTAACACTAAATTTTTCAGACAGCAAACCTTCACAAATATTTCTGGTACAAGCAGAGAGAGACTCTACAGTCATTTGTGCTTTCCAAAAGTGGCAAGAATTTTATAGGCTTTGTAAGCTGCACCCTCATATTGGGAGGTAGGGATTGTGCATGCTGTTAGTTCAGCTGCTGAGTAATACTAGGCCATGGGTTAGAGGTATCAACTGTAACCATTCTTCCTCTTGTAGGAACTGAAACTCCTTTAGATAAGCAGTAGTCGCTGCTGGCTTGGAAGTGAGACCATCTCAGTAATGTTTTCCAAAGCTTGCAAGTAAAGTGGGGACATCTCACAGACTTCAGTGAAACTTAGATGTTCTCAAAGGTCATGTCCTGTCCTGTCCTGCCAGTTACATGTGTTTTAAAGAACTTTAATCTGATAGAATCCAAGCATCTGCAGGATGTGGCTCTTTGGGTCTTTCAGGAAATGGCTACTGGAGCAGGTGAAAAGTTAAAGCCGCAATTTCCTGACAAGAAATATAAATGAAAAGCTGTGAGCAGTTGAAACCGGTACAGTTGCTGTAGAAATAAGAGTGATAGCATCAGCTCAGTGAGACAGAAACTGTTTGCACTTTAGAGGAAATGGCAGTTTGGTAGAGAGTTACACAGAAATTACGTGGAAGCCATGCAGAGTGGACAAGTGACATTACTGCTGGTTTTAATACAACTGTACTGGTATTTTGAATATCCAAACCACTCAAGATACAAGTCTGGTGTTCTTTTGTTATCACAAGAAGTAGGGTACTATTCTTCAGAGTCAAGCTAAAGTTGTGGGAAGGTTTTGAGCAAATACTGTGAAAGATCAGTAAAACCTTGCAAATTGTATTTTGACACTTTGGTCAAATTAGATGGTTAAATTCTCAGAAGTTGCTTCAGAAGCAATGGCAAGGCTCTGCTCACTCACAGTTCCAGGTCCAGCTGGCTCAGACAACCATACACTCATCATTTTCTAAATGAACAACATGACTTTTTGCTAATTATTTTTTACACCTTTGTATAGATTGTCATTCGCATTATAGTTTAACAAACAATGATTTTGCATTAAGCAGAAGGGGCTGCAGTTCATTCACCCATAACTTGTTTGTCCTTGAAGTGCAAGCAGGAAAGCAGAGCTATATTTATGCCACTAAGAGACCAGATGTGGTGCCATCCCTGATAGTAAATCTCAAGAGAAGGTGATCTGCACTGCTTTTACAGTGTCACATGGGGCATATGGGTTCAGATCCCCCTTGTGTTGCAACTTCAAGCATGAAACTGTACCAAAATTCAGAGTATCACTTCTTTTTCCTGCTGCTCTGACATGGTTTTAGCTGTTTCCCTGTTGCCTTGGTTTGAGAAATGAGAATTTCTGGTGTTTTGTCTTGTATTTCAGGAAATTTCACGGCATGTGCGGGAGTTGCTGGGGATCGAGGAGCCTCTCTTCAGCAGATCCATTGCCCTCCCATACAGAGACAATATGGGCCTCTTCCTAGAGAGAAAGGCACCAACAGGAAAGAAAGCAGATGCCCTCACTTTCTCACAGTTTATCCAAAAAGCAGGACTGGAGCCCTATACTACCACTCCTTCTTTGCAAGGATCCCAGACCATGGTGGGAGTGGATGCTCTCCCTGCATCACAGGACACACAGAAGCAGAATTAGAGATTCATGCTGCACTTTTGTCTTTGTAAGAAGCCCAGCAGCCACAGCAGACTGTACCCTTATCACCTTGCAGATTTTTCAAGGAGGTACAGTGTCACCTTTCCACAATTACAAAAAACTGTCCTCTGCACTGCCACTGCAACTCTCAGACATTTGATTACACCAAACCCATTCCCACATTGTCTCTTTTCTGCAATCCTTCATTTGCTTACAGTTCCCAGTGCACACACAGATGTGAAGAGATATTCTCATCTCACACTGCTGTGAGGAATCACACTGGCAATCAGACCTGTTTGGTTTGAAACCTCTGATCTAGGATCATTTTAGGTGAGGGATGCTAAAATTAATAGTAACAAGTCTAATACAGCTTATATTTCATGTAGCTCATACTAATTGAGTAAACAGAAGTCCTTTACAGGCTGCAGGTAAAGTCATGTAACCATTCAGCCATGATGGCATGGTGAGCACCCTGGGTGCTTCAGGCACAGTCAGCAACGCACTAATTACAGGGTGGTTGTTCCATGTTTCAAGTCCCCTTTTGTAGAAATGATGGGTTTGAGTCCCATCCCGTGGTAAAATCCAGAAACTGCAGATTAGAGTCCTGCAGTGAGTCCTGCAGTAAATCCTGTAGTGAAACTGAATGGTGAAAGGTGCACTGAGGAGTTTTTTTAGGCCACATGTAAGTTAGTAAGTTAGCAGCTTTTATGGTGGAGTTTGCTCAGATGCTTTGAGTTCTTTTAACTCTAAGAGAGGCATCAATGCAGTATGTGAATATTTTGTGTGGGTGTTAAGAAGAATGAGTTGTGTGTTGATTTGAGTCTGTCAGCATGAAAAAAAAATTGACATGGGGATGCCCATGACATAAAGCTTGTTTGCTCAGATTGTTTTCTATAAATACATTAATAGGTGAAAAGTCTTGTACAGGACATGTGCAGTTGGAATGATTTTCACTGCACATCCTGGCCAGAATAAAGTAATGAAACTCACTGACATGTCAAAGATAGGGTCAGAGAGTTTCATTTCTTCACAAGTTTGGTGACAGTTCCAGGCTCTGAAATGACATGGTCCATTTTTCTTGAGAGGAGGGATGGAGGTGTCAAGGCTGTACAGTGACAGGACTAATGACAGCAGACAGACAGCACGTGTGGCAGGAGGCAGCAGAGGAACAGTGTCCTCCCAGGCCACCAGCTGAGCATTGTTAAAAAAGCACAAAAAGCTCTGCTTCTGCAGGGCTACTGCACTAAGCAAGGAGAAAGGGACTCAAAAGCCCAGAGAGACAGCAGAGCTGACCAACCAGCACCTCTGGGCACTTGAACACGATTACCTGTGCTCTGCCACATGCAGGTGAAACACAAAGCACTGCTACCAGACTGGTAGCACTGTCTGCCTGCCCAAAGTGGCACAGAGGGACTTTGGTGGCTGCCCATCTCTGTTCTTACACAGCAAACAACAGCAGCAGAGTGACACAAAGGAATAAACATACAGAGAGCTCAGCTGCCTGGCCCAGTCCTTGCAGGCTGATTTAAAGTCTTCAGCTGAAACAGCTGAGCCTTGGGATCTGGCTAGTTTTCAAGGTCTATAAAAAGCTATTTAATAATCCCTGTTTCATCTCTTCCCTGAGATGATTAGAAAGAGGATTGTATTCCAAACATCTCCCTGGAGGACCATTCTCCCTATTTGTCTTATCTAAGAGTTTATGGTGTAGTTGACTGTATGCAAGCAGTTACTGTAATCCTGCAGGGGATCTCCTCTCCTGGCTGGGCACTCATAGCCCAGTGAGAAACTTGTCTGCTACAGCTGACTCCACAGCCATGAAACAAGGAGAGGAACGTCTCTGTTTCAGCACTGCTGAATACCTCTGAGGAGGTATTTTAACAACTTGGAGTCCCAGTCACCAACCACGATCTTAAGCAAATGACAGAGAATTTTGAAGAGCCACAGCCTCATAGTTTAGAGGGGACTAAACTGAAATGGGCCTTACACTAGCCAGCATTCAAAGAACAGGATTAGTATCACCACCACACTCAGATGGGACTGGTGAAAAAAAAAGCAAACTACCAAATTAATGTTTGGTAGACAGTGAGTTTCTAACCAAATAAAGATCTTTACAAGAGCATCCTCTGCTTCCCAATGAAAAACATGGAATTTCCATACCTTCACTCTTTCTGACAGAAAAATATTATTTAGTTAGTTCTGCCTGAAGTGCTATGAAAAAAGTGCACTTAAAAGTCTGCCCAAGTGCAGTCTCACTTCCACGCTCATGCTCAGGAGCACCTACCCAGGCTCTCAAGACACCTGGTAGAAATACAGATACTGGGGTACAGAGCCAGCTCAGCATCAGGAGTGCCTCATGCTTGGAGAATACAGGTCTGTAGATTTATTTTATAGCTTCATCAGATTCCTACAAGGTTGTGTTCACCTTTTCCTATTGTTCCCTGACATAAATCCCAACCAGTGACACCATTCCAACTTGTCCTGGCCTGGGCCATTTGTGAGAACCTGGCAACAAACCTTATCCTAGCCTACAGCATCCTGGTTTGCCTTAAGATGAATATTGCCAGCAGGTTAAGGAAGGTGATCCTTGCTTTCTACATCCAGAGTGCCACATCCACTTCTGGGTTCCTCAGCACAGAAGGGACATGGATATATTGGACAGAGTCCAGCAAAGCACCACTAAGATGGCCAAGGAAATGAAGCATCTCTCAGATGAGAAGAGGCCAAGAGCTGGGCTGTTGAACCTGATGAAGGCTCAGGGGCAATCTTAGCAATTTGTCTAAGTATGTAATGAGAGGGAGTGAAGAAAGGAACCCAGTCTCTCTTCAGTGGTGCTCAGTGATGACAAGGGACACTGGGCACAAACTGAAATGTGCTGGTCCATCTGAAGACACAATCCCACCTTTTACTGTGAGTGTTGCCAAATTCAGGAACAGGTTTCCCAGAGAAGTTGGGTTATCTCCAGCTGTGATGATACTGAAAACCCACATAGCCACAGTCCTGGTCTGCCTGTTCCAGGTGACTGTACTAAAGCAGAAGTGGGCTAGATGATCAAGAGGTCCCTTCCAACCCAATGATTCCGTAAGAAAAAAACCAAACACCAACAGAAAAAAAGAGTTCACAGTGCAGCAGGGAGGCTGGAATCCAAATATACTCTCATGTTTGTGTGACCCCCTGTGGCAGCAAACTCTCCTACAAACTCTCTAAAATTAATTCATCTGCGCTGATGGCACTGAAGGTGTGAAATAAGGTACTGCTGGCAAGCAATGTCACTCCAAAGTGACATGCACTGTGCTTTTCAGAACATTAAAAAACATCCTGCAACTCATTTTGTGGGAGGTGATAAGTTGCTCAGGATTAACACTGAAGAGTGACAACGTGCTTAGTGGGGGAAGGAAAGAAACAGCCCAAGGAGAAAGAGACAGCTTTATTTACAGAATTGAAGTGAGGTCTGAAAGGATGAAGCCAGCAGTTGCCTGAGGAGTTGTGTTTCTCAGAAAGTGCATTTCAATCTTTCCTGGCATAACACTTTCTGAGAAAAGAGCTGCTGGGGCCAGCAGGTTTGTGTCAACTGAGAGAGGTCCCTGCTTGCTCTCCATCCAACCCATCAGGACTCTGACCACTCCACACTAGGTCTTTCCCTGGTAAAGGGATCTTCCAAATGCTGCAGAATGCTAGCAAAAGGATACTGGCAGAGGTTGCTGTCCTGGCAGTTGTTCACACAACTCTTTTCATAGGGTGAGCCAGAACAAACCAAAAAAACCAAAGTTTTAAGGTGCAGCTGGTCCTTTCCCCCAACACTTTCACATGGGGAGAACACAGTCCAGGTAGGTTTTACTCCAGCCACAGCCATGATTAGTGATGTCCAAGCCAGCCTGCCTGTTACAGGGCCTGGTCAGCACTGTCTAATGGAGAGACTCCCGAGTGTGACTGACACATTCCTCTTGCAGTAAGACCAGGCACCACCCAGAGCAAACATTAATTTTGTTGTGCCCAGCAACGTCCCTCCATACACACAAGTGATGCCTGGCTTACAGCCACTTCAAAGACAATCAGATTCCAAAAAGAATCAACCCTGATGGATCAGTACCATGGTTTTGCCAGCTACGCTTCAGTAGCTGTCTGCAACCAGCCTGAACGCCACGGTCCCCCACTGTCACTGACGAACGCTGACCATGCAATGAGTATAACAGAGCTGCTCTGGTGGCACTGGACTGGGTGCTGCAGTTCCCTCTTTCAGTGACAAGGCGAAGGCCAAACAGGCTGTTTCACAGGTGTTCAGTTCTTCCACCGGATTTGCTAAAAGAGAGAACAAGACATGACTTACAGCAATGCTGAACAGAGCCCTAGGGACCAACTTAGTGACTCCCAATCCCTGACAAGGACAGCTCTGGCCAGAGTGTGCCATTTCTCTCAGTATGACCATTCATTCCTACCCTGAATGCAATCCTAAACAAAAGATTAGCTTCACAGCAGGGATAGAAAGTATGTAGGACAGCCATGCCCCTACACCTAATACATCTGTTTCTGATGAGAGTGTCTGGAAGAAAAAGTAAGCATTTCTTACCATGTTGCTGAGAATGCTGTTTATCTTCTCCTCTTCTGCAGAGCCCCGCTCCACCTTGCATTTATATGCTGTCAGCTGGATACGATCCTTTAGATCCCGGTAGGTCTGGATAAAGAGCAAAACCAACACCCAGCTGAGATAAAGGGGCACTTCCACGGTTAGATGGTGTCCTGCAGATTCCCCCATCCAGTTCCCAACACAGAACAATTTCACAGCAGAAATGCTAAGCCACTCTCCTGGCTCATGGACTTGTACTGGGAACCGTATCATTTTTCCCAGGCCACAGGGATAGGCAAACCCCACCAGGCACATGACAGAAGTGACACATGGCAGAGAACACCAAAGCTAGGGAGAAAAAGCAGGCCTGTGTCCCATCTCTTCACACAGCAGGAATCTACCTCTATGACAACATCATGGCACTTGTATTTCGTGGCGAGGTTCAGCCGGGTCTCCACGTCTTCCACCAGGCGCACATATTCCTGCAGCACCTGTGAGAAACAGAAGAATGTCTCAGCTCCCTTCTGCAGGTATGTCCTGCCTCATTCCCTCACCCCAGTCCCAAAACCTTTCAAGGTTGCTGGTCACACAGATTTGGCCCCTTCCTTAGGGAACAAGTAGCCTCAACAAGACTGCTCACGATCCCAGAGGCTTTGCTTACAAAGCTCAGAATCACAGAATAAGCTGAGTTAGAAGGGACCCACAGGGATCATCGAGTCCAACTCCTGTCCCAGCACAGCAAAATCCCCAAGTGTCAGCCCATGTGTCTGAGAGCACTGTCCAAATGCTCCTTGAACTCTGTCAGGCTGGTGCTGTGACCACTTCCCTGGGGAGCCTGTTCCAGTGTCCAACCACCATCTGGGTGAAAAAACTCTTCCCAAAATCCAACCTATACCTTCTCTGACACAATTTCAGGCCACTCCCTTGGGTCCTGTCACTGATCATCCCTTCTCTTCTCCTCAGGGGAAGTTGTAGACTGCAATGGGGTTTCCCCTCAGGCTCTTCTTCTCCAGGCTGGACAGACCAAGTGACCTCAGCCACTCCTCATACAGCTTCTCTTCAAGGCCCTTCACCATCTTCATCACCCTCCTCTGGACACTCTCCATAGCTTTATACCCTTTTCACACTGTAGTTCCCAAAACAGGAACTACACAGGACTTGAGGTGAGGCTGCCCCAGAGCAGAGTTGGACAATCCTCTCCCTTTCCTGGCTGGTGATGCTGTGCCTGATGTCCCCCTTGGCCCTTCTGGCTGCCAGGGCACTGCTGGCTCAGATTCAACTTGCCAGTGACCAGGATCCACGATGTCTCTCATTGCCCAGTCTGTCCATACATCCAGGGTTGCCCCATCCCAGATGCAGAATCAGTCACTTTCCCTTGCTGAACTCCATTTAGTTTCGGTGACTGTCCAGCCCTCTAATCCATTGAGGTCTCTCTGCAGAGCCTCCCTGCCTTCCAGGGAGTCAACAACTCCTCTCAGTTCTGTATCATCTATGAACTTGCTTAGTATCTCTTCCAGTCATGCATCTGAGTCATTTATGAAGATTTTCAAGAGCACAGGGCTGAGGATGGAGCCCTGTGAAACCCCACTAGTCTGTCACCAGTCTGATGTCACCCCATACCCTGTAATCCTTTATGGTTCACTCAGATGCTCACCCATCTCATCACTTGTTTATCCAGCTGTGTGCTGGACATTTTGTCCAGGATACTCTGAGTGACAACATCAAAAGCTTTACTGAAATCCAAAAACATTACATAGAGTGGCCTCCCTTGATCAACCAAGTTGGTTACCCTGTCATAAAAGGAAATCAGATTTGACAAGCAGAACTTCCCTCTCATGAAGCCGTGCTGGCTGTGACCAGTGACTGTGTTGTGCTCCAGGTTTTTCAATATGTCCCAGAATAATCTTCTCCATAACTTTACCATGCACTGAAATGAGACTAGCAGGCCTACAGTCTCCAAGGTCCTCCTTCTTGCCTTCTTGAAAATCGGGACATTAACCAACCTCCAGCCATCTGGGATCTCTCCAGATTCCCAAGACTGCTTAAAAAATCATTGAGAGGTTTTGTGATGACATCAACTGGCTCTCTGAGGATTCTTTGATGAATCTCACCATGTCCCCCATAGATTTGTAGGGATCCAGGTGGAGCAGCAGATCCTGCACAGATTCAGGGTTATCTGGAGCTCATCATTTTCAGAGTCACCATCTTCCAACTCAGGGCACTGAGACCCACTTAGTCCATCATCTGTTTGTGATGGTTTGTGAACCATCCTCATCCTCTAATGGGCCAATGTTATTTCTACACTGCCTATTGCCATAAAGTATTTGTAAAAACTCTGTCTGTTGTTCCCCACAGTTCTGGCCAGCTTCGACTCTAGTAGAGCTTTGGCTGCACAGTGGCAAGCAGCATCTCTTTATTCTTCCCATGTCATTTGACCTTGCTTCTACACCTTCCTTTTTTGCCTTATTTCCAAGAGAAGATTCCTGTTCAGTCAAGCTGACCTTCTGCCTTGCCTGCCCGACTGCCAACATTTGAAAATTGGCTGCTCCTGTACCCTTAGAAGGTGATGTTTAAAAATTGACTGATGGACCCCACTGCCTGCAAAAATATTTTCCCAGGGGCCTTACCAGTTCCCTGAGCAGCCTGAAGTCTGTTCTCCTCATTTCCAGAGTTGAGGTTTTTCTGGCACTTTTCCTCCTATCAACAGAGTCTTAGGCTACCTCATTTCTATGGATCAGGTTAATCATTGCCAGCCAGATTAAGCAAGAGAAAATCTAATGCAGCAAAGAAAGGTGGCAATGCACAGGAAGAGAGTCCCCAGCCAACCCTAGGCCAGCTGTCCCTCCTGCAGTCAGAGCTAGGACCCAGCCCTCAATACCACCCACACCTCCTGTTCATGCACAGGTCACTCAGCTGAGTGCTGCGCCCACCTGGCAGAGCCAGAGGACCACCAAGCATCTTCCACTTCCAGCTAGGAAGCAGCTCACCTGAGGAGTCATTCACACACCAAATCCCAACAAAGAGCAGGATGTAAGCAGGGGTTCTTGGCTCACCTGTACAGGAGCATTGTTCCTCTGCAAGATCTCCACCACTCGGTGGAAGCCAATAGGTGCCTTCTTCTTGGTGTAACCCAGCCAGTTCTGAAATGAGAACCAAACCTGTGTTAACCCAAAAGGGCAATTCCTCCAGCCACAAGAAAATGTGTTTTTTTCTCCCAGTGCCAGCAATGTACTCCACAGCCACCACAAACACCCCATGGCAGAGTCCTTCACACAGTGGTTGGGCACAAGCTGGCTGCAATCCCTTTGGTAATGGACCTCTGGGACACCCCCCTTTTCTGACCTTATTGCTGCAGCCAAGCCAGGCCCAGCAGAGGTCTTGGGCAGGGAGAGGAGCAAAGTATTGCAACACCCTGCAGCAGAGGTGCTGGGCCCTGCTGAAATAAAGCAGGTCTGCCCAGTAACTCCAGAACAAGCCAGCTATCAGTAGCAGACACCAGTACTCGGGACTGCGTCCCCAGCTCACCTTGGTGGTGAGGAGGGCATCCACATCACCCCAGGCTCGCAGCTTGGCACGGGCAGCCAGGGCAGTCAGCACATACTGCTTATCAGGAATCTGCAAGGCAGAAAGCTGCAGTCAGAGCAGTAGCACAGCTCAGAAGGTATGTGTGGGCTGGACATGAATGGCATCTGCCCCAGCCCTGTCAGGACCCACACCAACAGCCAGGCAAAGAGGCAAGATGCTGCCTGATGCCACACACAGCACTGCAGAGAGTAGGAAGTGGGGATTTGCAAGTGCTGCTGCAGACAGGGTACATCCATTGAAAGTCTCCACATGGTTCCCACTTGCCTTTCTGAGACTCCAGAAGGGTCCTGCTCAAAAAGGATGTCATTCCCCCTCCCTAGCTCAGTGCTGAGCCCCTCAGATTTCTCCTACTGAGCCCTTTCAACACATACAGTTTGTCTGTGCATGTTTTCAGCTAGTGCTGCCACAACAGGAAAGACTCACGCACCTTAAATGTTTTCTTCAGGTTGGTGGGGCTGCTGAACATTCCCTAGAGAAAGCAGACAAGTCAGTGCAAACTCAGCAGGGGAGGCCACAGGAGAGGGTCAGACACCTGTTATAAGGCATCTGCCTTGCACAAGGTCAATCTGCTTAAGATTTTACTGTTTTTTGCTCATGTCAGTGCCACAGGAGAAATCAGCTGGCAGAAGAGAGCAACTATCCCACCCCATTTGCTCTTTGGTTTGTTTTCCCTACATTCTCAACTGGTGCACCCAGAGCACTTCCAGGACGAGTACCATGCATCTCAGCCTCATGGGATTTACAGTGGTTTCTATGAGGCAATTCCCTGACAAACTGTGCCAGGCTGAATGTCTTGGAGCACAAAAGAAAACTCCAAACTGGTCCCAGGGGACAAAGTCTCTCAGAGATGAAATATGACTTCTCTTTCCCTTGCTGTCCTTAACATACCACCACTTGACCACCCCAAATCTTGAGGGCTACAAGGATGAGATGCAATTCTGGTCTTTTGCCACATCATCCTTACCTCAGCCTCTGTGTAGTGGTAGAAACAGGAATAGAAGAGGGTGGTCACTAGTGGCATGTTGAGAATGGAAGCCTTGCGAGGATATTTCCGAAACAGCTCTGACTGCCCAGCCATCTCCAAGTGCCGATCATTAGCCTGTGGAATCAGGAAGACAGGGTGAACGTGAGCCATGACAGCTGCCTGTTTAGCTGTGGGATGGAGACCTAGAGAGAGTGCTGTGTTAGCAATGTGCAAGCACTGCCCCAACATGCTACCAAGTCTCAGATCTGGTGTTTCACACGTGCCTGGCACAGCAGCTTGAATACCAATTACAGCTACACTAGCCAGGGCGGGCTGGTTAGATCCAAAGTGGTGTAAGTTAGGGACAGCAAGAGATCTCACAGGCAGTCCCAGCCATCTCCTGCCCAGCAGAGAAGATTTCATACCTCAATGATGATCTGTCGCTCCAAGAGGGTATAATGGTCTTGGATGTGGGAGGTATCCTCAGCTGAAAATGGCAGCCTGGCCAGACATGAAGGAAAGAGACACTGTGACCAGCTCTTAAGTACAAAATCTTTCATTTACTTCTAAGTACACTTAGAAGGATTTATTTTCTACCAAACAAGCTCCCATTCTTCCCAGCAGATGACTAGTGGATATTCAAGTTCCTGACCCACTGCCCTCTCCAACTGGCTCTCTCCTACACAGGCTCCAGAGAAAGAAACATTAGGTGGCACCTCTCACAGAATAACCTAAAGTGGATGCTACCAACTTCCTCAAGTGCTCAGACACCCAGACTTTCACCCATTACAATCTCAAGGGTCGATGATCAGAAAGTCCCTTGAAGCATCTTTCCCCCTGAATAAGCAGCAAAAGCTGCTGGACTAGTGATCACCACAAATGACTTCTCTCCCGTCTACAGTGTATCCACAACACCCCACTCCTACTAAAGGAAAACCCACATCAGCTCTCCACATAAGCCATAGCACTGGGACAGAGGTCTACTTTTCTTCACTACCACCTTCTGTGAAGAATCCACATCCCTCCTCAGCTTTTGCATTTTCACTTACCCAATACAACCTTTCAGAAATTCCCTCCTTTTTTCTACATCCTGGATGTTCAAATGCTCCCGGTACTGAGAGAGCTGGAGGGAGAGGGGAAAGAAGCAGTCTGTTCTCAGGAATTTGGGAGATACAGTATTCCAGAGGGTGAAATGGGGATGAAAAGCTTCAGCCTGACTACCAGACACTCTGAGCCAGCCTCCCCCCGGCAGTAAGGGAGCTTATGCTCCTGGGAATACTCACAGCAACTTCCTCAGTCCTGTCTAAGAACCTGCAAAAGGGAATCAGCAAGCATTAACTTGGAGGCAGGCTCCTAGCAGTGTGCTCAGCCCTGCCACAAGACAGACCAACAGCCTCACCTGAGCAGATCCAGCAGGAACTTCTGCTCGCCCGTCTCTCTGAGGAAATGGATCAGATGGCACAGGGCCACCTGCCGCACCTCCAGCTCCCGGAACAGGATTTCTACAGGGGAGACACTTTATGTAGCGGGGGGTAAAGCGAGATAGCACTACCAAGCAGAGGGGGCTTAGCACAGTGCATGGAGTTGAAAGTCACTGGCAGAATTCAAGAACCTTATCCCATCTCAAATCACAGCCTTGGAGGCTGGAGCACAGAAGAGCCCAGTCACTGGGCTGACAGCTGAATTCACAGCCATGTGCTACCTCTACAGATTCATTTCATTCGTCCCATCATCACCACCCACCACTGCTTAAAGCTCTTCTCTGGAGCCTTTGTGGGCATCACCATCACCCCCTGCCTCCCATATTACACTTGCTACAAAAATATTTCATGCTTAGTAAAACAGCAATACTCCAGATGCTGTCTTTGTAACTTGTACCCAGTGAAAGAATTACCCCCTCTGTCCTTAACTGAAAAACACAATAGAAACCCTGGCCCCAGTCACACTCACCTCTCCTTAGTGTCCGTTTCAGGAATATCAGGACCTGCGAGCACAGAGACACAGCTCAGAATTAAGACAGACAAACAAACACCACACTGGTCAAGGCCTAGAGAAGCTTTTGCAAAGGGCCTCTGAAAACACAGCTCTTACAGCACTGAACTTAATTCTGGTGGCCACTACACCCAGGACAAGCAGTGAGCCTGGGCCACAGCTGCCTAGATGCTTGCCTAAGCTCCTACTCCGGAGTTTAGATGAGTGACACCAAAATTTACAAATTAAAACCTTTCCATGCAAAATCCAAGGAATTAAAGACCTGGATGAAGGTCTCTGACACAATCTCATTTCCTGTCTGATACTTTTTAAAAGCCAGAAAAACTAGTGAGGCCCCAGATCCCAAATCTTCTGTGCTGCAATGAGCAGATTAAATCTTGACCTTCAAGAAGTAGTTGCAAAAATCTGTTAGGCTGATGGACCAGATTCCTTCTTATTAACATCAATTAACATTAATTCTGCAGTGTGGCAAGAAAGACAGCAGGAATACAGAACTTTCCAGTCTTAAGCTTTGACACCTCACAGTAACTTTGTTTGGTCTGAAATAAAGAACACCCCCTGGTCTTGCAAGACTGGGTGCCCAGCTCACTGCACTCCCACAAGCACTCTCTGTGGGGCCACCCAGAAGGCCCAGCCCTACATGGCCCCAGCAGGACTCACAGCTGTAATGACATTCCCATCATGCCCTGCCACAGCTTCATCCAAGAGCACCAGCTTGTCCTGCAGGGAGCGAAATCTCTCTAGAGAGCAGACCTAGAGACAGAACAGGAAGAAGTAGGCATGTGGGACATGAGACACTCCTCAAGCTGAACCAACCCCCAAGGTATTATCTATTCCTCTCCCATAAACCCTTCAGCAACATGAATAACCACCCTCCCAATGAGCAGGGAAATTCTCATTTAGCTGAAACCATATGCTGCATAATCCCTGGAAATGTGTCCACAGGGGTTGCAGTCAACCCTCATTACTGCCCAGTCTAGGACAGGAGACAATGTACATTCAGGACAAACATCCTTGTAAAAGACAAAACTTTCCTGTACACCACAAACCACTAGCACTGACAGAAGGAGGAAACTCTGCAGGCCCCCTTCCACAAAGAAGGCTACAAAAGTAGAGTCATAACTCTTTCTCCCTTCTTCTATCTGTGGCCTCTCTCAGCCCTTAGTTCACCTCAGCCTTTGAGAAGACACATGCAGAGTAAAACCACAATCTCCCTATGTGTTCACTGCACACTGAGGCAGCTGAGACTAAGATTACAGCTCCAGTGAAACCAAGACCATTTCTGTCTTCCTCCCTCCATTTGCCATCAACTGAGAATGAAGATAAAACCCCACCCCCTCAGATTTTTATAATAAACCCAGCCCCAGAGAGCAGAAAGAGTAGAAAGGGACACAGCATACAGATACCTACTGTCAGAGCCTTGCTGAGGGGACAACTCAAGTAAACAAAGCAACAAAACCCTGAAGTTCTCCTGCTGCTCCTGAACTAGTGTGATCCCAGCACTGCCACCTGGCAAAGTAACAGACAGGCAGACCACCATCCCTGCTAGGTGCTGCAAACAACAGCAGATCCCCTCCTTGCTCCCAGAACAGCCAGGAGCACAGGGAAGTGTAAAGCAGTTTAGGACCACCCACCCTCCATCTCTAACAAGCAGGTGGGAGTGTAAAGTTCTTACCTTGCCCCTCTGCATTCGCTTGACTGTATCTTTGGGGCTCCAGTCACTGCTGTAATCCTGCCACAAGAAAAATAAAGCACTCCTGAGCCTCAGATCATGTCAGCAGTCTCCAAGCTGCTTTCCACTTCTACTGCATCAGTGATGGCCCACATGCAGCTACTCACACTTATCACTGAGTTGCTCCAGGGAAGGAGCAGCTATCACTGTCAGGACACTCATCAAAAGCTGCCACTAACCTTCCCTTCTTTGTTCCACCTCACTTACATCACCCCTGTCTGCATTTAAGAGGCTGTATAATCCTTCTCCTTCCTCTTTCAGTGCTTCTGCATGCCCAAAACAGAACACAGCAGGGCACACTTGTTTCTCCTGTTGTGCTTAGAGGAAGTGCTGTCTGTTAAGTTATGTCATTAATGGCTAATTCACATAAATACACCAACCTGGGGAGGATCAGATGGCCAAGGACAGGTGGACTATGAACCCTAGCAGCTCAAGGATGCAAGTGCCAGCTACTGGAGGAGACTGGGGTCTGGGATCCAGCTACAAAACAAGCCAGATGTCTAAGCCCTGCTACTGGAGGGACCCATAGAGTGTGCATATGTTCCACTAGTGGAATTAGTCAGACAGAATGGAAGCTCAGGATCAAGCCTGAGTGTCTTTGTATGTACCTATTCTTAAAGGTGTTGCTTTCTGTCTGTGTTAATCCAAGCAGGCAGCTATGCTAGTATTGTGCATGTCTGTATCTGTAGGGAGTATGTGCTCAGTCCTGTTACTGGCTGGACCTAGGGACAAGGAACCACAAACTCACACCTAGCAGTAGGAATTCACCCAGTCCCCAAATCCTCTAGATTCTCCAACACCCATCACTGCCTATCTGGTAGACAAACATTCCTGCCAACTGGAACATTGCCTCTGCACAAATCCCTCTGTGTTGTCCCAGTGATTCATGAACAGAAAATTTCAAAACTTTCTTGTTTAAAAAAATGTCAAAACCACACGTGATGCCAGTTTACCTGACACAGCATGAAAGCAGCTTACACACAAAGCACCATTTAGAAATCCTTTCCACAAAGACTGCTGGGCTATTCACTAAAAGGAGCAACCAAGACCCCCAGCAAAGCTCCATACTTCTGAGCAAAAGCAAAAGAAGAAGAAGCAGAGCACACCTAACTTACTGCAAGGCTGCATTTTGCAGTTCCCTGTCCTATTCCCTGCATTGCCCTCTTCTGTCTAAAGCAGGAATTAATCACTTCCCATGAAACCAGTGGACTAGGAAGTTCAGTAATCTCAGCAAACAACAAGCACAGGCTGCTCACCTTGTACTCAGCTTTCGGTCTGCGCAGCTCTGGGGCGTAGTTTTTACCTCCTGTGTCAGTGAGGGCTGAGGGGAAAGGCACAGATGAGCAGCACATAAAAATCCTGATTCACATCCACTTCCAAACCCATCCCTTTATTGGTTTTCATGGCAGAACACCCAAAATTAAGCACCAAATGGCAACACACCATTGCTCTAAAACAAACAGTTGTTAGTCTGTAATAAGTAATTACCCCAAATCATCATGACAATTCTTTAATTTCTTTGAAAGAACCATCTGTGACTTAACTTTTAGACAGCACATGATTCAGTTTCCCTTTCTGCATTGTAAGCCAGATGACACTTCCCTTTTTATGGGACATGCTCTGTTTCATGTAAATCTGCACCCCTCCCAAAAAGAGGGCCCAAAACTCACCATCTGAAAGGGACTGGAAACTTGGAAGTTTGTTTCGTCCTGAAATAAAAACACTGATGAGACACTGTCCCTTCAGCAGCAACACCTCTTGCACAGGGAACATAAGCCTAGACTGCAAGCCAGTTTACTGCAGCTGTGCCACTGCAGAACAAGCCACTCTGTACAGAGATTTACACCACACCAGCACAGCTGAGGCTCACCTACTTACATTCTTAGGCACTGGAGCTGTGTGTGGCATCACAAACCACATCACATTCCATCCCTATCTGCTCTCTTGGTGCTGTGGCCAGGGGAGGTTAGAGCCTAAATTCACTCATCTACCTGCAGACAGAGGCTCAAGCACATAGCACTGCTACATAGGCCATGGCAACAGGGCCAGCTCCATCCACCAGGACTGCAATTTTGATGCCTTTCTTCATCACTTCTTTATTGTCAAAGTTGAGAGTAAAAAAACACCCCAGAGAAAGAGAGGCAAAGTAAAAGCTGTTTTGTTGTCTGGCTGTGAGAGAGCAGAGCTGCTCTCTTGCAAGCTGTGCATGTTTGCCCACAGCCTGGTGCACAGATCCCCCTGTAACCAGGTACATTTTTTGCTGAACCAACAGCAACAGCAGCCAGCTGAGCTCCAAATAAAGGATGATCAATCTGTCTTCTCTACAGAACTGAAAATCAGAGGGCTACATGGGTCAAGCCAGTCCCTTTGCAGCCTCTTTTCCACCAACCAAATGGACACAGCCACACAGTGCTGTGCTCTGCCTTGCTGTTCTGTGGAAACTGGATTTTAAGAAGCTGTGATCTCCAAAGCCCCTTCCCACTCCACAAAAGCATGTGATCTACTGCACAAGACAGTCTTCAATTTCTGACCAGGGAGCAACACACTTCCACCCTGAGCAGAGACTGGAGCTTCCCTGTCTTGCAATACACTCCAGATAAAACAATTTACATAAGATAACACAATTGCCCTTTGACAGTCTGGAGGGAAAACACATTTGTCAGTGTGCTGTATGATGAGCCTCACCTTTGAACAGGCTGCTTAGGGAGTAGGAAGAAGCTTGTTTGGGAAGAGCAGCATAGGAGGAAGAGCCCTTCTGTAGGCTGGAGTCTCGGCCATCCAGGGAGCTACTGCTGCCAGAGACTGTCTCTTTGATTGACCAGGAGATACCTGTGTGCAGACAGAGACCATTTTCAACCAAGGGAGAGTCTCTAAAGAATGACCCTCTGGCATGGCAGAAACATTACCAAATGTGTGCTGGTCAGTTCTGCACCAGCACATCTTGGCAAGTCTGACCCTCAGCACTAAGCAGACACAGTGCATCTCCCCATGAAGAATCCCACTCTCAGTGCCAGGTTGTCCTCCAGAAATGGCTGATTTCAGCAATGTTGTATAGCTGCTTATGGCTTGTGTGAAAAGAATACAGAGACACCACCACCATTTATATATCATTGCAAAGGGCAAAGCATAGTCCTTGTTCTAAAAGTATACAGCAAGACAGAGAGTCCCTGGCCTACCTCAAACTGCAGAAGTGTAAGAGCAAGCTTTCCTGAACACTGGAAGACTGAGAGTTTTCCTTCCCACACAGACAAAACAGCTCTCAGTGTGCACATGCTGCTGGCAACAATGCATGTGTCTCCCTCCTGCCTGTTCAAGACAGTCCCCCCTTGTTTTCACACAGCTGCACAACACACATATTTTAGGATCAGGATGATAGACAAAAGAACATGACAGGTAGAGAGACCTTGGGTGGGAAAAGAAACCAGAGGGAGGAGCTACAGCAAAGGACAAGAACATCAGTCTTTTAAGATCCTTTGGGTGATCCATATGTAAACTTTCATTGTTTGACACTGGCTAGCAAGTGTCACACACTCTGTGGGTCATGAACTCAAAAGCACAGCACACAGCAGTGTCTGTGGGCCATGAGCTCACCCCCATCTTCACCAGAAACACATCTGCTTAATCTTTACAGCTCTCTTTCAAATCTCAAACATAAGAGTCATTCTATAAACACACATTAAACCCTGGATTATCTGCTTAAAGTGCTGTGGGGTCAAAACCACAGAAATAGTGCCATTTCAGACAGGCAGTGGTGTGAAGGAAATGATCACCTAGAATCTCACAGGCCACCTGAGCATGATGAATATCAACCCATAGCCTCCAGAATGCCTCCTCTGAGCTTGGCCATATATTAGAAAATTCACAGTCACTTCCCTTCACTTGTCTGCACTCCTCTTTTTTACACAATTTGGGCTTTGCTCACTCTCTCTTCAGTGGATCTGCTCAGGTAAATCAAGTAGCTCACAGTGTGACTGGGAGACTAGAATCAGATTGGATAAGTAGGATTAGACAGTAAACAATACTCCTGACCTAAGTGACATGACTTAAGCAGCAATTTAACACCCCCTCTGTCTCAAGGACAATTTGCAGTACTTCTGCACTTACTTCCCACAGGTTCTCCGCTCCAGCTGACCCTCTCGAGGTCGTCATCATCATCATCGACAATATCTCGAAGGCTGTTCACTGCCCGTTTGGATTCCTTTAGCTACACACAAGAGAGTGAGCTTGCATAAGGACCAGCGGAATTGCAGAATGCACTTCGTCTCCTACTGCCATCCAACAATCCCCCACCGAACACGGCTTCTTCTCGGGACGGTATTTCAGTCCTGTAGCTGTCCAGCAGCCACGGCAGCCCAAGGACACCTACACGGACCCTGCCAGCTCAACCAGCGGCAGATGCGGTTCGGGGCGTGGGCGAGGATCCACGTCCTAACGGGATTTCGGGCCGGCTGCTGCGGCGGAGAGACGGGAGCCCTCGGTGCCCTCCGCGGGGCGCAGGAGGCGACAACGCGCCGAGAGAACACCAGCTCTCCGCGACGCGCGGGGCCGGCGGGGCCGGAGCCTCCCTACCTGCGAGAGCTCGTCATCCTCGTCGTCGAAGGTGAAGGCCCGGAACTTGGAGCTGTGCCAGTACTCCTCCTCGTCCGCCCGCACCCTGCTCATCTGCAACGGCACCGCGCGCCTGCCTCAGCGGAGGCACGGAGCGGCTGCCTCGGGGGCATCACCGCCCCCGCTCCTGCTCCTGCTCCTGCTCCCGGTCCCTGTCCCTGTCCCTGTCCCTGTCCCTGTCCCGGTCCCTGTCCCGGTCCCGGTCCCGGTCC
>VZRX01000512.1:155997-186514 GCA_013398075.1 Notiomystis cincta | reverse complement strand
GGTGGTCCCAGTGTGCGCTGTCAGCGTGGCCCCTCCCAGCCCCTCACCGCGCTTGGCTTTCCCGCAGGACCGAGAGAGATGCCTCCAACTGGTCCACGGAGCGGCTGAAAGCGCTCCTCCTGCCTGTCAAGGTGGAGGGCGAGGAAGGGGCGTGTGAGGTGACAGAAGTGAGCAAACTGGATGGAGAGGCCTCCATTAACAACCGCAAAGGGAAACTTATCTTCTTCTACGAGTGGGCTATCAAGCTGGCGTGGACTGGTGAGTGCTCTGCACCCCCTCCTGTTTCAAGGTCAGATTCGTGTGTGATATTAATGGGAAGAACACTTGTCTCATTTGGGAAATAATAGCAAGGGGAAGCATTGTAGTTTGATACAATGCAAGTTTGCTCTGACAGCAGCCAGGGTAAGGAAGGTTGATCTGAGCAATATAATTGCAGGCACCTCAAAGACAGGAGTGAAGTACAAAGGGTATGTGGAGATTCCAAATCTCTCGGATGAAAATGACATCGAAGAAGTTGAGGTAAGCACAGCTGGATGTGTGGAGTGTTCTAACAGGAATACTCACAGCATTAGTATTTGCTTCCCTGATACCTTTCTTGGAACATTTCTGTGGAATTTTTACTGCTAGGCTGCTTAATGGAATCAAAGAATAGTTTGGGTTGGATGAGATCTTTAAAGGGCATCTATTGCCAGCCTCTCAGCCATGAGCAGGGACATTGTCACTAGACCAGGTTACTTGAGCTCCAGCCAACCTGCTGTTGGACACCTCCTGGGGTGGAGCATCCACAGATTCTCTGGGCAGCCTGTTCCAGTGCCTCACCACCCTTAAAGTAAAGAATTTCCTTCTAATTTTTAATCTAAATCTACCCTCTTTCAGCTTAAAACCATTATCTTTCATTGTGTCACTACACTCCTTGACAGAGAGTCACTCCCCCTTCATGCTGTATCTTTATCTAGCTACAAGGGCTCTGTGCCACAAGAAGGTATTTAGGCACACTGTAGGCTGAGAGAGTTGAAGTGAAAGTTGAATAAAACTGCAGGGCTGTTAGTGGAAGTTTAGCCAAAGTCTGGGATGTTGAACTGAGTAATAAAAGAACACATTTGTCGTTGTTAATCAGCACTTGTCTTTGTTTAGATCCTTGTCAGCCTTGCTAAAGATGAGCCTGACACGAACTTGAAGACCCTGATGAAGCAGGAGGGTGCAAGGAAAATCAGAGATGCAATGAAAACTTACATCAGCACTCTCAAAACGGGTATGTAACTGAGAGGGAGGAGTGTTGGGGGAGCCCATATGGACTAATTCTAAAGAAGGGATGGGGTAAAGAGAGGAGTTGCTCACTCCATCTCAACAGAAAGGTGTCAGAGCAATAACAGTAACTTTTCTGTATTTCTGGAAAATGTTAGGATTTGGGAAGAAGCATTTCTGGCTCTAGACACTATAGCACAGCCCAGAAAGATTTGTCTTGGTGACAACTCAGTAATAAACAGCATTTTTGAATTTATGTTTTAAAACTGAGAGTGTCCTTCACATTCTGAAGCTCAGCTGTAGAGAAAATGAAAGCCAGTGAAATGTGTTGGTTACCCCAGTGACACAGTCACTGCCTGTGGCAAATGTGGCCTTCAGTTTGCTCTCTCCCTTGGAAGGTGATCTCTTCTCCAGTTTGTGGTTTGGGGCTTTTCTTTCCCTCTTGCCACACTGGTGAAGACATCTGGTGTTACTAGGATTTTAGAATAACTGATGTCTGAAAATTACTCTGCAGGTTTTGGAGGTATCTTTTAATGAGCTGTCTCAGCATCTGGATCAAATTTATTCTTTCTGAAGTTAAACCTGAGTCCAGCAGTTGGAGTAAAATCAGTGTGCTTTGGTTGAGTTTGGCTTTCCTCTCAAATACAGGCTGGGAATGCTAAAGTTGATTTTTATACCCATTTGCCTGTATTATGCTACATGTTCTAGATAAGCTGAGTACAAACCACCACTGATGGCTGTTTTTCCAGGATCACATTTCTGTACTCCTGGGGTTTGTCCAGGCTGGGAGATGCAGTCACCCAGTGAAAGATAATGCTAATCAGGAAAAACTGTATCATCTTGTGGGCTGCAATAAGTGAGAATAAGTGGGAACCAAGGATTGCAGGATGCAGATTTATGCACATATGATAAAATTGTGCTTTCTAATGCAATTTTGCCACTCTGAACAGATGAAGAGGAAGAAAAAAGAGCCAAGTGTTGTGTAATTGGTAAAACCAGAAGTGACTGAGCTGGAGAAAAAGCAAATGTAATTCTGAAAGAGGCTGAAGGTTGTGATGGAGTTGCAGAAGTGTTAGTGCTGCTGGACAGGGCACTGGTGAGGCCTTGCCTGGGTTTCCATGTGTAGTCCTGGCATGTGGTGTCAGTAAAGATCAATCAAAGAGGGAGTTAGAAGTTTTTATTGTTTACTGCAGTGATACAAGAAGTGAAGAGCCAGTGTGGAAAGGAAATGAAGTGCTTGGTTTGGTGTGTCTAGGCCAGCAAGGCAAAAGCTTTTGAGACGTGATTGCAATTTATATTAGAGGTTGAGAGAGGAACAAAGCTACATAAGTCTAAGGCTAGCCAACATTAATGTTAGAGCAGTGTGTGGAAGATGCTGTGTCTAGGCTGCAAAGAGGGGGTAGGTTCCTAATTGTGTAGGCAGGTTCTGACAGGGCCTTTGGTGGAGAGTAGTGAGGGAAAGAATTAATTGCTTGTAAAAAGAGGTCTGTTTACTTTTTCTAAAAACTGTTTCAAGTCATAGCTGCTAGCAAGGGGGAAACCAGGAAGCCCTTTTTGATTGTATATTTCAAAGTACAGTCAGAAGGTTTATTTGATCTTTTATTGGTTTCATGGGCACATTCCTGTCTTTCCAGAATTCACCCAGGGCATGATTTTGCCCACAGTGAATGGTGAACATATGGAAACAGCACCTCAGGTGGCTCCTAAAGCAGAAGAGCGCAAGGTAAACAAAACTGTGCACACATGCTCTGGCATCAGTGAAGAGGGTGCACTGTATTACATTCTGGGCTTACAGGACCAGCCTGTGTGTGTGTGGGATACACACATTCAGGAACTGGCAATCTGTGGCTTAGGTGTGACTTTCCCGTGGCAGCACGTGCTGTTTTTTCCAAGCAAAGCGATAAATCCGCTTTTTACATTTAAGCATGGTTGTATGTAATTGCATCCTTACCAAGAGCCTTTGTTTTCCCCCTCGGGTGTGTGAGCCATTTGTTGATTTTTGGTTTGGTTGGGGTATTTTGTGGAAGAAAAGTGTGCATTTGTTTGTTTTCTGCTTTGTCAGACGGCTGCCAGGAGCAGCACTGCCACATCACAGTCCAAATCCATAGGAGTCAAGATCCCTACCTGTAAGATCAGTTTGAAGGACACCTTCCTAACGTCTCCTGAGGAGCTCTACCGGGTCTTCGTTACTCAGGAGGTGAGGCCTGCCTCTTTCTGAGAGGTGCTCTTTGCATATAGGAGGCTCTTTCTGATCAGCTCTTTGAGATGTTCTGTGGGACACTCACAATCCATGAGAATGGAGTAAGAAAGCTGTTGTGCAGAGTAGTTGCTTAAAGCTTGTGTGTGCATCTTTTCACACAGCTGACAAGAGGGGATTAATGCCAACCAGAAGCAAGTTCCAGACTGCTGTCAGCATCTATCTGTAGGTGTATCCCTTACTGCATGTGGCCAGATAACTTGGGATTTACATTGTGTGCTTCTGGTTTGTTTTTGTGTTTTCCTTTTAAGGTTAGGTGGTATCAAAAGTGTACTTTGGGAATGGCTTCCACTTTTCTGCACATTATTTAGGATGAGAGAGCAGTATTGTATCATTATTTAAACATGGCCTTAGTCTTTTGTTCCTCCTATTTTGATAAGAAAAATGAAAAAGCAAAGACTATTTTTTCTTAGAACTATGTTTCATTAAGAAATCAACAAAGTAAATCAATGTGTGACTCAGAGCACTGCATAGCACTAGTTCTTTTTCTTGGGCAGGTGAAATGTTGCTGTAAGTGGCTAAAAACTCGCTTTTCTAACCAGGGCAGGGGTTTTGTCTTTTGCTGAAGACCTTACACTATTGACTTACCTCCTCTTCCAGAACTTCTGTAGCTGGGTGGGAGGCATTAGGCAACAAGTTTGCAGGAAGATCAGGTCAAGTAATACAGGTCTGCTCCTGAATTGTTTCCAGATGGTCCAAGCTTTCACCCACGCACAAGCCACCTTGGAGGCCGATAAAGGAGGCAAGTTTCAGTTGCTGGATGGCAGTGTCACAGGAGAGTTTGTTGACCTAGTAAGTACTAACTAGTTCAGGTATATCCTGCTCAGAGGCAGCACTTTCACCAGGCTGTAACTTTCTGCCAGCTCTGTTACAATGCTTGTTAGCCAGCTGTGGGGTTCTACCTGGTGCCCAGTAGTTAGCTGTAATTTCTGTGGCTATCGAAGCATTCCTTCTAGTATGGATTAATGCATGGCACTTCAGTCTGGGGAGAAAATGAGGCTTCAGTCACAGATCTCCCCTGTCTTTGTGTGATTTTACTTATCAGGGGTTGGAGGAGTGTTAAAGGTTGTAACTGACCCTTTTTCTCTTTGGCTCAATTGCCACTTAAGTCTTCTGGACAGGGACTCTGTCTCAGTGTTTAGGGCTGTGCTATTGCATACCTTTCTGGAAGGGGATTGAAAAGAAAAGGATGCTTGAAATCTCTTTCCTTCTGGATGTGTGTTTCTCAAGGGATTTCTAAGGCTTTATTCATATCAAAACAATTCTAGATGTTTTCTATTAGACTGCAGGATTTACAAAAAATTACTACTCAGTCTTTGTCTCTCTTTTCAAGGTTCCTGAGAAGCAGCTCGTTATGAAATGGAGATTTAAATCTTGGCCAGCTGGTAAGTAGTCCAGAAATGCCCTGTGGTATTACTGCCCTTGCCTGTCTGAAGGATACCAGCCCCGTTTGCCACACTGTATTGTGGCTCGTGATCGGGGAGCACGCGGTGTTCTGGGAGCTGCTCCAGTGTTATCCCAGCTTCCCATCCCACATTATCGTGTCTGCATCTTCAGCCACAGTGTAGAGCAGTGACCAGGTAGGCAGGACGAGGTGGCTGCTTGTGCAGCTGTGGCTGCAACTGCTTCAAAGCGCAGGAAGAGGGAGCCCTCCCCTAGCTGTGTTTCTAGAGGAGGCCTCCCGCTGCCCTAAGTAGCTCCTCTGGGAAGGACCTGGAAGAGTCTTTGAAGTGGTGCCGTGAACAGAGGGGCAGGGCGGCCCCTGGGGGCTGTGTGTGCTGTACTACACACTGCTGACAGATTCGCTTTGGTTCCTTTAGGGCACTTTGCAACCATTACCTTGAACTTCAACGACAAAGGTGGTGAGACAGAGGTGTGCTTGGAAGGCAAGGGCGTTCCTGCCAGTGAGGAGGAAAGAACAAAGCAAGGCTGGCAGCGCTACTACTTCGAGGGCATTAAACAGACATTTGGCTATGGCGCCCGCTTGTTTTAAGACCGGTTGCTGGGAGGCTCTGCCTGAAGACTCTGCCACATGGACTGATACATTTCTCGCCTGTTCCTTTCTAATCTTGGCCCTGCCGCTGAGTAAAGTGGGATGACAGGTGATGAGGAAGGGCATGGAGCAGCACCACTTTCAGTCCCTCACTGCTTTGTGCATGTCTTGTGCTGCAGGGGATTCTCTTACATGTACATACTTCTATTGCTAAATAAACCTAACTTAAAAAAACACTGTGGAATTTGTGTCCTCAAACCGGCTTGAGTTCAAAGGCTTGGGCAATAGGCTGAGGGAGGGATCTGTCTGGGAAAACACTGATCAATGAGGAGTGCTGATGCCAATGTGATTTACTCCTCACTTCTGGGGGAGTAGACAGCATGAGCTTGATGCAGTTTTTAGTCTGAGCAGCTGCTCTTTTTCTCTCTGCTTCTGATCTGCCGCTAGTAAATGTTTCAAACCCTTCCCATTTTTTAAGGGATCTGTGATCCTGTTCAAGCTGTTCCTCTCCTTTGCATATCCCCTTCAAAACAGCCATTTCTTACACTTCCACTAGTCTGCTCTACAAGAACAACAGTCAGGCAAACCACTGCTAGGGAAACTCCCACCTACAGAATGGTTCAAGAAGGTTGTGGGGCCCAGGGCCAGCTACCTCCAAGAGCTTCAGGCCGAAGCAAGCTTTTTTCAGAAATCCCACCTACAGAGTCTACAAAGTCTACAGAGTGCAGTACTTTTTGCTCATCATACTTTAGCTGTTGCTTTAACTAGTGAGGAAGAAAAAACCCACTCGTTCTCACCTGCTAATACAGATAGTTCCTGGAGCTGTCTTCAAAAGCAATAAACTTGTTTATAGGAGGGGTGAAAATCTGACTGATCAGAAACATCAGTCTGTTTAACCTCAAGGGTGACAGAAGTGCTTGGTTTTCTTTTTGAGGCATGAGCCTCTCTTGCATACTTTGTTTTCTCCTAGTGTTTCCTGCAGAGCTCCTCTAGTAAGCTAGAAGAGAGTAATGTTGCTGGGTGAAATTTACTGGGTGAAATTTACTGGGTTGGGGATTTTTCTTGGTTTTTTTTCATTTTTAAAATCTGAATGGTATGTGGTAACTGTTCCCTTCAACAGAGGAGACAGGAAAAAAACTTCAGTGCCTGTTTAAAAAAAGCCCTGAATGTAGTTGCTGGAGTCTCCTTTTAAACTATAAGGAGCATGCTGCCTGTTCTCACTACTCCAAAGTGCTGAAGTATGAAAAAATCATGATAAAGTGTACAGACAGACATCAAGAATGCAGCACAGAACTAAATTCTGGAGTGTGTACTCATCCCTGAGCTGACCTGTGAGAGCAAAGGAAGTGGTACAATGAGGCAGCTGCAGATATGGTAGAGCTTCCCTGTGCCATGCAGGGCTGCCTTCCCTAGAGCACTGTCTGGCTGGGAGAATGGATGCAGGGATTTTGCCAGGATTTTTGTGCACAGATGAACTGCTGTATGCACCCGTTAGGCTGCAGGGGGGTGATGATGGAGGCACACTGATCTCACTGTGCAGCTTGGTTTTCTGTTTGGGTAATCCTGGACAGAAACATGGGAAGCCTTAAATAGCAGGGCTAGCAAGTGAGTTCACACATAAAGTTGGTAGAAGCACAGTTGTTTAAAAAGTGATAAAATGAGTTTGTTCTATCTAAGTCAACTTGAGACAAACGTGAGAGCTGAGTTGTGATGCCCCTGCTTGCAGGCTCTGCTGGCACAGCTGGGCCAGGCAGCAGAAGGCAGGCCCTGCTAATCACCTGCTGCTGGAAGGTTAGGAAGTGGGACAGGAAGGCAACTGAAGTGGAATTTTAATTGCCTTCCTTTCATCACAAGCAGGGTTTACTTCAGGCATCCTGCTGCTACTCTAATAGGACACGCTTTGGCCTCGGCCAGCAACCCACATGCACGGGGCTCACGGACTCAGGGCTTTGCTCAGAGGCCATTTGAGGGCTCTTCCAGCAAAACTGACTACCCTGGTGCTTCCCAGCTGGCTCCCTGCCCTGCAGGCTGGAAATCACCATCCCCACAGCAGCAGAACAGGCTGTGTAATGTAGCCATGCCTTGGCTGGTGTTCACACGTGAATCTCTCGGACTCACCCGGCAGTGAAGGAAAGCTCGTGCTAAAAGGCCAGGCTGTGTACTCAGGCAGAGCATGCCAGGCTATGCCAGCTCTCACAGGGCACAGCAATGGTAATTAAAGCCTTACACCACTTCAGACATTAATTTGGCAAAGGAGATCTGAGCCTGAAGTCATGCTAGAGAAGGTGGCTGCTCTACATCTGCCTGCTGCCAGCAGACACACACTCCTTCAGCTACAGCTGATGCTGGTGCAGCTACACGATGCTAATGAGAAATTCCAGACCTTTGCTTTACTTGGAAGTGTTGGGAGACAGTCACAATTTGCAGTCCTTCAGCTATTTGGGGAAGGGAGGGATGTATAAGATCAGGGAGAAAAGCAAGGTTCAGTATACTCTGGCCCAAAGGCTCTTTAAGAATCTGACATAGGATAAGAGGGAAAGTTGTGAATTAAAGAAAACAAAGGTTAAAAAACCAGAGAACAGAAGTGAATTTTTCACAGTGATGAAAGTCAGAGGTGGATCCTCACTGACTGTGCCGTTATGAGGCACATGGAGATGAGTAAGGAGCAACCATCAAGCAATAAACCAAAGGGGTCTTTGAACTTTTTTAAGACTGCAGGCAATGCTCTATATAATAGTTTTATTATTAGTAAATAGGGGAAGGCCTAATAAAGCTGTAATGAATTCAGGACATTTTGGTATAGAAGATAATATAATTGGTAACCTAAAAGTAGAAAAAAAAATTACATTACCACTGCTGCTGTAAAAGACAAGTTTAGAAGGCAAGTTTAGGATCAAAAATGACCTTGTCCAAGTGGAAAAGTGAGGTCAGCAGCACTACAGCTGAAAACCTGCACCGTGCTGGGGTTTTGTTTTTTCCCTAATCTTCTGCTCTAGAGGTGTGCCACCAGCACAGAAGACTAATATGGCCACACAGTGGGGTGGATCCCTTCACAGACCAGAACAGTGGTATTTTCTGAAAGGTTTGTTTCTTCTCTAGAAATACAGTTTTAACTCAAGATCCACAGACCACAAGCACACTTTGCTCTTTCCTAGGTTAATAGCAGGAAAATTGCAGTTCAGGCCTGCTGCACTGGCTTTGGCTAAACTCTCCTGGCTTTATCATTCTCTGTCCTCTCTTTCCAGAGGAGATCCTTCTGGGCTCAGCTGGGCTTTTTGTGTGCTTTCCAAGAAGTGGATTCTTGGAGCTGGAGCTCTGAAAAAAGTCAGTCAGGCAATGGGATCTCTGTTGCTGTAAACATGTTCCTACAAAACCTCATGTTCACCCCTGAGAGATGGGCTTTACTCACCCCACCTGTGCCCCAGCAAAATCTGGGCATGGCTCCTTCTGTGTGCAAACACCACAGTGTGCCAGATGCCAGGGCACTGGGACAGCTCAGCACCAGAACAGGCTGGCAGACTAAGACAACTCAACAGCAACTGGTCAAGAAGTTTTGTATTCAAGCAGCAGGCCAAAGTGCAGCTAAAGACTGCCACAGACTCACTCTGTGATTTCAGGTGACATCTCCAGGCCTTCAGCACCTGCAGAAATAGGGCAGGAATTCTTCCTGCTTCCATCCTCTGGCTGTGGGATTTCTATATCCCAGGAATTTCGCAGCAGGGCTCATCATCCAACACAGCAAGGACCTTGCTGCAGAGGACAAAAGCACGTTAGGCATGTAACATACACAGCAGTGACTGCTGACTGCCCCTCCAAGGATAGAGTGGTTTTCCCTGGGCAGAGTGGAGCTCAGCCTGCTCCCCCTGGCTCGGGCTACAGGCAACAACGTTTTTAATGCTGCAGAAGGCCAGCAGGAAGCTTCTAAGCATCCTTCACTGAGAAGAGTCACCTGCTCCCCCAGGCAGGGGCCAGCAATGGTGCCAGGCAGCTGTGAAGCAGAGCTCCATGCTGGAGTAGCAGATAACCCTTGACAGATGTGCAGCACAAAGCAAAAGGAGCAAGAAAGAAGGAGGGGAAACAGCTGGAAACAGCAAGAGCTTGGAAGTGTTTATGATTTATGCACTAAATTAACAGCAACAAAAAGTTGTGATCCCTGGAAAGCTTTGCAGATCCCCCTGCTGTAATTAGTTGCTGGCTCTGGAGGTGGTTTGCCAAACCAGTTTTTCAACTGGGATGATGCTGGGATTTTTTCCCCCTTCCTCCACACTCAGTACCCCTGCTTAAAGTGTTGTGCTGGACTGTCAGCCAGGACCCAGCTCTGGCCAGGCTGACCATGGAATAAAACCTGAGGTCAGAGCTGGGGCACAGGCAATGCATTTGCTTCTCAGCACTGCCCCTGATGGCCTTCTTGCAGGAGGCTTCCTTCCCTGTAAGCACAACTTCACACACCCCATGGCTGTGATGGGCTCCAGACAGTCCTTCTGACCTGTGACTTTTGCAGCCAGACAGCTTTAAATGCAAATGTTAAGGGAAGGAAGCAAAGCCCTCAGGCCCCATCTGGGGCTGGGAACCCAAGATGGACAGCGTTAAACACAGTATCATCCCTCTCAACCAAAATAAATAGCAGCATATGATTCAGTCACAACTGAATGACATCAGCATGATATATACATATATAAAGTGCTTTATTGCAGCATCAGATTAAAGAATTCTTCTCTGTGAAATTTTGTAGGAATAAAAGACATTTTATATATATATTATATATAAAAAACCACAATAAACTTAAGGAGTGAAAGCTTAGAGATTCATCACTTAAATAGCAGTGAGCTGGACAGAATCTTTGACAGGATATAAAAATAAACACTTGCTTAATGTCTACTTTTTCACAGTGTTCTGCAAAGCCTCATGGTGTGTAAGGTGCTTGTATGAGGAACAATGGTGCTTGTTTCTCATGCTCCAGTTTGTGCCTGTATTGTCCAAATCACAGAGGCAGAAAAGCAGAACAGCTACTTGGCTCTCAACTAGCTTTTGTGGGGGCAGTGGGGAACGAGGGGGTATCAATGCAAGAAATTTTTCTACTTGCCCTTGGACAGGAACTCCAGTTATTACAGAAATTACAGTTTTTTTTCTGGGGGTTGGACTGGTTGGCATAGCCAGTGTAAAGAGGAGGAGGGTACAAATCCTGGGTAACACTCCTATTGTAAGAGCACTTCCTTAGAGAGCAGCCAGTCAACAAACTGTCTGAGCTTCTGCAAGTCTTCAAGAAGGGCTGTTTGCAGAAGCCCTGCTTCCATGCATGGGTCCAGTACTGAACACCAGGCATGTTCAGCAGGAGGTTGCTTTAAAGAGGTCTGCTCTGATGGTGAATAAACTCCACTGAGAGTTTGATGATGTTAATGATGGCATATGGTACGGGAATGGAAATATGCTCTGCTGAACGACTGCAGTTAACAGGCTCATCCTTCCATGGCTTCAGGTGCTCAATTTGTTTGCTTCCATGTCTCTTGCTGAGGCTCCCTGGCTCCCAGAACCAAGCCACCAGATCACTGTCACCCCCTCTTGACCTCCTCTATATGAGCTACCTCTTTGCCAGAAACTAGTGACTGAATGACCATCTGGGCTAGAGAACATGTAGTGACCATGAAAATTGTCCAGGGTCTAGATCTCCATCCATGCTAATTTGGTTCTCTTCCTTTTCACCATTTACAGAATGGTCATCTCAGACTGCATGCCTGCTGGGAAATGGATGATGTCTGCCTGTATTTTGATGGAACCCATATCCTGAGTCTAGGGACACAAGGGTATAGAAACAGTTGAGTAAGAATAATTCAGTGATAACTTCATTAATACTTTTGTTTTACCAGCTATGAAGTCTTAGGTATGGATGACCAAGGATGCAATATTCTATCAGTAACCAAGGCAAACGGATCAACATACACTCAATGGATACAAAGATGCCCCCAGAAAGACTCCCCAAAGAGCTTTCAGACCAAGGACATTCACTGAGGCTGGAGAAAGCTCCTGTAAGAAGGACAGACAGCACAGGATGGTCAACTAAGGACCTCTGCAACCAGTTTTTTGGTTCAACAGTGCCCTGCAGAAGTACACAGAGTAGCTAGCAGCCTTGCATGAAACCTCTAGTGTAGAAATGACTCCATTCTTCTTTATGTGTGCTTGACTTTTATTTCCCCTGATGCATAAAATTTGTTAAAAAAAAGCTATAGATTTTCTGCCAGTTCAGCAACTGAATGTCCAAGGACAAAGGTGCTCAGCCTAGCTTCTCTGCAGGAAAGCTTCCAAAATATGCTGGGAGACACTGCCATGGACCTGTGAAAAGCTGAATAAAACCCAGGCAAGACCAAAGTGCCAACAGAGAGCATCACAATCCCTGATCTGTGGACACCAGGTTTAGCACATGTGTGTCTTCCTCCTCTGGAGCCACACTGGAGCCTAGCCTGGAAGCGAGCCTGAGGGGTCCATGGCTCAGTTTGTCTGTGCTGCCTCCAGGTGGGGACCTGGGCAGACACAGAATGGAGCAGCTGGGGACATGGGCAGATTCAGCATGGAGCAGGGCCTGGCTCAGTGCTTTCTCTTCCTCACCAGCAATGGCATGAGCAGTGGCCAAGGGGCCTCCTGCCCCTGGCAGGGCTGTGAGTGGGAAACACAGGACTTTCTTTAGGGCTGTGTCACAGGTGCTCCTGAGACTCTTTGGGGACTGCCAAGGGGCCAAGGTCTGGTGGAGGGCCAGTGCTGTGACTTGCACAGATGCTCCCACCCTGTTCCCCAAGCACCAAGGCAGAGGGGCTGAAATGCACACAGGTGTTGTGTCCCCATGCTGATCCCCTCCGAGGTCCACCTATGTGTAGCTTTGGCAGCCACAACCCTGGTGGCAAGGTAACCTTGCCAAGGGAGCCCAGGCAGCCAGTCTCCTCCTGCCCCACAGCCCCCTCCCCCAGACCCAGGGACCCCAATAAGCCTTTCCCTGTTCCTTCCCAACCATGCATGCACAAACCCAAGGATGGGGGAGGCCCTGCTCTGTAAGCATGGCCGGGACAGCCCTGCACTCTCTAGGAAGACCTACCCCCAGTTTCAGACATAAACCAGCGTGTGCCAGGGCAGGTGTAGAGACAAGAGCAGGCAGCCATGCCTGCAGCAGCTCCTCAGATGTGGCATGAAGCCAGCAGGAGCTGAGCCCACTTCAACCTGTGCTCAGCTTTCAGGCTGTATTGAAAGGTCACAGAGAATAAAAGCAGACAGGAGCAGCCCCTTGTTCCCTTTCTACCTCCCAGCCCCTGCTGCTCTCCACATGCCAGGCCAGGAGCCCTGGACTGCAGGACTGCCCTGGGTGGCACCACAATAACCTCCGGCACCCTCAGAAACTGGAGGGGGGCTGAGACACCCCTCTGAGGGATGAGACGGACGGCGCATCCCGCCCGTTCTGCCCGGCACCGCCGAGGAGCCCGTGAGCAGGGTCAGGGCTGGCCAGGCTGCGCAGGGGTGCAAGCCAGTGGTGGAGGTGGCACCTTGGAGAGAGGCTGTGCCTTAGTACTCCTTGGCCTCCTGCAGCTGGGACAGGTACTCCTCCTCGGCGGGGTTGTCAGCACACCGCTGCCCGTTGTTGGGGGGCCGGACGGCGTGGTAGCGGCTCCAGTCGCCCTTGCAGAGGATCCAGGGCAGCATGTCCACCTTGTAGTGCAGCTCCGGGGAGAACTCGGTGCTGATGAGGTTGGGCACGCCGGCGCCCTTGCCGCGGGTGATGAGGCGGGTGTGCTCATCATAGCAGCAGTGCTGTGCAGCCAAGGTGGTGCTGTCGAGGGACAGCATGGAGCGCAGGCAGAAGCGCGCCGTCGGCTTGTAGATGTCCAGGCGCTCCTTGGGGCCGCTGGCGTCCCGCCATCGGAAGCTCTTGCCGCGCTGCTCGTCCCGCAGGTTGACGGCGCTGTAGACGGCCTCCAGCGGGTAGGAGCAGGGGCAGCTGGGCAGGTCCGTCAGCACCTTGCTCAGGTACTTGGTCAGGAAGTCGCTCTTGCAGTTCAGCCACTTCTCACAGCTGTCCACCTCTGCGGGGAGGGTACCAAAAGGGTGAGGGCACGCACATCCTGTACCCCACTTTACCCAGCATGCCAACACCACCAGTGGGGCCTGCAACCACCAAGCAGGAGCAGCCAGGCTCTTGGGACGAGCTGGAGCCGGGGTCCACCCTCGAGGCAGTGAAAGAGGGAAGGGGCTTTGTGCTGGGGCCAAGCTGGCAACATTCCCTCACGGAAGAATGTGGCAGGCTGGCCTCAGCCACTGAACTGTAAAGCAGGACTGTGTTGTACCAGGGCTGTGGGAAGAACTGGATTCCCCAGCATGACCACTGAAGCCTCACATGGTAATGGTTTGGGTGACTTCAGTCTGGACACCAGACACAGGACCCTTGGCAGAGCCCTCCCCACCAGCCAGCTACAACCCTCCCAGGGTCTGTCCCTGAAGCCCCCCGTGCAAGGCAGAGGCAGAGGCTGACCTGAGTTGAACAGCTCTGTGGTGTTGTCGTTTTTGAAAGGTGTCTCCTCTGTGGGGAAGACCATTTCTCCTTCTGCTCCTTAAGATAGAAAAAAAGCCAAAACAAAGAACCTGGCTGAACACTGGGAGGAGTGGAGGGTTTTACCCTCTGTATGTACACCAGACACCATCCATCTCCCAGCCCCTCTCCTGCCACTTCTTTGGTAACATGGCCCTGTGTTTGGAAGGAAGGCCAAGCCCAGTGCACCTGTCTGAGGCTGTAAATTATGTAAATCCCAGTGGATAGAGCTGGCTCACAATATGCCTCAGGAGAGGATTTCAAGCTCCCAATGTGAGAAGGGTGCAAGAAGCCACACACCAAACCTGAGGCCAGCTCTACCACCCCTGGGCCACACACAGCTGCCTGGGGAGCCATGAAGCTCAATCATATCTTTGTGGAAACAAAGCCCCATGGTCATTAGCCCAGATCTCATTAAACACAACTAATTCTTGAAGCATGAGCAATGCCCAGCCAGCAGCAGTGGGGGACCAGCCCACATCAAAGTCAGACAGTACCCAAGGACTGACATGGCCAGGGGCTCACCAGGGCAGTGTGTCAGATCGCAGGTCCTCGACTCTGTCGCTGTGCAGGCATAGCCACAGGACCGGGTCCTCTTCTGGTTGCCACTGCCACAGGTGATGCTGCAAGGGGACCATGGGCTCCACTCCTCCTCATCTTCATAGTCTGTGCACGGTAGGGAAGAGGCAGTGATGGACCTCAGCAAAGCTTTAACAGGAGGGGACACAACAGCCACCTGGCACCTCCCCCAGCTCTGCCTCTATCTGAGGGACAGCGCTGAACAGGGACAGTGCTGCCTGGGGCTCATGGAGGTGCCCAGCCTGCAATGCCAAGGGCCAGCCCCATCCTCACTGCAAACCCCAGGGAAGCTGCCCTGAGCAAAGGCTCTCATTCTCACAGCTTTGCCTCCAGTCACACCAACCCAAACAAGTATCACTGGCCATCCCCACATGGCCCAGCACACTGGCCATGATGCTGAACATCATGTATTAGCAAAGGTTGGCTGGTTTTGGGGTCATGGCCAGGAAGCTGCAGGAGGGAGCTCCTGTGGTGCCCTGGCCCATTTGCCCACTACAATCTGCCATCTAGCTCTCTGCAGCTCCTCTCCTGAGGGGCACCCAGGTCTGTGGAAAAGGCTTCTGGCACTGATGTCACTACAGGGGCCTGAGTCAACGGCAGCAGCACTTGTCATTAAACATTTACAATGTATGTCTCATCTGAGCATGCCCTCGCTAGAGCCCATGCTCCAGTGTGATTACACGCAAGGACAATTCCCACTGGGACACTGGCATGTCTGACTGCTGGCAGCCCCAGCTGAGTGCTGGCCTTGCTCCCTGGCATGCTTGCTTATTTTGTAAGTAGGAGCTGAGCACCAGTGTGCTGTGATCCCTGGTGCACGGCTGTGGGCCAGGCAGGCCAGGGGAGGTCATTGCTCATCTGCAGAGAACTCACCGTAATTATATTTTTCCTTAAAGATCCAGTTTTTCTGCCCAGGCCATCGCTGGTCCCAGTTACCTCCTACTCCACTAAGCATGGACTCCTCCTCCTCATACTCTGCTGTGTAATCTTCCTCTTCATCATCATCCTCTTCTTCTTCCTCCCTGTCCCCTACATCCAGGTTGTCATCCTCTTCCTCCTCTTCCTCCTCCTCTTCATCTTCTTCCTCCTCCTCCCCCTCAGCAGGGTCAGTGTATTCCCAGAAGAGGGGCCAGAACAGGTCCTTGTGAGACAGCCACTCAGAGGATGTCAGAGACCAGTCATTGCTTGTCTCCTTCAACAAGTCCATCTCCATCTCAGCCTGAGGATCATCCACCACTTCAATGGTCACCTGGTGGGCAGATATGAGGCAAGGCAGTGAGCTGGGGCACAGCCCTTGGACAGACCTACCAGACCACAGACTGGTTCCCAGCCCGAGAGGCCAGAGACACTCTGGGCTGCAGGACCCTATGAGAAGCACAAATGGTCTCTCCTTATCCAGAGAGACTGAGCAGGGACAGAGTCACCCACAGGGGCCAACGCCACCCTCAGAAACTGAGAGGTCACCCATGTTAGGAGGGATAACTCCTGCTCTGCGAAGAGGGACTAGAGGGGCCAGGGAAAAGGCTGTGAGCAAACTCCTCAGCCGAGGAGCTTCTCCATGCCAGCTATCAGCAGGCCACACAGACCCTGCTCATGAGACCTTTTCTCTTAAGAAACCAAATGAGGCCGGAGAGCGCCACTTTCACCACAGTGCTCACCCACATGCCCCCGCAGCCTTCCCAGACCCGCTCCCCACCTGGATGTTGGGGTTCTGGGCACTCAGGTCCACATTGGCCAGCCCCGGCAAGTTCTGCAGGTCCAGCATGAAGGGCAGGCTCTCCTCCCGGCCCGCAGCTCCGGGCTGGGGCAGCGCCGGGCTCCTGGCAGCCTGCTGGGCCGCCCCTCTGCGCCTGTGGCGCCGCGGGCCGGCCTGCCCACTGCGCCTCAGCCCCCGCGCCTTGCCCGACGGCGGCAGCTCCTCGTCCCCCGCCGAACGGGGGCTGGATGACGCCGAGACCTGCAGAGGGGACAGTCAGAGAGAACGTCTCTTGAGGGTGGCGGTGCAGGGCAGGGAGCAAACCACTGCCCAGCAAAGATGGGTCTGGTCCCCTGCCCCAAACAGCTCCTCCTACTGCAGCATCAGGACAGCAATTAACATGTGAATCAGCCAAGTTAATACCAAGTGCCCTGTGCTGTGTCAGTGCTCAGTTCCGCTGCACCTGAACCCACAGGTCTATTCAGATTGGTACTTCCCAACCCCACGACCATCCTCTCTACACCTCTCTGCTGTCCCATTGCCCATCTCGCCTGGCTTTCCACTTCTCACTCTCTCTTTTTGGCTATTTCTCAGTCCTTGGAAATGGGTTAACAGCAAGGGTTGCTTCTGGTCACAGAGTTACCACAGGTCATATTATATAAAAATGTATTTATATAAAAAGTTTACAACCAGGGCTTTATGACAAAGGGGAAAACCTCACCCAAATAAATTGTTCTGTGGTATTGGTATTAGGGCAGATGACGACAAGCAACACAGGTTTAATTGAGATTTCTGATGGTGCCCAAAGGCTACTACCAAGACAGAAAGAAACTGCTGGTAGATATAACCCAGCTACCTTTAGCTCTTTGGGGAAGGGAAGATGCTCAGCCAAACAAGTCAAGAGTGTTGCCAATGGCTGTAAGCACTGCTGCCACTCCAGGGGCACATGGCTAGCCCTGCAGTTCCAGGAGGAGCCGGGGCAGCAGACAGGGAGCCTTGCTGGAGAGGCAGCACCACTCATCCGAGGGGCCAGCGAGGCGGCCGGCAAATGCTGCCAAATGACTGCGCTTGTACGAGTTCCCACGTTGCTCACCCCACGCTCGGTGTGCCCTGGCACGGAAGAGCGTGACTCCAGGGGCCGGCAGGCTCCAGTGTGCCCAAGAAACCCGAGATGGGAACAACTGGCAAAGCCCCCCCCGCGAGGCACGGGCGTCCTTGGGAAGGTCTGCAGGGCCCCGCAGCTCCAGGCTGGGAGCAGAGGTGCCCGAACTCCCAGCATCTCCGCCAGCCTATTTCTGGCTGCCCAGCTGAAACCCCCTTTTGTTCCCAAGCTCTCACCCTTCGCGTCAGCCCAGTCGAGAGCCGTGGGATTAACGAAGAGCACGGAGTGCCCCCTCCCCACGGCGCCGGGCGGGGGGGACGCGGAGAGGCATTTCTACCTGCAATTAGAGCCAGATGGTTCGGGAAGGACTCCCCTCCCTTTCATCCTGATCACTGGAGCACTTCAAAGGCAGCTGGAGCCCAGCCAGACTCTCATGAGCGCACACAGCCCGTCCCCAGCCCTGTCCCTGTACATCAAAGCCCACGATCCCTCCATCCCCGGGGGAGGGAAAAGAGCAGCAGGGACGCTGCTGGTCCCTTGGCTGCTGCCCAGAGCAGGCTGAACAGGGAAGGGCCGGTGACAGACTTCACCAGATGGGCCCGGAGGAGAGAGGGCTGCAGAGAGGAGAGAACCTGGGCTGCCCAGAGAGGGCGTTTGGGGCTTGCCCCTCTCCCTGGCCTGGAGGACTCCTGTGGCACTGCTGGTGGCAAACCTGAGCAGAAAGAGCCCTTTGCATACACCTTCCCCTCCCAGCTCCCTCCGTCCCCATCCAACCACAACGGTTTTGGGAAGGATGCATGGGAATGATGCCTGGCTCTGCCTCAGCCTATTTCCCGGTGCCTTGGCCCCTTGCTAGGTCTCTCCCTTGCTATGTCCTAGGAGTTCTTGACAAGGAGCAAGGAGCCCAGGTGGAACAAAACCAGCAAGGAGGGCTGAGCAGGCAAACCCAGCCATGTCCCAGTGCTGGCTGCATGACACTGCCTGCTGGTGATGGATTTGTTGCCAGCTCCACAGGCCCAACACAACTCCTGCACAAGAGACTGACAACAGCCCTTCAAGGCTGGCATTCCTGCCTAATTTCCAAAGAGCTTATTGGGCTGGGTAAGCTCATTTCACACACAACCCAAATTTAATACACATGGAAAGTGAGGTCTCCTCTAGCAACAAGATCTGAGCTCACCCAAGGACACCAGAGCAAGCAAGCCAGGAACAGACTCAAAGTCTCCAAATTTACACTCAGTGCCTAATTCAGATTTTACGCCCAAACAAGCTCAAGAAATTCAGAGTACTGTTCCCACAGGGAAAATGTAAAACTGCTCCAGGGAAACTGGCTGCAAGAGTGCTGCAGGGCAAACAGAACTCCCTCAGCTCCCAGATACTCTGGAGGCACAAAGACCACGGGGCGGCCACCCCGGATGGCCGAGAGCCCTTCAGCAGTGGTCACTACAATGTACCACCCAACACTTCCCTCCTGTTGGCATCTGCATCGCTCTGAAGCTTTGCTGGGTTCAAATTTGTCCCTGCACCAGGTGTCACTCCTGTGTAAGGCTCAGTGCCCTGCCCCAGACAATCAATCCATGGATTTAACAAGCTCTTAGAAGGCCCAGTGCTCTCTCCAGGTCAGAGCATCCGTGGCATCAGATGTGTCTTCTCCAAGTCATCCAGGGTCCCCTGACAGCCACACAAGCAGCTGCCCTTGAGGTTTGCACTCCTGCTGCTTGACACCCACCTCTCCTCTGCACTGTCCAAGGAGCAGCTGGATAAAGCCATCAAGCCTGGAGCCAAGCCACTGCAGTGGGCTAAGGGAAGAGAAGACTTTGCTTGTCCAGAGGGAACACTCTACTCCCCTGCTCTCTGTGGAGCAGAGCAGGTCAGCAGCAGCTCCCTCCTCCTTCCACCACCATGGAAGAACACTTGCCACCAGCCCACAGAAGCAGAGTGCAGTGCTGGGAAGCCATCCATGTCTTGCAGACAAGCTCCAGCCTTCTCCTGCAACCAGCCAGCACCAAGCAAAGGAAAAAGCTGAACAAGGAATTGCCACAGCTGCTCCTGCTTACACTTGGCATATCCTACGTGGCTGGGAATAAGGGTTCCCAGGGCAGGAACCTGAGAGAAACTCTGGGGCAGCTTTCAGGAAAGAGCACAGACTTTCCATTTGTGAAGATCATGTTTTGACTGAAGGCTACAAGCAGGATTACACCTGCCTACCTGCCAGCCCAGGAGCCCTTCCCACGTAGTCCAGGCTGTCCCACATGTAGGACTGACCACCAAAACACCTCGAGGCACGAGCTTAGAAGAGATGCTTGGAAGGGGAAGTAACTCATTAGCAATTCACCCCACTGTCATACCTACTTTGTACATAACACAGGCAACAAGGTGTGTGGAAAAGGTGTGGGAAAAGGCCACACATCATCACTCTAGAGACTAAAGGCTGACATTTTTCCATTTCTAGTCCACACATCTCTATTAGAATTGCTCGGAAATCTGGAGATGTTGAAGAGAGCAGCCACAAAAACATTTCAAGGGATGGAAAGACTTTTCCAGTGAAAGACTTGTACAATTCAATTTGTTTGTCATGCTGAAAAAAGAAAGCAATTACTTGGTTTTCCAGTTCTTTAAGGCAGTAATCCATCAGGCACCAGAGACTCTATAATCCAGAACAGAAACACATAATAGGAAGCAATGTGCCCAAGTCAAAGCCAAACAAATTTAACTGAGGAATAAGGATCATGCTTTTAATGCCACAGATAATTAACCACAGGAACAATTAACAAGAAAAGTGACAATTTCTCTTGTGGAGACTGTCAAACCCACATCACTAGGCTCAACACATAAGTACTGCAACTACACCAGGGAAGACATTCAAGGCTCTAGTAATTTCTTCTGCTCTTAAAATTTGTGATTTTGCTAGAAAAGTCTGTAAGGCTTTGAACTAAATCTGGGTTAAGGAAGCAAATGACCAATGTTCATGTGCTGCAGCTCTTACCATTAGAGACGGGACATTTCAGATCCTACAGCAGTTTAAAACCCCAAAACATCAGCAGACTAGTTCTGTGCTGCACTTTGGCAGCCAGGGACACCACCACACTGCCACTTACGCAACCACAGGTACTTGTCCCTCCAGCACGTTCCTCAGCATCTCTGTAGGCATTGCAAGTGGCCAGAGCACCCAACAGCAGTGCTCTTTGTAACTACATACACAGCTGAGCAGAGCTGCCCCTCGCCGTGGGGGTGAACCAATCCAGGCACATCTGAGAGAACTCCCCTGGCAGGGAAGCACTGCTGGAGCCTGTGCACCAGCAGCCAGGGGAGAGAGCACGTCACCAGCACAGGACAAGCTGGGAGCATGCAGCTTCTACACACACCTATCCCCAGCCAATTATCAAGCACATAAACTCATTCATCTTGAACCAAAGAAACCTGTGCACACGCAGTCGGATCAGAGGCAACATTCAGCCTGTGCTTTGGGCTTGTTAACACTGCAGTGAAGAAAATGACGTATTTGCTAAAGGCCGGTATCACACTGAGCTATAATTATAAGGAATGGGGGCTTTTGTTGCTTAATCATTACTGCTTGTGTTAGGTTTCCTTTGAACAGTTTTACCATGCTGTATTGAAACAAGAAACCACCAGAAGAACTATTGATCTTTTCCTGAATAGACCTTCCTTTTCTTTCCCCCAAGCTCTCTCAAACATTATTTTAAAATCTGTCCTGCAGTCTGTTGCAAACTTGCCCACTTATGAATTAGTCAAGTAAAATTTTTTTTTTAACCATAAACCTTTTTTTTTTTTTATATTTACCTAAATGAGCTGCAAGCATCTGGAGAAAGTATTAAAAAAAATTATCTTTGGACTGGAACTGGGCAGGAACAACTCCAGAGCAAGATTTTACTATAAAGCCATACTGTAAAGCTATGGAAGTAGAGAAGGCTGGTTGGTTGCATTAGAAGGAAGCTCAGCATGTTTGGGGTTAGCTCTGGGGTTGCAGTTTGCAGAAAGGCTCAATTTTTGCTGCTGCAATGGGGAGAAAGGAGGTTTTCTAGTGCTAACAGGTAACACTGTTGTCTCTTTAAAATAAAATAAGGCTGAACTGCAAGGTAATCACAGGAACAAATGCAATGTGCCATGATGCCTCCCTCCCATAGTACTTGCTTTCTCCTCTATGAGGCACTGCTCAAATAAAGAGCTTTTTTAGCCCAGCCAGCTGAAACCACCACAGCCTCCTGAGGGCTGTAGTTTGATCCTCCTGGCTCACAACCCATCCACCAGCACATAACCTGTCTACTGGCACTCTTTCAGCCAGATGGAAAATCCATGGGACGCACATTAGGCAAGTGACCTCTGCCTCCCATCAGCTCATCACCCACTTAAGGGATTTCCCAGAGCTGTGACAGAGCACAGCAGCTTCCAGAGGTGTCAAGAGCTGGGTGGGTACCTAGGAGATAACAGGGAAGGCAAACAGTGCCTGTTACTGTCTGTAGGACCTTCTGAGCCACAGTCCCAGTCATCAGATGCAACACATTCAGACTTGCAGGCAGGTGGCTTAGCAGAGCTATCACTCAGGGGTTTGACATGTGAGCTCTGGAAGGTAATCTAAAGAAGTTAACACCTCCAGTTGTCTCCCTCTCCCTGTGCCCTGGGTTGCACTCCTGTACACAAAGGGGCTGTGGCAGGAGTGAAGAGCAGAACCAAGACTTCCCAAATGCTGTACTACTCAGTCCACCTCAGGATCAACTCACATGAGTGCTGGGAGGGGGGAGTTATCGGTTTGTTTGTTTGTTTGTTTTTGTTGGTTTGTTCTTTTCTTTTAATAAAGACTCCCTTTGGGTTTTAGGAGAGTTCCACAAGTGCTCATGGAACAGACAAAGCACTTGGTTATCATGCTTATGTGGGCAGATCCTGTTCATGACAGACCAGCAGGAGCCAGCAGCAAACTGTGGGCTGTGCAGATAATTATTACGCCCTCATGATTATAATTTTCATGCTGTTATCAAAATACTTTAGATCATATGGTATCACTTTATTTTCTAACTAGCTTCATCCCAAGTGTCTTGGGTAAGGAGCTGCAGGAGGCAGCATCAAAGGCTTCCTCATGTTTCACATTTATTTTCATGTCTCACAGTTGCAAGGACTGTAATCTCAAAACTCTTTCCAAGGTCAGTGACTCAGTTGCCCCTGAGGCAGAGCCAGCCCTGGAGCAGAAGACAGCACAGCACTGAGAAACAGCAGCACACAGCACCATGAGGAGCAAGGACACAGCACAGCTCACTCTGTGCAAGACCAAAAATGAGGAGACTGCCCAGGCTACTGGGAATGCTCCTCACCATGGATCCCACCGACACAGCCCAGCTCCTCTCACCACAGTCGGCTCTCCTGTGGGTGTGCCCGTGAGTAACTCACCTATGGAATCCTCACTCCCCTGATCACTTGTGACACAAGGAGGAAAAGTAGCAGCCTCCTGGCCTTTCACCTCACCATGCCAAGCTGTTGCCCTCCTCATGCAGATCATGGTCCTTTCACTGGCTGATGTCTCTCTACCATAAACATCTTCTCCCTCTTTAACTCTGAGACAAACCTCTTTGTCTGCAAAACTCCCATTCTGCAGACGAAGAGAACAACATGCTCCTCAGGTAGCCTTGTGGCAAGCCCAGGAATACAGGTGGGTCTCCCATGTCCTTCGTGGAGCAGACTCTTGACAAGGTTCACCCCAGCTCAGTTTCTCCTTCCCACCTGCCCCGAAGGAGGGACTGATCTGCTTTCTACGCAGATGCACCACACAGGCCTTGCAGTGGAGAAGCTGGAGCATACAGCTGGCACTGCTGGTACATCCCAGCACAGCAGATGGGGCTGTCCTTGCACCAGAGACTGTCCAAGGGCACAGGTCCCAGGGGCCAATTCTTGCCTGCTGCAAGGACACCAGCTGGTGGTAAGGTACCCATTACTTGGAGACCCTGAGACTTCTGCTGCAGTCATGGGTCCAGGAGCAAGGCCCCCTCAGAGACTGCATGGAGAGGTCCTGCAGAGAGCTGAACAGACACACATCCACACCCTCTGGTGCTCCCTGGCAAATGCTCCTGCTAGGGCACATGGTTTCTGTTAACATAGCTGAGCAGCAATACACATAAGCTCCTAATGCATCAGAGGGAGTCGCTGCTAACTTGTTCCAGCTCTGAACCCCATGTGCTTCAGTAACCATTAACTTGTTCCAGCTAATGATCTGCTTTTGCTAGTCTGCACACCGTAACTCTCCCACTGCTCCAGCTGCTGCTTCCTTGCCTGCCACAGCCCAGGAAAGCTGCAAAAGGAAGAAAACCCCAATTACAAAGCAGGTGGAGAAACTGACAGGACCAGATCAACACCAGCCTCCCCCTGCCCCAGGTGCTTGGCTGCAGCTCCCCAGCCTGGAGTCAAGCTCAACTCCCCTCTCCAGCCAGCTTTGATTTTTAAGAGCCAGCAGCCTTAGTATGTAACAAAACTACAGTGTCTCCAGAGGGGAAGGTGTTGGGAACTGCCTACATGAAGACATCTGTACAACACCTTGTCTCGATGGAGGCGCTGCATGGTACAGCAGCTGGAATTCCTTGTGATTTTGGCTGCTGTGGGAATGGCTGCAGGTGAAGGGGAGGGCAGGGAGGGCAGCAGGAGGGAGTGCCCAAGTGGTAAGGAAGAGAGGACACCCCAGGAAGGCAAAGAGGTGTCGATTTTTCTCATGGGGCCTCCAGCCCATCCAGCAAGTAGTGCCTCCTCCTCCAGCAGGTGCCTGGGGCTCAGCTGCCGGAAAGAGCCGGGGCTGCCTGGCTCACCCGAGGCAAGGGCTGCCCAGGCTGGGATGGAAGGTGGCCCACCCAAAGGGCACTGTACCCATGCCATGTGCCAGCCTGTGTGGTAGTGGCTCCCTTGGTTTGGGACATGTTCCCACACCTGCCTTGCAACCCAAATTCTGAGTGCTAGATAAGACCCTGACAGACCAGGCCAACCATCAGCTCCTATTCCAAGACAAACCCACGCCTCACCACCTCTTCCCTGCATGCATGGGTGTTTCCTGGCCATCTGCAGCCAGGTCTCTACTCTGTGCCTGTCTGGTGGTGCCAGGGGACGGCAGAAGGCAGCAATTTACTGCATTTTGTTCCCTTTGAAGTTGTATCCTTGCCCTGGAGACTAAACCAACCTGAACCCCAAGAGGCATCGGTGCCCTTCATGCCAAGGGCCACCAAGGACTCAGGGGCTGGTAGGTCACCATAGTTTTGGTGTCTTCATCTCATAACTACAGAGATGAAAGTACATCTCAAACAACTTCTCAGACAAGCCCCCGGAGTCCCTACACAGAATGAGCACAGAGAAACTGAACTGCTTGGGAGCAGCACCATGCAGGTGGACTTTTACAGCTGGCCACATAAAAAACATCAGGCCAATGAAGGTTCCTTGCAAAAACATTCTACCAAAACAAACAAATAAACAAAAAATAATCCTTACACTGCACTTTTGCAAGCTTCTGTCTGAAACGAATCTGATTTAACACTGAAATATGCTGCAATCTCTTTTTTTTCTCCAGTATATTATACAAAACCTGGTAACATTTGCTTTGAAGGAGCTGGACAGCACAGGTACACCTTGCTGGCCTGTCTGCAGCTCAGACTGTCCTCAGGCTTCCCTAAGGGAAGTATCAGGCTTCTTGTTTTGAGGATTATTCTGGGAGGAAGAGTACTTACTGCTACTGTCAACCAGTTTGCACTCCCTACCCTTAAGATACAGACAAGAGGAAAGCAGGAATTAATCTCCAGCACACTCCCACTGGTCTGGGAAGGATCATGGCTGGAGGCAGGATGAGTCCCCCAGCTTGCCTGTCTTTGAGGAAAGGGTCTGCACGAGCTGGACAATTTGGGGAACCCAGAGAGAGTGCAGGGCAATACCCTGTGGGTCGATTTATGCCTAATCTCTTCCCCTTACATGTGCCTTTTGCAGGAACCCCTTTGATTGTAACAATGGGGACGCAGCAGACCTATTTGTGCAGTGAAAATGGAAGAAGCCCCCTTGTTGGGCAGCTTCCCTACACCCGGCTCTCCTTTGTTTCTGCTGCTGTCTCAGCCCCAGGGCGGGAGGGTTTTCAACTGTGTTGACTAAGATAATTTGGCACTTCTCAAAAGGAAATTTGCTACAAAGGGCGAAGTACCTCCCTGCGCACAAAGGGCCCCTTTCAGAGCGGAAGGATGCTTCAGTGAACGTTTTGTACCCGCAAATCCGACCTCCGACAAGGACAAAGCCAGGGACAAGAACGCTTAATTGCTGAAGAAATGAAAAGGTAAAAAGCACATCCTCGGGCAAAATGACTCTGCTACTGACACAGCCCGCAGTGGCGGCGGGGATCTGGCTGTGCAGGCAGCCAGCACCGACCCAGCTGCTCGCTCCTTCCCCAGCCCAGCTCTCCCGAGGAGCCGGCGAGCTGCTCCCGCAGGGCACACATGGGTGACAACACTGGAGATCCACTGCAGGGCAAGACAGCCCTGGGGAAACCGAAATGCTCTTCTTGGCCAGAGCCCTAGAGGAGTCAAGAGGGAGCAGGAGCTGGGGGGGAAGCATAGGGCGGGCTCCTGCAGACCTCTGTGCCTGTGCAGCCCATCACCCCAGTGGTTTTCCCAAACTAATGTGTCTAGGCTACATTAGGGCTCCCAAATGACAGGGCTACCCCGACTTACAGTCTCCTGACAAACTCCACTCAAGCCCAACTGATATTTCTTTCCCTTTAACACTTTTTTTTTAGTCTAGTACAGCCACACCACGTCCTTGGAGTTCCTTTGCTCTCTGTCTCTGTCGGTGTCTCCAGCCAGGCATCACATCACTGCTATACATTGAATTCTTAAGCACTCACATGCCCTTATGCACAGGGCAGGTTAATTTCAAACAAGACTGCTACAATGACTTTTGATCAGGTGTAGACTTCAGTTTTACAGGTGATTTCCAATTATTTTTCTCACTGCCTGGTTTAACCAGTAAATAATGTGCAGTGTTGTTACTTGTTTCCTTATTTCTCAGGGGCCAGGAGCCAGTCATATCAGGTGCTGCACAAACCCACTGATTTGCAGCCAACTCAGCCTTTATGCTACGCTTGATATTTCTTTTGTTGCCTTCCATTATCTCTTATCGCAGATGCCAGATTTGCTTTGCTCACAGCCTCAGACCAGGGGAAATCCAAGAGCAAGTTCCAGCCTGGATCTGCCCCCTGTCCCAGCCCTGCAGCGTGCCCCTGGGTGCTTTGGGAGTTTGCTGAGGCTGCTCTTGGGCCCCTCTCTCAGAGTGGTTCCCTCCTGCAAAGAGCACCCAGCAAACCCACCAGAGCTGGACTGGAGGGCCTGGACCCTCCCTAAAACACTGCTGGCTTGCTCTGCCTCACCCCCGCAGTGCCGGGATGCTCCAACAGCCCCATCACCATTCCCGCTGGCACTGCCATTCCTACGCACAACTACTGAAGCGCTGGTGTCGGTTCACACAGATTTAATCACTCCCAACGTTTACATTTGTAGCATGTGAGGACTGTGGCTGTTTTCTGTTTACCAGAAGAGCACCGGAACTGATTGGTATCAGCTGGAAAGAATCCAAACAGCTATTAACGATGTTCAGAGCCAGTACTTTGAAATCCAGTGAGTTTATCAAAACGTATTTTTCATTTAAACCTCTTGACTTCATAAATAAACAAACAAACCGTTAAGTGATGTGATGAGCTGCACCTTGTCTCTACAAGGGACACAAGCTTTTCCAAATATTAAGTTACCCAAATCTGAAGAGTCACTTAACAGTCAGTGTTCCCTCCTGCCACATTTCTGTCCACATCAAAGTACGATGCATCCAATCTGCAGAAGCACTTCTTAAACCCCTGCTGAACACCTGCCTGCTGTTTCTGAACCCACCTGCCTTCCCAAACATTACCAACAAACCTCCAAAAGAGCAGGTACCTTCTCTTGTTAGATTCAAGTCACAGTTTGGAAAGAAAACTGCCTTTTGACTGTTTCGTTCTGCCTTTTCAACTTCTAGTCAAAGAGACTGAAGAAATAGCAAAATATTCTGACTACATCTGTTGTTTATGCTGAGCACACTGTCATTCAGGCAAAGCTTTCCTGACCAGTGTCATTGCTGAGATAATGCAAATGCAAGTACTTGCTCCTTTGGTAATGGCTGGAAATACTGGATCCTGACTGAGGTACAGGGCTTTGGACTTGGGACTAGCACCAAAAACAAAGCACGTGTTCCCTCCATCTTTCCTACAATAATAAAAAGATTTTTTTATCTCAAAAAAGTTCCTGAAAAACTTGTTTGTTTTAATTTTTCTGAACTATTTTAGTACAGAACTGTGATTCTAAGGCTCAGCACAGGTTACAAAAATTCCCATTCAATTCTAAACCAAGGAAAAACGTTTGCTTTAAGCAAAGTTGTTAAATTAAAATAAGTCCGAGTTATGTAATTGTTTAATGGTTTTGATTGTCTATCTGCTCTGCTCTGTCATTTCTATTTTCTCCTCACAGCCCCCTTCATTCTACCCACATCTGTAGGGCATTACCCATAGTGTAACCAATACTCCAGCTGTGGCTGCCCTGCTGCCATAGAGACAGGACGTATCAGTGCTGCAACAGGAACCATCTGTGTGTGTGACCCAAAATCACTCCGGATTTTTTCTAACCACCATGCTGCTGCGCTTGTGCTCTCTGCTTTAGTTCAAACAGCTGGGCATGACTACTCTAAGTTGTCCCCTGCATGCACCAGAAACAGAGGATTTCATCCCAAAACGCAGCTAGGAGACACATGCCGATACCTACTGCTTCCTCCCTGCCAGGAGAACCGTGCCCCCAGTACTCTGAGGGTGCACACAGGAGCAGCAGCAGACTGCCAGAGGAATCCATTCTTCAGCTTCCTCCTTGCTCCTAACCTCCACCCTCAAACCTTTGCCTACAACCTTCTGGCGTGTTTGTGTTTCTGCAGGCAGCAAAGGTCCCGGGGACAGAGGCCGCGCTGTGTAGGTGCCGTGTGTGATCTTTGGCTGGCCGCACAACGCTCCCCATTCAGAGCCATTCACAAACGCGGCTGACAGCAGCTCGCACGCCTCCCGTGCCTTTCACATGTCACACAAAAAGCAGCCTGAGACCGCGCCGCAGGGTCCCGAGGTGGGGACATGCACAGCTTCCTAACAGGCAGCTTGTCCCTCTCCTTGGTCCCTGCCACAGGGCTGCAACACTTTCCTGGATTCCGAGTGTAAATCCCACTCCTTCTGCAGCCGGAGCCTGAGGTCACTCTGCCCGGCTTTGTCCGGCAATCGCAGCAGCATCTGCGTCTATGGCTGAAGTTTCACTAGCAAAGTACAGCGCCGACACGGTGCTACCGGCACTACCGCGCATCATCCCCCGCCGTTCTCTTTCCATCTGCTCACTCCGTGCTCCACTCAAAACCATCACCAGGCTTGACCGGTGGTACTGGGCTGGCTGCAGCCTGTGCCCTCTCTTGTCCCTTGGCCAAGCATTCCATGTGACAGATTCCCTCCTCACACCTGTGCCCTGGACTTCATGCTGGAGTGGAGTTTGGTGCATCCCGACAGGAGCTGCCAGCATGACTCCCCCACAGATCAGACCCTGTTTTGGCGTTACCTTGCAGTACCGTATATTCCCATCACTTCGCACCTCCTCTCCAGTCTGACTGACAGCGCAGATCAGATCTGCTGCTTCCCATACTGCCGCGTACCGCCAGCGAGGACTGAGCTGCTCTTACCCTGCCCTGCTCAAACTCCTCCTATCACAACCTTTCTCAATTATTCCTTTCACCTACTTTTAGCAGTAGCATTCTTTGAAAGACTACTTTTTAAACACAGCTCTGCTGACTGAATGATTTTTTCCTCCAGAGAACAATTTCAAGATGGAAAACAGCTTGTTTTAACCATCCAATAGTCTTCCTTACTACCCGCTTTCCCGGTAGTTTCTTTCCCATTCCATTCCTGTCATCCCCATCAGGTCCTACCAGTTGGCTCCCAGTCTGACCGGTCCCTCATTGCCTGCTGAAGTTTCCGCTTCCACAGTTCGCGCTCGGCAGCCAGCGCGGGCCCGGATCCGGCACTCAGAGGAGCGAGAGCTGCAGCCCCGGCACATCCCCCGCTCCCGACCGAGGCGCTCCCAAGGCCGCCGGCCCCGGGACACTGCGGGGCGCGGGCTGCCAGGAGGAGAAGGGAGCACGGCTGCTCCGGAACCTGCCCCAGGGGCGTTTCGGCTGGCAGGGGAGGAGAGATGGTGCCTGAAACCCATCGTGTCTTAGGTTTCTGGTAGAGGAGATTCGGCATTTCTGGCAAGGCACCAGCTGCTAATTTGACTGCAGCCGGATCCCTCTCTCCCACCTGGGATGCTGCCCGCCGGAGGCAACGGATCTTCCCAGGCACGGGGTCACGGCACTCGGCCCCGAACTCAGAGAGCCTAGAGCATCCCCTTCTTTCAGCCTCTGTGCAGTGGGAAAGACCTGAGGCTTCCCGAGAATCCCGCAGGCCAGGAAGGGGCTCTGCCCCTCAGCGAGTGAGGAAACCGCGGATAAGAGGGCCGGGGGGCAAACCCTGCTTCTCCCCGCCGCTGCTTCTCCCCCCGGAGCTCCGGGCGGCCGGGCCGCGGGACACGTGTTGGATGCTGCTCCCGTCCGAGATGCACAACTACCTCCGAGGGAGCCCCGGTGACCGCCCAAGTGGCCGGCTACCTCCCTCGGCTTTCTCGGGCTCGAGAGGGGCTGCAGAGGCTGAGGAATAGCCCGCCCTAGCACCCTCCAGGCTCTCTGTATTTTCCCGAGAATCGCCCTACCTCCGCCAGCTTGGAGCTCCTTTCCTTCGGGCTATTGCTGCGCTGTTTCCCCCTCACGGGCAGCCCTCTCACCGCAGCCAGGAAAGTTGTCAGGAAGACGAATCCGAGGATAAGCACGACTTTCCCTCTAATCAGAGGCATCTCTCCCTTCCTCTCTCCCCACCTCGCACGTCCAGGGCAGGCGATCCGGCAGCACGCCCGTCCTTAATGCTCCAAATCCTGTCCTCCGAGAGGAGCAGTAAAAACATAAAAAAAAAATTATATATATTT